>BLSH010361359.1:119488-130340 GCA_018402905.1 Glandirana rugosa | reverse complement strand
GGGACTTGGGTCCCATGGATAAGGCCTCGTCAAGAGAAAACTAGCCCCCTTTTAAGTCTCGAAAAGCGTTACGGACAGTTCGAGAAGAAACGAGAAAGAAGTCGGTTCCTGAAAAAGTCATCTTTCATGGTTTCACCCCTAATAATAAAGGGAGGAAGTTCCTTTCGGTGTCAGGACCCGAGTAGCCAATGACCTCCTTTTGGTGTTTGTCGGCTTGTGATACGTTAGTAAAAAACTATGGTACAGGGTCGAAATACTACTGGGTGTTGCATGGTTGTGACGACTCCGTCGTGATGTACATGAGGTCGTTCCGGTGTCTCGCCAGTTCCTGATTAAGAATGTCTAATCTGTAATTTGATGACTTTTGGAGATTTTTCCATCATTCCTTGGCTTCTTTATGCACATTAATACAAATTTTTACCTGGGGTGCCCAAACTTTCGATCCCCACTGTAGTCCTTGACCGCTCTGTGGCCTTGCTGGAGTACATGTAGTGCTGCCTCAGCAGTGTTGGTACGTTGTGGGTCATCATAAAGCTGGGACATGGTATCAAAAAATGATTGCATAGTGTTCGGCTGTTTGTGGTTTTCCTCCAGTAACCGATGAGCCCAGGACTGTGGCTTTCCTTGAAGGAGGGAAATAATAATCCCCACTTTGGTACTTTCTACTGAAAAAGTCCTTGGCTGAAGAAAGAGCAAAGAAGAGCTTGACAGGCATTGCGAAAAGCTCTGAATTTTCCCCCGATCAAAAGAGAACTGCTCCGGAATAGGTACCCTGGGTTCAGGGGGTACCAACACTACTGTGTGACTGGTAGACGTCCCGGTTTAGGCAGAAGAAGATGCGGTGTCTGGTGCAGGGTCTGGAGCTGTTGCTGAGGGAGTAATGGCCTGTACCCGCTCTTCCAAAGGGGCGTATCCAGACTGTAGTGACTGTACTGCCTGAGTAAAGGCAGCAAGATGCTGGCAAATGTCATCCATCTGAGAGGTCCCTCTTGCAGGCTCAGTCATGGTTGTTTGGTACTGTTTCATACCTGTGTTGTGAGCGTGACAGTAGAGGGAGACCTCTCATTCAACTCCAGACCGCTGGTAGTGGGGACAGCAGTCACAGAAGCACGGCGGGGTAAGCTTGTCTGTTAGTTCAGTAGCAGTAGTCCGCCAATGGGCCTCCGATGAGTGGTAAAGATGTGCATTGCTGGGTACTGTGGCAGACTGGATTGACAGCAGAGCTGGAGCTGTAACAGACTGGATGGACAATAGAGCTGGAGTTGTAGCAGACTGGATGGACAGCAGAGCAGGATTCTGTGGCAGACTGGATGGACAGCAGAGCTGGAGCTGTAGCAGACTGGATGAACAGCAGAGCAGGCTGCTGTGGCAGACTGGATGAACAGCGGAGCCGGAGCTGTAGCAGACTGGATGGACAGCAGAGCCGGAGCAGTAGCAGACTGGATGGACAGCAGAGCTAGAGCTGTAGCAGGCTGGATGGACAGCAGAGCAGGATTCTATGGCAGACTGGATGGACAGCAGAGCTGGAGCTGTAGCAGACTGGATGAACAGCAAAGCAGGATGCTGTGGCAGACTGGATGGACAGCGGAGCTGTAGCAGACTGGGATGAACAGCGGAGCTGGAGCTGTAGCAGACTGGATGGATAGTCAGACGAGCTTGGTTTGGCATCAGACAGGTGGATCAGGTGTAAACAGCAGGCAAAGGAAGGTCAGGTCACAAGCCGAAGTCAAACCGTGGATCAAACAGATAATCAGTAAGCAGAAGCAGGGTCAAGGCAAGCCCGGGGTCAGGACAGGCAGCAGACAATCATAGGTAGGAGGTAGGCCGGATTAAGGTCATAGAGTATCACAGATTTTAGGGGATCACACAGAAGCTGCAGACCAAACAGCAATGAGACTCAGCAGCAGCCTGGTTTAAATAGGCCACCCAGAGTGCTCATCAGTGACAGGCGTGCGTGCCGTAGCACGAGTGCCACAATGTGCTAGTGCGCATGCGCGAGCTCCGTGATTATGCTCCTGTTGTACAGGCTTCATGACATTCCCGTTTTATGCTGTCAGCAGTAGCACCACATGACAGAAATGTCATAAGGCCTGAGAAAGAAAAATTTCTTTACATGACCGGGCTTTTAATATCTGACTATGCACTCTTTTGGAGAGACAGAGGGTAAAAAGGACAGGTGGCGGTGCCTGTCTCTTTGAGAAGTGATCTCAAAGCGAGTGTGAAAGAGGACCTAGTTGATGGCGATTGTGATGTGGCTGAAGCATTATTGGTGGAACTTTTTATATAGATGTGCGTAGTTCAGAGTTAATCATTGTAGTTTGTTACAGGCCGCCCAATGTTAATGAGGAGGTGGAGACTCAGCTCCTTACACAGATGGAAAGGGCTGCAAAGGCTGGGACAGTGATAATAATGGTGGATTTTACCTACCTGAAAATTGACTGGAGTAATGGCACTCCTGGCACAGTTAAAGGGCTAACATTTATAAACCTATTACAGTTTTATGGTACAATTCATAGAGGCCCCAACTGGGAATGATGGTCTGTTGGACCTGGTAATCTCAAACCAAAGCTTATTACTAATGTTCATATAAAGGAACATCTGGGTGACCATAACATGGTTTCAAATAATGTTAGCTGTAAGCAGCAAACACATACGGGAAAGATAAAAATGCTTAACTTTAAGAGAGAAAATTTTCCAAAGGCTAGGGCCGCTCTCCAAGACTTAGACTGGTAGGAAATATTGGCATCATTGAACACAGAACAGAAATGGGAATTCTTGTAAGCGACTGTATATTAACTCACTGCAAAGTATATTCCCATGGGCAATAAGTTTAAAAGGTTAAAAATAAAATCTATGTGGCTCACGGCCAAAGTTAAAAAAAGCTATAAATAATAAGAAAAGAGCGTTAAAAAAAATATAAAAATTAAGGAACACGATCATCGTTTAAATGTTACTAAGAATATAACAGAATATGTAAAAAAGGAAATCAAGGACGCAAAAATTGAAAACAAACGACAGGTTGCAAAAGGTAGGACAAACCCAAAAAAATTATTCAAATATATTAATAGTAAAAAGGTTAGGTCTGAGCATGTAGGCCCTTTACAAAATAATCTGGAGGGGGGACAAAGAGAAGGCAAATTTATGAAATACTTTCTTCAGCTCTTTGTATACAAAGGAGCATGGGAGAACTCAAGTCCATAATAGAGATGGTATTGAAACAGCCCCAAATGATCCACAATGGTTTAAAAGTGATATGGTCTGGAAATATTTAGACAGAATAAAGGAGGACAAAGCACCTGGACCAGATGGCATCTACCCACGGACCTTAAAATAATTGAGCGCTGTCATTTCAAAGCCATTGTATCTCATTTTTAGGGACTCGCTATTGACTGAAATAGTACCATTGGATTGGTGTAGTGCCTGTGCAGTGCCTATATTTAAAAAGGAATCAAAGTCTTTACCAGGTAACTATAGGCCTGTTAGTTTAACTTCTATAGTTGGAAAGTTACTGGAGAGTTTAATAAAAGACCACATAGATGAGTTCTTGTTGGGAAAAAATATTTTAAGCAACAGGCAGCATGGATTCATGAAAGACAGAATTTGTCAAACAAATCTTATTTCTTTTTATGAGGAGGTAGGTAAAACCTTGGACAGTGGGGTAGCTGTGGATGTGGTATACTTGGATTTTGCAAAAGCATTTGACACCGTTCCCCATACATGGCTAATTTGTAAGGTTAAGTCTACAAGTTTGGAAAGATCAGTTTGTAAATGGATACAAAACTGGCTAAAAGACCATATTCAGAGAGTAGTGGTTAATGATTGATATTCGGAATGGTCTAAGGTTATCGGTGCTGTACCCCAACGTTCAATGTTGGGACTCTTACTTTTTAATACCTTTTTATAAATAATATAGGGTCTGGGATTAAAAGTATTTTTTTCAGTTTTTGCAGATGACACCAAGCTATGCAGTAGAAGAACATCCTTACAGGATGTCTCCAACTTACAAGCCAACCCCAATGCACTGTTCAATTAGGCGACTATATGTTAGATGAGGTTTAATGTAGATAAATGTAAATTTATGCTCTTGGGGGACTAAGAATATGCATGCATCATGCATACTAGGGAAAGTACAATTGGGGGATTCATAGTGGAGAAGGATCTGGGGGTTTTGGTAGATCATAAGCTTAATAATGGCATGCAATGCCAAGCTGCGGTTTCAAAAGCGAGTAAAGTCCTTTCAGTAGATTGCTTTAAGAAAGGCCTGGATTCTTTCTTAAATGTACACAATATAACTGGTGTGGGTGATCAGCTTCAAGTGGAGGGGTTCCCCAAACAAGTAATCTAGCCGTATGTCAGGTTTAAGGGCTTCCTGCCCGCATTTATTCACTCAATGAGGATGAACAGAAAGGTCTCCCTTGCAGGGGTAGAAATAAGTCCCACAACTGAAACGTCCAATAACTGGAAATAAGCCTTCTGGCTAACGGACAGACCTCACAGGGTCTGCTTCAGCCCTGCAGGCATGTTCCTTCACAGCCTGCTCCTTCTGTCTCTGCACCACCCTGATTACACCCAGGTTAAGCAAAATTATACCCCAGCTGGGGTGCATTCCTCCCAGTGCTGTGTGACAGACAGGTGATTCTTATCTCGTGCACTAGCATTCACACCCCCACATCCCCCTCCTCCCCTTTCTTCTCCAGCTCTCCTGGGGTTAGCTGTTCAACACCTCAGCATGATTCTACATGCTGAAGTCATGTGGTGTCTTTCCTTGGTTTTGACTGGATGATAGTGATCAATGGACATTTTCTACAGCATCAGCATAAGTTCAGTGTAATAAACAGGGAAGAGATGAATATTGCAGCTCCTAACATGCCAGCAAAAAGACACACAGACAACTGATCCAGGGGAGGTTCATCTGGGCAGAGAAGTTGCAGGGATTATTATTGTGCAGTGTGTGTGAAGTCACCTGATCACAGTTGCAGCATTCATTTTGATCACAATGATGTTATGTGGGGGTGGGGTGGAGGTCTATTTCATAGATTAGACACAGTAATGTGCACAGCAAGTCCTATATTTTCATATACAGACCTCACACTGAATAAAAAAATCCTCCTCCTCCATCCTGCACCCCAATGTCTGTTCCCATCCCCATATTTTACCCAAATTATAGCTGTCTAATCATGACCTAAACATCCCCATCCAGGGCTGGTGCCCGGATTTTTGTGTACAAAAGGTGCATTTTGCCCCCAGCCCCCACCCAATCATCCTTCCACTGCCCCGACCTTGTACATCAGCTCTGCAGGGGGATGGGACTCAAAGGAAAAACATCCATCATATAAGTGTGAAACACAATAAAGTGCAGTGTGATTAATATAAATAATTAATACATGTACAGTCCAAACTGCTATTGCAATGAAGAAAATGCATAAAACGTACATATAATATAAAAAGTCATATAAAACTGTGCGGTTAAAAAGGTAATGCAGATCCACTGCAATCTGTTTGCACCGACTTCAGTGTAACCTCATCAAGACAGAAGAGCACACACCATCTGCTTACCAAAAAAAAATGTGATTTTATAAAATTATGCAGTCGTGTGCTTGTCATATGCCAGATATTTGCAGCCACTTCACTCAAAAAGCAACAATGCATGTATGATGGCAATCTCCCAAAAGTGTCCTTTGTCCACTCTGTGCAGTCCAGTACCAAACAAAGAAAACCCCTTACATACAGAGAATAAAGCACACTGTAGTGTTATAGCAGGACATAATGTACTGTATTTACAGCTAATTTTATGGATAAAGAGATAACATTTTTAATTACCTTGGTAATGGTAATGCACTATATTGTGATTTCTTCTTTGCATATAAGGGGTTTCCTGTGGTTGGTACTGGACTGCACAGAGTAGGCAAAGGACGCTTTTAGGAGAAAGCCATCATACCTGCATTGTTGTTTTTTGAGTGAAGTGGCAGCAAATATCCAGCAGATGACAAGCACACATGACCGCATAATATTAAGAGGGCACATTTGTTGATAAGCTGGTGTGTGCGCTTGTGTCTTGGTGGTGATACACTGAAGTTGGTGCAAACAGCTTGCACTGGATCTGCACAAGTTTATCATTATCCAATTTTATTAGACTTTTTCTTATATGAAATGTAAATACTGCACCACCACTTTGGAATGTACTATTAATTATTAATGTAATAAATATTATTATTAATCTCTCTCTCTCTCTCTCTCTCTCTCTCTCTATATATATATATATATATCTCAAATTGCACATTAGCCATTTCCTTACCGGCGTATTGTAATAATACGCCGGCAAGGTGCACTCCCCATCCTATATCATCCCGTTTTCGGCGTTCGCATCGCGGCGACTGGGGATCGGGCGTGTTCCTCAGGACTCAGCCGATCCCAGATCGGCGTAAAGAGCCAATAAAATTGCCACGTGACCGGCTGTGTCCTATCACAACCGGTCACTTCCGATACTTACAGGCATCCACGTTCACACCGCTCGTGCGCGCCGATTGGGCTTGAGGCTTGTCCCCCGGACAAAGCCCAGCCCTGATCAGGGTAAAGAGCCAATGAAATTGATTGGACACAGCCGGTCACATGATGTAAACAAACAGTGGTAAAGAGCGGTTACCGGGTCCTCCCCCTCACACACCGATCATGTATGAGAAGGAGATTGCGGTAACAGCTAGTTACTGTTCGCAGTACACAGCAAGCACACTGATTCCCCCCCAGTAATAAAGAGGACCTGTCACAGCCCATCAAAGTACCTGTCACTTGCCCATCAAGGTACCGGAGCTCCTGTCACCTGCCCATCAAAATGCCCGAGTACCTGTCACCATCTCATCAGAGTACCCGAGAACCTGTCACTATCCCATCAGAGTACTCGAGTACCTGGGGAGCGTGGCCGAGTGGCAGATGTGAGCGGACGTAATTCCCGAAGCTCCGGACCGTGCCGACATCCTTGAGGCTCCTAGCCTAGCATCCACCACCCATCCTGAAGCATAAACCCCTCACATTGCTTTGCTGACAGGGCAGACAAGTCGCCATGGTCAAAATTCAGGCCGAATCCACAAACGACGCCCGCGGAGCGTCTTGCACGCTTCGCCCATGAGACAGACCAAGATGGTGCCCATCACCTACAGAGAGGGCCGTGCTCTCCTAAGGCAGACAGCCAGCAGCGGACGGAGAGGGAGGAGGACTGGCTCGACCCCACGGACCCTCTGGCGCATATACCGCCATCCCTGATAGCAGACCCTGGAGAGGGGGGGTCAGGCGCACAGGTAGGAGAGCCATCGCTGTCGCAAATTATGGACACTATTAAGGGCTGCCATGCCTCACTGACCCAGCAATTAGAGACCATAGGGGTGGATTTTTCTTTATTAAAAGATGATGTACACAAGTTCAGGCAGAGGGTGAATAATGCGGAGCAACGTATCAGCTCCCTGGAGGATGATTTGAACCCACTGAGGGTAACGGCCCGTGATGTGGCGGCGGACTACAAGGCCCAGGAGGCCAAATTGGGGGATATCGAAGACCGCCTACGCAGGAACAATCTCAGATTCCTGGGGTTCCCGGAAGGCGTGGAGGGTAAACACCCGGAGGATTTTCTGGTTACCTGGCTCAAAGATGTCTTTGGGGAGGATTCTTTTTCTGATCTGTTTGCAATAGAGTGAGCCCACAGGGTCCCGCTGCTGGGGCCCCCCCCCCCCTCCTGGACGGTATCCCAGGCCCCTTTTGGCTCGCTTTCTATATTTCAAAGACGAGACAATCCTGCGCAAGGCCAGAAATGCTCCTGAATTGCTGCATGAAAACCAACGTATTACTATTTTTCCAGATTTCTCTGCGGCTACGCAGAAACAACACGTGGCCTTTCAGGGAGTCAAACAGCGCCTAAGGGAACGCAATTTGCCCTATGGTATGATGTATCCTACCTGGCTGAGAGTGGTGCATAAGGGTAAGGTGCATTTCTTTACATCCCCTGGAGGAAAAGGATGACCCCCCAGCAGGGTGACTTGTATTGTTTAATGTTTGGGGTACAAGCCTGCGGCATGTTTGGGGCTGTGGGCAGGGAGGGGGTTTCAGACTATGGTTTGCAAAAGATTGCTTATTGGTTTTGCTGGGTTTGTTCTGGGGATTTGCAGACTGACATATCATATGGGATCTCAGAGTCAACATGTTTATTATTTGTCCTTTGGATGGAAAATGCAGATTTTATTTTTTCAGACTTGTACTTTACCTTGCACTATCTGGCCCCGGAGGGCTGACTGTTATCTTCTCAACAATGGAATATGGCACCACAAACAAGGACTCTGGACATCTTCTCCTGGGATGTAAGGGGCCTTAATTCAAAGATTAAGAGGGCCCTGGTATTTAAATATATTCAAACATATAAGCCACAGATAATTATGCTACAAGAGACCCATTTGACTGGAGCCAAGATGCTAGCACTTAAACGAGCACAAATAGGGCATGCATATCACGCGATGTATTCTAATTATGCAAGGGGGGTATCTGTGTTGGTGGCTAAGACGCTCTCATGCACACCCAAAAACATTGTAACGGATCTGTTTGGCAGATTTGTGATGGTAACATTGCTAATTGATAATTTGCCCCATACCTTTGTGGCCATATATATATCCCGCCCCCGTTTACTTTAACAGTCTGGGAAGGAATATTGGCAAAGGTATTGATGGCTGCGGAAGGCCCAATAGTAATTGCTGGAGATTTGAACACGGTACTGTCCCCGGATGTGGACAGATTTCAGGCGTCCTCCAGGTAATGCTCCACTGGGGGCGTCTGTCACAGCATGGCCTGGTGGAGGTGGAAGCACCGGGGAGCCAGAGAATATTCGTACTTCTCCACATACAACACGCTGTCAAGGCTGGATATGTGCTGTGTGTCGGGGGAGGTGTTGCCCAGGGTGGTTGCAATCCGCTACCTACCGAGGGCGATCTCAGACCACTCCCCTCTGATGCTGATGATATCCCTGGGACAGACTTGTGGATATACTTTGTGGAGGTTGAGCCCCATGTGGCTGAAGGAGAAGTGTTTTGAGTATCTGGTGGCTGCTGATATAAAACAATTCTGGGCAGAAAACGCAGGGGAGGTTCCTATACATTCCACTTGGGATGCATTTAAAGCTACAATGAGGGGTTCTGTGTCAAGGGCTATCAAAAAATTGAGGACAGACAGGGAGAGTAGAATAAGGGAGGAATCACAGGCGGTGTCAGTGGCGGAGGCTGAATATATCCGTAATCCCAACACTCAAAGGTTCAAGGTTTGGAGGGACTCAGCACAACAATTGGAACTGACGTTGGTTGAAAAAACGCAGAAAAAATTATTATACCAGTCCCAGCGAATATTTGAGTTCGGGGATAAAAATAGTAAGTTATTAGCTTATCTGGCCCACTCTCAGTTCCCCCCTGCATCTATTCCCTGTATAAGGGACAGTGGAGGAGGTCTCTGTGACAATCCAACTGCGGTGGCGGAAGCATTTATGCAATTCTACTCTACGTTATATGCTTCCAGGGCACAATATGCACCGGGGGAGGTGGCACAATACCTGGATAATATTCCCCTAACTGCTTTGTGAGGGGAGGATGCAGAGGCCCTGATCTTCCTATAACAACACAGGAGATAGAGGGGGCAATGCAATCACTTAATCTCAACAAGACCCCGGGTCTCAATGGGTTCCCGATGGAGTGGTACCGAGCACACCAAGAATTTTTTGCGGAGAGGTTGCTGGGGGTTTATGAGGATGCCTTTGAGAAAGGGACACTCCCGGAGTCTCTTCGGGAGGTACTAATTGTGCTGATCCCTAAGCCAAACAAGGACTGCCAACTTAGCGAATCCTATAGGCCAATTTCACTGATTAATGTGGATGGGAAAATTTTGGCCAAAGTGATGGCCAGGCGTCTGAATAAAGTGATAACCTCAATAATTAGCCCAGACCAGACTGGGTTCATGCCAATGCGGTCCACGGCTATTCATTTACAACGTTTATTTACTATTACACCAGAGTGGTGGTGTCTCTAGATGCACATAAAGCATTTGATTCTAATGAATGGCCCTATCTGGTGGCGGTCCTTGTGAGGATGGGATTCGGTCCAAGATTTGTCTCCTGGGTGAAACTGCTATACTCACAACCAAGGGCCCGTTTACGGGTCAACCATATAATCACAGAGGCTTTTGAGATAGGGAGGGGCACGCGGCAGGGGTGCCCTTTGTCCCCCCTGCGGTTTGCCCTGGCGGTTGAGCCATTGGCAGCGGCACTTAGAGCAGAGAGCGAGGTCAGGGGGTGCCACATTAATACACTGGAGGAGAAAACTGCACTTTATGCCGATGACATGCATTTATACCTAGCGGACGCGAACCAATCCTTAGTAAAGGCAATGTCCATTGTTTCCCAATTTGGCGTGTACTCTGGGTTTAACCACTTCAGCCCCGGAAGGTTTTGCAGCTTTAGGACCAGAGCACTTTTTGCGATTCGGCGCTGCGTCGCTTTGACTGACAATTGCGCGGTCGTGCGACGTTGTACCCAAACAAAATTTGCGTCCTTTTTTCCCCACAAATAGAGCTTTCTTTTGGTGGTATTTGATCGCCTCTGCGTCATTTCTTATCGCCGCTATAAACAAAAGAAGAGCGACCATTTTGCAAAAAAACCCAAATTTCTTACTTTTTGCTAAAATTCAAATCCAAAAAAAAAATATAAAAAAACATTTTTTTAGTAGCGTTTATACTCCTTCTTATATTTAGCCGGTTTTTGCCACTTTTTTTTACAAAAAAATATAAAAAAAAAACCTAAACTTAAAATCGTTTTTCATTCTTTAAACCCAAAAAA
>BLSH010361359.1:86914-106240 GCA_018402905.1 Glandirana rugosa | reverse complement strand
GGTGAGACAACTTATATATATATATATATATATATATATATATAGCTCTTCTGTCTGTTATTCAACAGAGTGGATTAGATATTTTGTTCCCCAACCATGTAGCTGGTTATTTAAATTTACCACTGCATATAGCTATTGAAGATGATAAATTTACTTTTTTTAACCACTTCAGCTCCGGAAGGATTTACCCCCTTTCTGACCAGAGCACTTTTTGCAATTTGACACTGCGCTGCTTTAACTGGGTACAGTGTTGTATGACCGCGCAATTACCAAACAAAATTTCCATCCTTTTTTTCCACAAATAGAGCTTTCTTTTGATGGTATTTGATCACCACTGGGATTTTTATATTGTGCAATATAGACGAAAAAAGACCAAAAATGTTGATAAATATTTTCTCTTACGTTCATTGACAGACGCAACCTCTTATTCTTGACACGTGGGGTTTATGCACCTTTTACCAGGAGTAGACTAGGCAGAACGAAAGTTCAGAAAAGCAAGGCTGGCCCCTCCCAGGGGGCTGTCCTCAGTGTATAACCCCTCCGCCCTGCAAAGCACACCAGTCTTTTCTGCCTAGTGCAAGGAGTTAGACCTGGTTCCCTGCTGGGATCTGCGGGTCCCCAATTTTTTTCTTTTTCTTTTGCTCAAGCTATCTGAAGAAGAATACAGTCAAGTAGCCGGCTGGGTGATATGCTGGATATCACGAATCCTGGAAATCTACCCAGCACGGCCGACGGATGAGAGCCTCCCTTAGCTGTCTGCGGGGCCCGCCGCATCGTGCCCCGTTCCATGCGGGGGGCCGGTGGGTTAAACGCCCCACCTGCTTACCCGGTGATTGGGCTGCAGCTCGCGTCCAGGGGTCGCATGGCCGGCAGCACCCCTCCCCACCTGGGGGGGAGGAAGGTCTGCAATGGGTGGCTACCCGCTATGCCCGTCAGGAAGGGTGAGTCGCCCCCCCCCCGGGGTGCGGAGGGAGGGGGAGGTTAGCGGTCCCATCCATGGTGTGGGGTATAGGTGGCCTGGGTGTCCCCTCTCCTACCCCCACCTGCCCGCTCGTACCCCCCGCTACTTGCTGTGTGCTCACCACTCGGCGATAGCCGCCATTTCCTCTGATTCTGCCGCCATTTTGCGGTAGTCGCGGATGGCCGCCATTTTGCCGTAGCCGCGGGCAGTTTGCAGATGGTTTGGCCTCTTGTGACCGTTCGGCGGCCATTTTGGTTGGTCTCCTGGATATGAAAAATGTGTGCTTTTGGCACCGTTTTCTCTCTTCCTGATCGGCGGTGCACGAGGCAGCAGTGGCAGCAGCGGCCTCTTTGACACCAGTGGTGGCAGCAGCAGGAGGGCTGGAACGAGTCACAGCAAGTATTGCTGGCTTCTCCCTGGGGTGCTGCTGGTGGCGGTGTGGGTCCTCCTGGGTATTCCCGGTCGCTCTGTGGGGCAGATTGTGGGGGTGAACTGTGGGGGCGTTACGGCCTGTAGGCCTCACTAGTGGCCCGGAGCTGGCGCAATGGCAACTGAACCGGCAGTTTCTTCGCCAGAGGGGTCCACTGAGGCTCAAGCTGCGCTGGGACCGATGGTTCCCCTAGACAGACTGACTTCTATCCTGGAAGAGTTCTTTGCCTGTGAAGAACCGAGCCCTCGGATGGTGAGGAGGACCAGGGGGCCTCAGTGGCTTTCGAAAAGGCGCTGGTGGGCTCCCTGGTCGCCACTGTCCATGATTCGCTGCGGCTGGGCCAGGCTGGGGGAGCCACAAAAGACGGCTTATGTCTTTGGGTCCCGTAAGCCAGCCCGAGCTCCTAAGGTGTTCCCTTATGTCCAGTATTTCAACCAGTTTTCTATAAGGAATCTCACGCTGAGGAAGTCCCGCCCACAGGACGTAACACGTACGGAGACTGAAACCACGCTAGTCGTCACTAAACACCACTGTCCTTGATAGTCTGCATCAGCTGTCTCGTTCAACATACTCGCACCAGTGGAGGTGCAGAGCCTTGTGAGTAACTTCTTGTCTTAATAAATGCGGATTTTATACTAGACAGAGAGCACTAGATTTCTTTGTGCTTTATCTGCATAAAACTTTGAGGTATACGCCCTGAAGAGTTGTCGAGTCAACAGGAGTGTGACCAGATCAGTCGTTCCCAAGCAGGGAGATTAGATACATGCTTTATGACCCTCCCGGGTCTAGGAAAGGAGGTGAGAGGCTTGGAGTGTCATTGGTGGCAGGATCCACTTTTTTTGTTCACCTGCATGCTTCTGATCTTAGTGCACTTTACTGCACCTGGATGGGATTACAGCATTAAGAAATGTTGATCTATAAGACTTTTCATCTTATTGCTTTTAGTAGAGACTGTGTTTGCGCTGCACTGACTACGTTGCTATATATCAGGAAAGGATATATGAATTGCCTTTTAAGTGCTTAGCTTGCAATCAACTAATGTCCAATCATTTACATCTGTGTGCCCTGAATATTTTGTTTGTATATCGTGTCTATAAGGAATGGCAGCGTCCGCAAAATTCCTTTACCCTGCCAAAACGTTTTTCTGTGCGCTATCCCTTTGAGGACAGCCTGATACAGAAATGGGCGTCCCCTGCGGTGGATCCGCCGGTGGCTCGCCTGAACAAGGCGACTACCATTCCCATGGAAGGGTCGCCATCCTTTAAGGATCCGGCCGATAGGCGGACGGAAGCAGTGTCCAAGGCATTGTTCTTGGTGGCGGAGGCAGTCATGAGGCCGGCACTGGCGTCGGCCATGGTGGCGCAGTCACTTACTGAACAGGCGACGGAGCTGCACAGGGATCTGGGGGATTTCAGGTATTCGCCAGATTCGGTGCAGCGGGCGGACCAGCTGGTGCAGGGTCTTCGTTACCTGTGTGACACAGCGCTGGACTTGGTCCCTATGATGTCTAAGATGTCCATTTTTGCGGTCATTATTAGACAGCTGCTGCGATGCTGGTCGGATGACCACGCCTCTAAGAAGGGCCTCACTGACCTGCCTTTTCAGGGCGGTCGGCTGTTTGGGGCTCAGTTGGATGAAATCATTAAGGATTTTACAGGGGGGAAGAGTACCTTCCTCCCGGAACCCAGGCGACGGGAACATCGCCGGAAACAGGGACCTTCGTCCTCTGACCAGAAGCGTTTTTTTCTTGCGGCCAGTTCTGCGGGCAAGGGCTCCCGTCCCGGCAAGGCTGCCACGGGGACCAGTAAGCGGCCCTGGCAGCGCAAGTCCGAGAAGACAGAGGAAAAGTCCTCCTCCGCATGATGGGTTGCCCCTGCCCGACTCTCGGGTGGGGGGCCGGCTTCTGGGGTTCGTGGACCGCTCGCATCTCCGACCTGTGGGTGCGAGAGATGGTGTCCTCCGGGTACAAGATAGAGTTTTGTACTCTGCCCCCGGACAGGTTCTTTCCATCAAATTTGGGTCTTCCTCCGGGGCTTCAGCAGGCTCTGCTAGGAGCCGTCCAGACACTGTCCGAGCAGGGGGTAATTGTGCCAGTCCCCCCTGCGGAAAGGTTCCGTGGGTTCTACTCAAATCTTTTTGAGGTCCCGAAGAAGGATGGAGTCAGACCGGTTCTGAACCTGAAGGCACTCAATCACTTTGTGAGGGTGCGAAAATTCAGGATGCAGTCAGTCCGCTCGGTCGTGGCCGCCCTACACCAGGGGGACTTTCTGGCATCCCTGGACATCAGGGATGCGTATCTTCACGTCCCCATTTGTGTGCGGCATCAGCGCTTCCTGCACTTTGCGGTAGGGGATCTCCATTACCAGTTTGTGGCACTCCCCTTCGGTCTGGCCTCTGCCCCACGGGTATTCACCAAGCTCTTGGCTCCGGTGCTGGCTCTGCTGAGACAGAGAGGCATTGCTGTGGTAGCATACTTAGACGATCTGCTCCTGCGAGCGGAGTCAGCTCCGGCTCTGAAGGACAATGTTGCTATCACCCTGACCTCCCTGCGGGACTTCGGCTGGTTGATCAACCTACAGAAGTTGACACTGACCCCGTCCTGTCGCCTAGAATATCTGGGCCTGATATTGGACACAGAGCAGGCGAAGGTATTCCTACCTCTGGCCAAGTTGCTGACGCTGCAAGCAGCGGTGTGAACCCGGCTGCCACGACGGTGGTCCTCTTTACGTTTCTGCATGCGTGTGTTGGGGCTCACGGTCTCGGCCTTCGAGGCGATTCCGTACGCCCAGAGTCACACCCGACTCCTGCGGCGGGCTATCCTGCTGTTGTCCCTGGATCGGCTGATCAGGTTGGATCATCAGACCAGGGAGTTGTTGACCTGGTGGCTTCAGGCCCCCGCGCTGACCCTGGGGAAGTCGTTTCTTCCCCTGGAATGGTCAATAGTCATGACGGACGCCAGCCTATCGGGCTGGGGGGCGGGGGGAGTCCTGGGGCAGTTATCTGCCCAGGGCCGTTGGTCGGCGCAGGAATCTCGCCTTCCGATCAATGTGTTGGATCTTTGCCTCTCTCACTGGTCGGGGAGGCTGTGCGGCCTCCTGGTTCGGGTTCGGGTTCAGTCGGACTACGCCACGGCGGTGGCGTACGTGAACCATCAAGGCGGGACAAGAAGCTCGGCAGAGGCCCACATTCTGAGGTGGGCAGAACTTCACGTGCCAGCAATCTCCACCATCTACATTCCGGGCATAGAAAATTGGCAGGCGGACTTTCTCAGTCGCCAGACACTGGACCAGGGAGAACGGTCCCTGCACCCAGAGGTGTTCCGCCAGATTTGCCGAAAGTGGGGCATGCCAGATGTGGACCTACTGGCGTCCAGATTCAATCACAAGGTGCAGACCTTCGTGTGCAGGACGAGAGATCCGCTGGCGTTGGCCACGGATGCCCTGGTGGCCCCATGGTCTCGGTACCGGCTTCTGTATGCCTTTCCTCCTCTCAAACTTCTACCATGGCTGTTGCGCAGGATAGAAGTGGAGGGAATCCCGACAATCCTGGTGCCTCCGGATTGGCCTCGGCGTCCTTGGTACACCGACGTAGTGCAGATGGTAACAGATGTTCTCTGGCGGCTCCCGCTTCACGATCTGCTGTCGCAGGGACCCATCCTGCACCCTGCTTTACCCTCACTGGCTTTGATGGCCTGGCTATTGAGTCCCAGGTGCTGAGGGATAGGGGGCGTCTGAGTCAGTGATCCCCACCATGCTTAAGGCGCGCAAGTGCACTTCGCACAAGATTTATCATCGCACCTGGAAGGCTTATATTGACTGGTGCGAGGCGGGGGGGGGGTTGGAACCCCCGTTCTTTCTCGGTGACTCGGGTGCTGGCTTTTCTCCAGCAAGGCCTGGATCACAAATTGGCATTGAGTACACTCAAAGGTCATATTTCTGCTCTGGTGATTCTGTTTTAGCGTCCATTAGGGACGCATTCTTACATTTGTACAGGGTGTACGGCATGTGGCTCCTCAGGTACGGTCGCCTTTGGCACCGTGGGATTTGAACTTAGTGCTTTCTGTACTGCAGAAACCGCCCTATGAACTGATCATGGATATCCCCTTACACCTGCTGTCACAAAAGGTGACCTTTTTGGTGGCCATTACATCCGCTAGGCGGGTGTCTGAATTGGCGGCTTTGTCGTGTAGGTCTCCCTACTTGGTCCTACATAAGGATAAGGCGGTGCTGCGCCCTTTCCTTTCGTTTCTACTGAAGGTGGTTTCCTCTTTTCACATTAATGAGGACATTGTCCTCCCTTCCTTGTGCCCACGCCCGTCACATCCTAAGGAGATTGCCTTGCTCTCCCTGGACATATTGAGGGCCCTCCGTGTGTATTTGTCAGCTACAACTCCTTTTCGGAGGTCGGATGCGCTTTTTGTGCTGACGGAAGGACCACGCACAGGTTTGGCAGCCTCGTCGGCTACTGTATCCCATTGGATCAGACAGACTGTGACCCATGCGTATGCTGTTCGGGGGGCAAGAGCCCCCTTTCCCACTCACGGCTCATTCCACCAGGGCGATTAGTACTTCCTGGGCCTTTCGACACCAAGCGTCGGTGTCTCAGGTGTGCAAGGCGGCTACTTGGGCCTCGGTGTACACGTTTAATTTTTACAAAGTTGATGTGTCAGCATCTGCGGATGCTGCTTTTGGCCGCAAAGTCTTGCAGGAGGCGGTGTAGGCGCGACTGGCGCCTCCCGGAAGATTCTGTTGGGTACAGTTGTTATTGTTTACCCACCCCTCTTTATTTGACACTGCTTTGGGACGTCCCCACATGTCATGAATAAGAGGCTGCGTGTGTCAATGAACGTAAGAGAAAATAGGATTTTTTGACTTACCGTAAATCCTTTTCTCTGGGTTCATTGACAGACGCAGCACCCACCCCTCTGTGGTTACGTTTGCACTGCTTGTCACGGACTGGTGTGCTTTGCAGGGTTATACACAGAGTGAGGACTGCCCCCTGGGAGGGGCAGCTTTGCTTTTCTGAACTTTCGTTCTGCCTAGTCTACTCCTGGTAAAAGGTGCATAAACCCCATGTGTCATGAATAAGAGGCTGCGTCTGTCAATGAACTCAGAGAAAAGGATTTTACGGTAAGTCAAAAAATCCTATTTTTTACTTTGTTATAAAAAAAAAATCCAGCACACTCAATTTTTGTCACACATTTAGGCCAAAATGTATTCAGCCTCATGTCTTGGGTAAAAAAAAATTCCATAAGCATATATTTATTGGTTTGCGCAAAAGTTACAGCATCTACAAACTATGGTACATTTACTGGAATTTACGCAACTTTTAGTTTGACTGCCTATCTAATTTCTAGAGGTACTAAAATGGCAGGGCAGTAACCCCCCCCCCGAAAAAAATTACCCCTTAATGGAAAGTAGACACCCCAAGGAATTTGCTGAGCCGCATGTTGAGCCCATTGAATATTTCATTGTTCAGTGATTGAAAAATGACAAAAGAAGGGGACTCCGCTTCGAGGAGAGATACAGAGCCGCATAACATAGCAGCCAGGCCGCGCCACATAACACATCCGCCTCGCTCAGCCTCACATAAGACCCGGGCACAGCTGGCATGGTTACTGGAGGGTCCCGGAGCAAAATCAAGTCCAGAAACATCTGTGAGGCCCTGGCGTGGGCTGCAACCAAGATGGCACCGCCGACAGCTCCACATTCTAAGTCACCACAGCACAGACCGAAGCCGCTGACAAGCAGAGGAGAGGGTGACTGGGATGATGATCTCTGACATTCCGCATTCCTCACATTCCTTACCAGGGCAACCAGATATGTTAAAACAATTTTACTGAGCGCCTCTCCCGAGAAATCAGACAGCTGGGCCAACGTACAGCTGACCTAGAGCAGAGGGTTGACGATCTAGAAGCCCTCATCAGCAACTATACAGATGAGATAGAAGCTCTGCGCGAAGAAAACCAATCCCTTCAAACCCAGCTAGAAGATTACGAGAACAGGGCCAGACGTTCTAATATTAGGATCCGTGGGATCCCTGAGACTGTACTAGACCTCCAATCCAGTCACAGCCCTATTTCAAGAGCTATCCCCGTCCATTCCTATTGAGCAACTGGAGATGGACCAGGTACATAGAGCTCTTGCCCCACACAAGCAAGAAGGACCCCCACGTGATATAGTCGCCAAAATGCACTTTTACTGCACTAAAAATCAACTCCTGCAAGCTGCACACCAACAAGAGTCTCTATCATTTCCAGGCCACTACTATCCGTTGTTCACAGACCTCTCCCAAACAACCATCTCCAAACGGAGCGTGCTCAAGCCACAATTACATATTCTGCAGCACCTTCTCCCTCAGATTTACCTATCAAGGCCGTAAGCATTCCTGCAAGACACCCAAAGATCTTAATTCCCTTCTACAGGATCTGCGTCTAGCGCCACCTTCATCACCCTTGGCCCCCCGGAGCCAACTACGTTGGTCAGCCTCACAATCACCACAGAATGCCTCCACATCCTCATCTGGAACGACCAAGCACGGCAGATTCCTGTATCCATCCCAGGCCCCATTGGACACAATGGACTGATGGTAACCCTTCCAGCTAAATTCTCCATTTACCCGCCAGGGTTTGGCTGTACCTCCTATAAGGTGCACTTTTTCCAGATACCCCCCTCCTGTTTGACATTTGACTGCCTGTTGTTGGGTATCTGTTCCACCCCCATGCAGTTAGAACACTCTACTATGTTCACTTGCACCTATTCTTTCTAACAAAACCCACCTCTGAGTCGCAGAGTTAATCAATGTTTGGTTTGTTTTTGTAGATGCACTCGTATCTATTGGAAATTAATATGGATCCCATGATCTCTGAGTACCATACTTTGACCCCCTCCCAACATCCCACCCTTCCTCTGATCTCTTCCTGGCGAACTTAGGCTTGAACCTAGCAATACCCTCTCCCTCCCCTACCCCCCTCCCTCATTTCCTGCTTATTAAACCTAGCTCTGGGAACTCATGGGCCCACTACACTCGGATCGCTTTCTCTAGAACAGGAATATGCAATTAGCGGACCTCCAGATGTTGCAGAACTACAAGTCCCATGAAGCATAGCAAGACTGACAGCCACAAGCATGACACCCAGAGGCATGATGGGATTTGTAGTTTTGCAACAGCTGGAGGTCCGCTAATTTTATATCCCTGCTCTAGAACATTAGGTGTTTATAACACTACATTTCTACTGACCTGACCCTAGTTGCCCGTGAACCATGGTCACAGCACATGGGATACCACAGGGTAATCATCAGCTTCAGAGATCCATAGACTCTTTATCATGCAGTCATAAATTGGCCTCACTTAGTCTAATGGGCCAGCACCCTGTGTTACCATTGATCCTGCCCACTTTACCATTTGTTAAGTCTATCTGCACTCAATAGCCTAATTATAATTGCAAAATAAGGTAACTTGTAACACGCCCGCTTACAGCTTTGCCTGGGCGAGCCCGGCTCACGATCACCTGCTCAACCTATTCCCTTCAACGCTCACTCATGTACAGCACTCTTATATTCGACTCATCCCTTATAACCTTATACCTTGATTAGCCTTATTATTGATGGCATGGCTATTTTCACTGGCACTACACACCATTACATCTTCCTACAGGCGGCTCATGTGTCCCCCACGGCTGTCACTGCTGCCTCCCATTTGCCTGTGGACGTTCCTTTTCAGACCCCCCCCCCCCAGCTAAACCGCCCCCTCTGCCCAGGTACCTTGGACCTGCCCAGACTGGACTCCTACACCTCCACCCTCTTCTCCCCTCTCTTATCTCATCTTACACTAATGTTTTCCCCTCTCTAAACTTTAACAGGCCCCTCCCTTAACTTATACCATGGCTCCACTAAACCTCCTCACACTTAACATGCAATGGCTGAATTCCCCCGAGAAATGAGTCAAGGCCTTCCGATAGTTCGCTTCAGTCAAAGCTCACGTAGTCTGCCTCCAGGAAACCCATTTCACAAACCAATTCTCCCCCAAATCTGCAGGCGTTTCCTACCCACAAATATTTACAGCCTCAGCCGCCACCAAAAAAAGTGTAGTCCTAGTGGCTTTTCACCGCGCTACTCCTTTTACGCTCAAGGAAGAGATTAAGGACCCTGAAGGCAGATACATCATCCTGATAGGTCACCTCCTGGAGGTGGAGGTAACAGTGGTGCCCTATTACGCCCCCAATCGCAATCCCACGTCTTTTCTCTCACATCTTCTACAAGTCACAGACAGACATAAGCGTGGTACTATGTTAATTTGTGGTGATTCTAATCAAGTTATTTACCCCTACCTAGACAAAACACCATTTGGAGCTTCCACGAATCTAAACAAACTAACTTTTCAACAATTACTACATCGCCACTCGTTACTAGATTTTTGGAGAGAGGTCAACCCAGCCAGACGACAATACAACTACTACTCACACCCACATAACGCTATCACTTATTGACCACATCTTCATCTCAGTTGGATCGTCACCCAGGCTCCTTTCATCGGTCATTCTACCCTTCACCTGGATGGATCACAATGCCATCCTCACCTCTCTATGATCCCTACTACCCAGACAGACAACACTTGGTGCCTAAATGACACCCTCTTGGCCCACCCTGCACACCGCACGGACATTTCCTTTGCCATTAAGGACTATATAACCCACAATGTCACAGATGATGTCTCCCACCTGGGAAGCCCGCAAACCTGTGATACGAGGTACTTGCATTTGACTAGCCATCCATCTCAAGAGAGAACGCCAGACCCTACATCGAAAATTGGAAACCGCCTTTCACCAAGCTGCCTTTCAAAACCAACCCACACCTACATACAGACAGGCCTTGGACAAGGCTAGGCTGGAATTGGATCTCTTCCTGACTGAATTGGCTGAAAAATCCTTACTCCACTCTAGGCATAAATACTGCATGAAAGCAAACAAACCCGATACCTTCCTGGCGCAATCCCTTCGTAGAATGGATCGGGCCTACAAGCCAATCAAATTGAAAATTGGGAGGGACTCCTATTCCAGCAACCCTATAAAAGTCCATTCTGTCTTTCGAAAACATTTAGCCAAAGTCTACTCAGCCGATAGTGGGTTTGATGAAACCCACGCCTCTGCACTCTTCTCCACACTTGCACTCCCTTTTCTGACAGCCTCTCAACGGATCGACCTTGAACGACTCATCTCTGAACTACAAGTCTGTTATGCCATCAAATCATTAGAGAAAAATAAGCGTCCTGGCCCCGATGGCTTCAGTCTCATATTATAACCACTTTGCAGACTTACTTTCACCCCTCCTGATGAGGGCCTTCAATTCCATCCCAAAAGGCCACGCTTTCCACGCTGACTCCCTTACAGCCATAGTCTCCATGCTCCCTAAACCACAAACGGATGACTCCTCTCGGACCAATTATCGCCCCGTATCGTTACTAAACATTGATATCAAATTATCTCCATTCATTTAAACCTGATTATAGGGTCCCTCATCCATACAGATCAAGTTGGGTTTATCCCTCTGAGACAATCAGGAGACAATGTCCATAGGGCAGTTTTACGAACACATGTGGCCCATTCACACCGTATCCCTGCATGCTTTGTATCATTAGACATCAAAAAGGCCTTTGATTGTCCTGATGGACAAGTCTGACTTATGCAGGGGATAACCTCTCATGCGGCCCTGGTTCGAGAACCCCTGGTAGTGCAGACAGGGAGTTCAAGAGCACAAGGGTTGGACTGGGTCACTTGGTGGTATGTGAAGCTCCACTGGAGCTCCTGCTAAGCAGAAGAATGGTGGTACAGTCCAGGTCGGTAACAGGCTGGTTATGCGGTGCAGATGGAGCAGGCAGGCGGGTGGTCGGGTGCAAGCAGGGTCGGCAACGTGCGGGCAGCAAAGGTACCGAAGGATCAGGCAAAAGAGTAGTCGTAGACAGGAACGCTGTAGAACGGACAGCATTTACTTCCTGGTGCTGTCAGCTTAAATGGCTGCTATTGGCGCCATTGCCGGCGCATACACGCGTGCACACCTTACGTGCACCCGCGCATAGGCGAACCAATGGCCCGGGACGGTTCCTTACATTGCCCCCCCCCCAAGGGGCAGCCTCCGGATGCCCAAAAGGGCTCTCTTGTTCTGGTGTCTTCTCCAGAAGGCCCTGATCAACTTACGCATGTAGATTTTCCTCTGGCTCCCAGGAGCTCTCTTCTGGCCCATAGCCCTTCCACTTGACCAGGAATTGGGTGCGGCCTCCTCTTTTCCTACAATCGAGGATGGTTTCCACCTCAAATTTCTCCTCTCCGTCCACCAAGACCAGTTCTGGGGGTGCTGTGCTACGCCCAGGGAAGATATCCTTGACTGTTGGCTTGAGTAGCTTTACATGGAACACTGGATGGATGTGCAGAGAAGACAGCAGGTCTAGCTCATAGGCTACTGTGTTGATTTATGTATCTCGGCCCAGTTTTTTAGAGGAACCGGAAAGTCTCAAGTTTTTTGTGGACAACCAGACCCGCTGTCCAACTTGTAGATCCAGTTCTCCCCGTCTCCCCTTATGAAAATTACTGTTGCTGGTGGCCTGAGTTTGGGAGAGGGTCTCCTGAAGGAGCTGCTTGTTTTTCCCCAGAAACTGTGTAATGTCCAGAACAGTAGGTACGGTGCTTTCCATAACCAAATCAGGTAGGAAAGTAGGATGGTAGCTGAGGTTCGCCCAGAAGGGGGACTGCTTGGTAGCAGAGTGGACAGAGTTATTGTAGGCGAACTCGGCTACCAGTAGAAGAGACCCAGTCATCCTGTGAGTAAGAGGAATAGCACCGCAGATATTATTCAAGGGTCTGGTTGGTCCTCTCTGTTTCCACATTGGACTGTGGATGGTAGGCAGAGGAGAAGGCCAACTCCATTCCCAAAGTGGTACACAGAGATCTCCAGAAACGGGATGTGAATTGCACCCATCGGCCCAATACGATGTTGGTAGGAATCCCGTGTAAGCGGACCACCTCCCTTATAAAGATTTCCGCAGTTTCGGCTGCTGAAGGAGTGCCTTTCATAGGTACGAAATGGGCCATCTTTGTGAAATGGTCTATGACCACCAGAATTGTGTTGATTCCTGTGTTGATCTGGGACCATGGTCATTCCAGGATGGGTAATGGATTGAGCAGACTCCAAGCCTTGGATTTCTCTTGTTCCTAGCACAGACAGGGCAAGCGTTTACATTCTGGCAATCTTCCTTTAGCCGGGGCCACCAGAAGGAGCGGAAGAGTAACTCCATTGTTTTGCGACCATCAAAGTGCCCAGCCATTTTAATATCATGGCAAAGTCTGAGGGTTGCTGAGCGTAGTTCCTGTGGGATGTACAATCGGTTGTCGAACCACCACAGCCCATCCTTTATTGTGAGTTGGAGATCCGGCGGCACAGTGAGGCTGGTAAATGATTTCTTGATCTGAGTCAGAAGGTCTTCCTGGGTAAGCAGGAAACTGTGGGCCGGGAGGATAGTGTCCGGCGAGGACGTGTCCTCCGGGACATGGAACATCCTTGACAGCGCATCCGTCTTTACATTCTTAGCCCTGGGCCTGTAGGTGATGTCCAACTGGAACCGAGAGAAGAACAGTGCCCATCTTGCCTGCCGGGGTTTCAGTCTCTTGGCGGTCTGCAGGTACTCAAGGTTTTTGTGGTCTGTGAAGACCAAAACGGGATTTGAAGCTCCTTCCAGGAGATACCGCCACTCTTCTAGAGCCGACTTGATTACCAACAGTTCCCTGTCACTGACATAATTCCTCTTTTGGAGGTGACAGTTTCCTGGAGAAGACAGTGGGATGGAGCGAAGCCTTTGGGCCTCGCCTCTGTGAGATGACTGCTCCCACTGCTGTCTCAGAAGCGTCCTCTTCTAAGGTGTACAGTAATGCAGGGTCAGGGTGTTTGAGGACAGGAGCAGACGTGAACAGTTTTTTGAGCCAGGAGAAGGCCTCTTGGGCCTCGGGAGTCCAGCGGAGTCGTGAGTCCTGCTTGGTGAGCTGGGTTATTGGGGTGATGACTGTCAAAAACCACTTAATGAAATTTGCAAACCCAGCGAAGCGCTGGACTCCCTTTTTGTCAACTGGAGCGGGCCAGTTCAGGATGGCCTAGACCTTCTGCGGGTCCATGGTGATTCCAGAGGTGGAGATGTTGAATCCCAGAAATGAAATGCTGGGGCACTCGAAAGCGCATTTTTCTGCCTTGGCATAGAGGCCATGTAATCTGAGGCGGGTAAGCATGCTCTTTACGTGCCCGCGACACTCTTCCAGTGAAGGGGAGAAAATCAGTATGTTGTCCAGGTAGACCACTACAAACTGGTCCAGGAAGTCTTGGAAAATGTCATTCACCAAATGCTGGAAGGTGGCAGGGACGTTACACAGTCCGAAGGGCATCACAAGGTACTCATAGTGCCCGAACCTCATTCGGAAGGCCATCTTCCACTCTTTCCTTTCACGAATGCGGATAAGGTTTTATGCCCCGCGTAAGTCCAATTTGGTGAAGACAGTTGCTGTTCCTAGTGTCTGGAAGAGTTCTGGGACCAAAGGTAGCAGATACCGGTTCTTGACGGTGATCCGATTGAGCTCCCAGTAGTCAATGCAGGGCCGGAGGGAATGGTCCTTCTCCTCTACAAAGAAGATACCGGCTCCTGCTGGTGAGGTGGATGGTCTGATGAAGCCCTTCTCTAGATTTTCCTCCAAGCACGCCTTGAGGGCGACCAATTCCACATTAGACAGGGGAAAGATCCGACCGAACGGGACCTCAGCTCCCGGTAGGAGGTCGATCGGACAATCGTAGGGCCTCTGCAGTGGGAGGAAGTCAGCCCCCTTTTTACTGAAGACGTCTTAAGAATTCATGGTAAGGTGTAGGAACGGCCAAGCAGGATTCCTGGTCGACGTCTGTGTCCAGGCAGAGCACGGCTGGGGGGGGTTTCCCATAGGCTGTGGCAGACAGTGGGGGAGACAGTAGGGAGAGGAGAAGCTCACTTCGCCAGTTGCCCAGTTAATCTGGGGATTATGGGTCCGGAGCCAAGGGATGCCTAGAATTACCGGGAATAGTGGGGACGTAATGGCGTCCAGTAATAGAAATTCCGAGTGTCCTCCCTTGGCCTTGTTGAACACAGGAGTGGTTTCCTGGGTAACCATGCCAGATTTGATAGTTGACCCATTGGCTAGCCGGACAACCATGGGGTGTGCCTTGAGTCGGAGAGATCTGGTGATGCGCTGCGAAAGAGATGTCAACAACGCAGCTGCACGCACCAGAGTCAAGGATGGCCTGCACCGGGATAGTCCCGCTGGGAAGCTGCAGAAAAACAGAGTATAAGGTGAGCTTTATCACTGGGTAAGTACATCCGTCCCTCAGGGTTATTGGAGGTGCACTTACCGGCCTTGGCGGGACAGTTTCTCACTAGGTGCCCGGGGCCTCCTCAGTACAGGCACAGGTTTTGGGACATGCATCTCTGGCGTTCTTCAGGCGGTAAGGAGGGGCGAAGGAGCCCAATTTGCATGGGTTCCTGGTGGTCTGGTGGAACGGAGGAGAAGGCAGCTGGACCAGGAGCTGGATAGCTAGGAACCCTGGGCATCATCCAGGTCAGACGTGCAGGCCCTGCAGATCTCTCGGCTCTGGGTTCCTGCAGGCGGCGCTCAATCTGTATGGCCAGATTGATCAAGGCGTCTAGGGTATGTGGGACCCCGACGTGGGCCAGCTCGTCTTTGAGCGGCTCCGAGAGACCCAGCCGGAATTGATAGCAGAGGGCCGCATCATTCCAGGCGGTGTCTGCGCTCCAGTGCCGGAACTCGGACACATACTCCTCTGCTAGACGGTGGGCCTGCTGTATAGCGTGGAGGACTGCCTTCGCCGTAGCTGCCTGGCGGGGATCCTCATATAATTGGAAACAAGAAAAAAACGAATGCGCCTCTAAGAGTAACAGTAAAAACCAGGATTTTATTAAATAACAAGTGACTACTCACAGAAGTAGTAGGGTGCTGCGCTTTGCAGTGTCAGCCACTGCTGGCTTCTTTGTTGGAGTCCTGTGGTGGTCCTGCTGGGCTGGGGTGGTGGAGTGCGGGTTCAGCTGTACTGGTGGAGGAGGGTCCTTCGGTGAGTCCCGGGGAGACCTTCTCTAGGAGACAGTGGTCCGCAGTAATCCGATCCGACCGGTGCCAGTGCATGCAGGAGAGGTGACCACAGCAACGGCGACGCGTTTACGGGGCTCTACCCCTTCTTCAGGCCGTGAAGAAGGGGTAGAGCCCCGTAAACGCGTCGCCGTTGCTGTGGTCACCTCTCCTGCACGCACTGGCACCGGTCGGATCGGATTACTGCGGACCACTGTCTCCTAGAGAAGGTCTCCCCGGGACTCACCGAAGGACCCTCCTCCACCAGTACAGCTGAACCCACACTCCCCACCACCCCAGCCCAGCAGGACCACCACAGGACTCCAGCAAAGAAGCCAGCAGTGGCTGACACTGCAAAGCGCAGCACCCTACTACTTCTGTGAGTAGTCACTTGTTATTTAATAAAATCCTGGTTTTTACTGTAACTCTTAGAGGCGCATTTGTTTTTTTTCTTGTTTCCTTTCACACAGAAGTTTGGTTTGCTTCCCACATTTGCAGCCCTTGGCAGGACAGTCGCCCACAAGAGCACCCAGGATCTTTGTGCATAGACAATTTTATGACTTTTATGACTTTTATGATTTTTATGATTTTTTATGTTTTTAATGAACTTTCATGAATGTCATTCTGCTCCATCATTGGTCATCTGTGATTGCCCCCACCTAAATGCCTCCCATCACATGCTCACAGCATAACCACTCCATCTGATCCCTAGTCCACGGTTCACACTGCGCTTGAACATATCCTCTTTGATCCTCATATAATTGAGCCATTGCCTGGAAGAACTGGTCCAGGCTGGTGGTCTCTGCGGCTTTCTGCTCCAGGAGGCGATGTGCCCAGTTTGTGGCTCCTCTAGGAGGAGGGAGATCACAAATCCCACTTTAGTGGCTTTCAGCGAGAGGGTCCAGGGCTGGAGGGCAAAATACAATTCACAGAAATTGCGGACAGCCTGGAACTTCCTGTGGTCTCCTGAGAACCCCTCTGGCATGGGCACCTTGGGTTCATTTGGTAAAGCCAAGATGGTGCGTGAAGCCGACTGGCTGGTGCTGGCATAGAAAGTTCCAGTACTCTTCCTTCCAGGCGGTTATAGCCCTTCTGTAAGTTCTTTACGGCTTGGGTGAGTCCCGCAAGGTGTGCACACAGCTCGTCCATAGGAGAGGTCCCCTGCGCAGACTCGGACATGGCTGTCCGTTACTGTTACGTACCTGGTGGACGAGTCTGGTAGTGCAGACAGGGAGTTCAAGAGCACAAGCAGGCACGAGGGTTGGACTGGGTCACTTGGTGGTATGTGAAGTTCGTGCTAAGCAGAAGAATGGTGATACAATCCGGGTCGGTAACAGGCTGGCTATGCGGTACAGATGGAGCAGGAGGCGGGCGGGTGGTAGGATGCAAGCAGGGTCGGCAACGTGCAGGCAGCAAAGGTACAGAAGGATCAGGCAAAAGAGTAAGTAGTCTTAGACAGGCCGGGGGTCACGGCAGGCAGAAAGCAACAAAGTCCAAGTAAAGCCGGCGTCACAGGTACAGGAAGGTCTCTCAGAGTAATCAAGGGGGTCACAGATCACAGGAACTCTGTAGAACGGACAGCACTTGCTTCCTGGTGCTGTCAGCTTAAATGGCCGCTATTGGCGCCATTGCTGTCGCGCATAAAAGCGTGCGAACACGCACGTAGCGTGTGTGCGTCAGCAATGGCGCTATGTGCGCACGTGCATAGGCGAACCAATGGCCCGGGTTGGTTCCTTACATTGATTCTCTCTCTTGGCCATACGGACCACATTTTCTCAGCTGGGTTTCCTCCCTGTACACCTCTCCCTCAGCATACTTCAAATATGCAGGCTACAAATCTGACCCCTTTCCCGTGTGCCGCGGAACAAGGCAGGGTTGCCCCCTGTCCCCGCTTCTTTTCACCCTTGCAATGGAACCCTTAGCCCACCTTCTATGTTCTAACCCGGACATCAAGGTTCTGGAATTGGGTGGGGTTAATCAAAAGCTCTGTTTGTTTGCAGACAACATCCTCCTCTTTCTCTCCTCTCCTCTGATGTCCACTCCCAACCTCCTTACGACCTTAGACCGATTTGTAGCAATTTCCGGACTAGTCGTGAACTCTCAGAAATCTTGAGGCCTTAACATCTTTCTGTCAACCAATGCTATCACAACTACAGCGGGCCCTCCCTTTTACCTGGTCACCCCAACATATTTCATACCTAGGCATTAAACTTACGGTTGACCCTGCCACTCTATACTCAACCAATTATCCACCCGTGCTGGCCCATTTAACAAGCCTTAATGACTTACTGGGCTGCCTTGCCCTTGGTGTGGCTGGGACGTCTTACAGTGACTAAAATGGCAATCCTCCCTAAAAATCCTATACTTTTTCAGAGTGCTACCAATCCAAGTGCCATCTCAATTCCTCTGCATATTACAATGCAGAGTCCTCCCCTACATCTGGGGCAAGACCAGATCACGGATAGCGAGATCAACTATGTATCTACCAAAGCTGCAAGACGGCCTTGGTCTCCCACATTTCACTAAATATTATCATGTGGCCTAAATAGCCCTATTACCAAATTACCACGCATCCCACGAAACCCCTCTTTGGGTAGCAATGGAATCGGTAGAGTGTGATCCCCTTTCAGTGGCCAACTTACTGTGCCTTCGCCCTAGCGACCGCAAGACAGTGAGGTACGCAGTCACATGCCACTCCCTTCGGATATGGGACAATCTTAAAACCTAATTTGGATTCCAGTCTCCTCACAACCCCCTCCTATCCTATCTGCGAAACCCCACCTTTTATCCGGAATGGACGTCCCCCTCATCCTTTAATCGATGGTCTGCAGCTAATCTAAACTGGGCCCATAAATTCACAACCCCAGACACCTTTTAATCATTTCCCACTCTCTGCGAAACGGAATTCCAGTATCTGAAATTTTCCGCTACCTCCAGCTTAAAATTTTTTCTCTTCGTGTTTATGCACAGACCCCTCTTTACCAGACATGTCCAAATTTGAACATATCTGCAATAAGGATCCTCGCGCCCGGGGCTTAATCTCCTCTCTTAGTTATTGGACCCTCCACCTCACTCATCAATACCCTATGTAAATAAATTGGAATCTGATTTGGGCCTTCAACTGGACTCCACCGACTGGTCCAAAATTTGGACCGCAACTAAATCAGCATCACAGAATGTTGTAGCCTCCGAAACAAATTACAAAGTATTGATGTGGTGGTACCTGGTCCCCTCTCGGATTGCCAAACATTTACCATCCTGCTCCCCAGCCTGTTTCCGAGGCTGTCCGGACAGAGGCACGCACCTCCACATCTCACCTTCACATATGGTGGAGCTGTCCGCTAGTGCAATCATATTGGTCCGGCATTTTCCATAGCCTATCCATCCTTACTAGTAAAACCATGGCCCCTGACCCAACCATAGCCCTGATTAATAAAAAAAACTCCTGATCTAACATATCTCCAGTTTCAGTTGCTCCTACAGATTACAACAGCTGCAAAGCAAACCATTACGAAGGCCTGGAAAAACCCTCACCTAACTGTCCTGGAAATCAAGAACAGAGTTACCAGAGCCATGATACATGCCAAGTTAGAAGCAGTCCTCCTAGACAGGATCAAAAAAATTGAACGCCTATGGAAACCTTGGGTCGATTATTTCCTGTCCTTTGACTTTGATAGTATCCTACTGCTACCCTGACCTTTTACCACTTAGCATATTTATGGAGACTCGATCCTCATATCCTCCCCCCTCCGGGTGAACACTTTCGTCACCCCTTTCCTTTTGAGCTACTCCCCC
>BLSH010361359.1:39943-61860 GCA_018402905.1 Glandirana rugosa | reverse complement strand
ACAAAAAAATAAAATAAAAATTCAATAAAAATGTTAAAATGAAATTTAAAAAAAAAAATGTTACAAAAAAAAAATAGTGGGGGTTGTAGAGGGGAAACTCTGTCCCTCTTTCCCCCGATTCCTATCTCTAAGGGGTCAGGGAAGGAGTCGTCGTGACTTCTACTTACTTATCCTCTGTCGTCGAGGAGAGGTAAGTATTTGACTCTGTAGCATTGTGTCAAATCTCTTTCCTTTTCTGAATGAACAGAGTCAGTGACTCTGTCCATTCATAACTGAGCATTGTAAACTGTGTTACGATGTCTCAGTTTATGAATGGAGAGGAGCTGCTGTCTCCTATTCATTCATCTTCAGTGCTGCTGAGGAAGGGACTGGGGAATCTCTATCCTTAGCCCCCTTTCTCCCTGTCTCAAAGGGGAGATGTTGGGGGTGATAAAAAAAAAACATTGTAAAAAAAAAAATTTAAAGTAAAATTGTAAAAATAACTTAAAAATAAAATAAAAAAACAATGGAATCGTCCACCCCCCCCCCCCCCCAAAAACAGAAAGCATTGTAAAAAAAAAACTATAAATTGTAGAAAATAAAAAAATGAATTGTAAAAAATAATAGCGAAAAAAAAATTTAATTAAAAACTACTGACAGTCCACGCCTCATCAGCGCCACCTATCATTGCCCATCAGTGCTGCATATCAGTATCACTGTCACATGACCTTAAAAAAAAGTATCGGTAATCGGTATCGGCGAGTACTTAAAAAAAAAAAGTATCGGTACTTGTACTCGGTCTTAAAAAAGTGGTAGCGGGACAACCCTATTTAAAAGTCAAAAATATGTGTTATTTATTAGCTCAATACAGGTTAAGCTTTTATATTTAGTAGAGATTTCATAGGAATTGTGTAAAATGTTCTGTGTTTCTATCTGCTAATAATGAGTTTAGTGTATTTTTATAAACAAATATGGTGTTGATAAACATTTGCGCAAATATTGTGAGGCCTTAAAAATCAGTAGCACCTTCATTTTGTTCTACTGATCCTTTGCTTTCAGAAAATATATGGTTTGGGGGGGGGGGGGGTCTTTTTACAAACTCTAAAAGCTATAAGTGAAAGATAAAAAAGCAAAGGAAAAATAGCAAAAATGGTTCGGCCAGCTGAGTTTAAAAGTGGAGCGCAGGGCCTGGCAGCGAAAGGGTTAAAGTAGTTCTAAAGGCAGACTTTTTTTTTATCTTAATGCTTTGCACCTGTGTGCAGCTGCACCCCTCAGCCCCTCTAATACTTACCTGAGCCCCACCTCGATCCAACGGTGTTGCAGACTCAGCTGTCAGGGACTCTCCCTCCCGATTGGCCGAGACACACAGTGGGTGCCATTGGCTCCCACTGCTGTCAGTCAAAGTCAGTGAGCCAATGAGGACAGAGAGAGTGGGTGAATGGGGACACAGAGCAGAAGCTCAGCTCGGGTAAGCTGCTTGCTATGGGGGCACTTGACAGGAGGGATGAGCCATGAGCGCCAGCGAGGGACCTGAGAAGAGGAGCTTCGGGGATGCTCTGTGCAAAACAACTGCATAGAGCAGGTAAGTATAACATTTTTGTTACTTTTAGCCCCCTCAACAGAAAAAAAAAAGTTTAATATCACTTTAACACATCCAGCCATGATGTTTAGGGTTTTTTTTTTTTTGTGTTTTTCAGGTATATTTTCAACATTTCCGGGAAATGTCAGAGGCTTTCTTGGATAGACATTGTGCAGTTACATTAGTTATACATCAGTTTAGTGCACAAGACCCAGTCATGTGAACGCTGGTGGTCATATGACTGGTCCAGTTACTGAATTGGATTGTAATCATGAAAGCCCCACTATGAGTGTGCACTCGGCAGTCACCTTCCTCAATATATGCAAGGCTGCATCACAGGAATGCACCTGCTGTTTCCACTGTGGGCACAATTAAAATGGCAGCGGTCAGAAGAGAAGTCACTAATCAGCCTGTTAACAGGACAGAATATATAGCCAGGTACATTGCAAAATGAAAGGTGTGCAGCATTATTTCTGGAAACAGTGTCTTTTTAACGTAAACCTATAATTGATCAAAAAAGAACTAGGCGCTTGTATATTAACCGCTTCAGGCCTGTAAGGACCCCCTTAATGACCAGGCCATTTTTTGCGATACGGCACTGCTACGCTTTAACTTACAATTGCGCGGTCATGCGACATTGTACCTAAACAAAATAGATGTCCTTTTTTTCCCCACAAATAGAGCTTTCTTTTGGTGGTATTTGATCACCTCTGCGTTTTTTATTTTTTGCCCTATAAACAAAAAAATTTGAAAAAAACCCCCAATATTTTTTACTTTTTTGCTATAATATCCAAAAAAAAAAAAAAATTTCATCCGTTTAGGCCAATATGTATTCTTCTACATATTTTTGGTAAAAAAAAAAAAAAATTACAATAAGCTTATATTGATTGGTTTGCGCAAAAGCTATAGCGTCTACAAAATGGGGGATAGATTTATGGCTTTTTTTTTTTTTTTTTTTTTTTTAATCAAAACAATATTTTATTGCCCTCAAACAAGAATGCACATGCACTTATTACAGTATCCATAGTAGAGTGTACAGCATTACAATTTATGAGAATAGCAAAGTAATATGCATCAAATGGGTATAGTCATTGTAATACATCTCAAGAATTGCGACATTTAATGAACGAGAAAAAAACTAAAGAAAATCATACATAACTTCCAATTTGTGCTTGTTCCCTCCTTTTCCTCCCTTTCTTGTGATTTCCATAAAGTATTATAAGGTGGATGAACCTTGTAGACTACCTAGGTTTATTATCGGGCTTAGTAGGGTACCTAAATCCTTTTTGCTCATATGTGTCAAACCTACTATGCCCTAAACCTAGTTTTACCTTATAAGATCGAACTTTTGAGATGCATTGTGGTGACGGTAAGCCGGCTGTTCTCTATGGAGGGTGTTGTTGACGCATTGTATCCATTGGGCTTTAGTATGCGAGGAATGCGATATCCATAATCTTGCTATCAACTTCCTGGCTAGATATAGCAGTCTTGTGATCATGTAGTATATTTCTCTAGGGAACATCTCCTCATCTATAGCTCCCAACAGGCACACCAGTGGGGTAAAGGGGATAGGAAGTTGAGCTACTTCAGTAATGGATTGAATGATCTTGCCAGTTTGGGACATCTCCAGGTCATATGTATAAAGTTACTTGTGTGAGCTACACTCTTTGGGCAGAGTGTCTCTGCTGCCCCAAGCAAACAGTTTGCCCGGAGTACGATATGACCTATGAAGGATGAAGAGTTGAGAAAGTTTTGGGAGGCAGAAACTGAGACTACTGGGAGGGATTCTAATGCCATGTCCCACTGCTCATCGTCTATCTCTCCTATGTCTGTGACCCATGAAGACCTGCATTTAAGTAAGGAGGGATTTTGGATGGTTGACATAAGGACAGAGTACATGTGGAAAATTAGATCCTTACGAGAAGTGGCCCATATAAGATTTTGTATCGTGGGGGAGGAGGATATAGAGAGGGGTGTCACTTGCGCTTGGGCTTGCAAGGCATGCCAAAGCTGGAAGTATTGATAAAATTGGCCATTAGTGAGCAAGAATTCATTACTCAAATGTTCAAAAGTTTTTAAGGTGCCGTTGGAGTACAGTTGATGGAGGAACCATATCCCTTGTTTCTTCCATAAGGAGAACCCCTGTAGCTTATTACCATCTGCGAAATTGGGATTGTGCCATTGTGGAGTTAACTCCATCATACCAGAAATAGACAATGCCTGTTTAGTTGTTTTCCACACTGTTTTAAGCAAGTCCCCTGTAGGTGAAGAGTGAGGTATGCCCGGGAGATCCATTTCCAAGTGTGATATGGCTGGGAGCTCTGGAATAGTCCAGGACACCAACCGAGCGGCTGGATCCAACTTATCCTCAGGACCCCAGCCCGCAAACTGTTGCAGCTGGGAGGCCAGGAAATGCATCTTGAGGGACCGCCAGACCACCCCGATCTTTACCATATTGGAGAGTATTTAGACTTATATGGGCCTGCCCCCTTCTCCATATGAGATTCCGAAATTGGGAATCTGTACGTTTAAGCCAGATGTCCGAAATCCAAATGGGTGTATTATGAAAAATATATAATAGCTGCGGGCCCACACCATCTTTATAAGGTTTACATTACCCATCACCGATATCAACAGTTTACACCAGCTATTACCTTTGAGTTTTAGTTTATTTAATAGGGGAGCTAAGTTAAATGACAGTTTGCTGGATCTTTAGACACCATGACCCCCAGGTACTTAAAGGAGTCCACTATGGCAATTTGTGCTGCCCTGTCTGGGAGAGGTGTCACAAGTGGGTCTAGCGGCATAAGCACGGATTTGGACCAGTTGATGGCAAATCCTGAAATACTGCCGAAGTCTGAAATGGGTTTCATGACTGGTTAATGAATCCCTGTGTCACCCAGATATAGTAGTGCGTCATCCACATAAAGGGACACCTTATCGGATGGGGCTTCTGCAGAATCCAACTATAGATGGGTGATTACGAATGAGCATTGCCAGAGGCTCCACTGCCATCGCAAACAGCAGCGGCGACAGCGGACACCCCTGCCGAGTGCCTCTATGTAAGGAAAAAGAGGAGAACATTATTTATTCTTAATCTAGCGCTGGAAGCCAAGTAAAGGACTCTAATCCAATTAATATACAGTACCTGTCCCCTATGCCAAACCTAGACAGGATATCCAGGAGGTAGGGCCATTCAACACTATCTAATGCATTTGCCGCATCTAAGGATAAAATGGCCCTACCTCTAGGATTATCCGCAGGAATCTGCAGATTTAAAAATAGACGTCTTATGTTGTCTGCTGTGGACCAGGCGGGGATGAAACCTGATTGGTCTCGGTGAATATGTTTGCTAATAAATTTATATAATCTATTGGCCAGTACTTGGACAAGGAGTTTAACATCTGTATTCAACAGAGATATGGGTCGATAAGAGTCTGGAATGAGTTTGTCTTTTCCTAGCTTGGGGAGCACCACTATTAGAGCTGCACGATTCTGGCCAAAATGAGAATCACGATTTTTTGGCTTAGAATAAAGATCACGATTCTCGCGGCATAACATCTTACATATACAAAAAAATTGGGCTAACAGCACTGTTTAGTTTTTGAAAGGGTCACTTTTCAAAAAAAAATTGCGTTTGAAAGACCACTGCGCAAATACCGTGTGACATAAAATATTGGGTCTCTGCTAAAAAAAATGATTATATATATATATATATATAGAATGTTTGGGGGTTCCAAGTCATTTTTAGCACAAAATAATGGATTTTTATTTGTAAGCAGCAGAAAAGATTTAGTCTTTAAATGGTTAAACTAAAGTTCTTTACACGGGAGTTCACTCAGAGTTCATTCCTTTGAAGTAATTAACATTGTATCTCTTGTAGCGTCTTTATGGCATGACTCAGAACTTGGCTCTCTGCCCAGACTTGGCAGTCTCCCCAGAGACTCAGGTTGCTCCGACTTAGAAAAGACTTCAGGCGACTTGCATTGACTTTTATTACAGTCAAGTCGTGCTGAGCCGCCCCACAAGTCAGACCCCATTAACTGCACTAAAAATCGCAGTAATGCCTGATGGAGATCGCGGGGGGGGGGGGGTGGATCAAGATCGCAATTTTAATACGATTAATCGTGCAGCTCTAACCACTATTATGGCTTCCTGCATGGAATCAGGCAATTTGCCTGTGTCAGCTGCCTCCTGTAGTGTCTGAAGCAGTGGTGGGAGGAGAACATTCCCATATTTAAGGTAAACTTCTGCAGGAAGGCCATCAGAACCTGGTAATTTATGCCTAGGGGCCATAGCTAAGGCTTCACCCAGCTCCTCCAGTGTGAGAGGGGAGTCCAAGGCTGTACGTTCCCCCTCCGATAATTGGGGGAATGCTCAGCCCCGTAGTAGGTCCGTCAGTGCACCCGGAGGCGCATCTGACCTAGAGGCATACAAATCTGTATAAAAGTGTTGGAATGTACCCATTATATCCTCCCTAGTAGTGCAGATTGTTCTGCTCGGGGACTGAATGGCAGTGATGATCAGCGATTTTTAGCGGGACTGCGACGTTTCGGCAGACAGATTGGAAACTTTTGATACTTTTTTGGGACCAGTGACATTATTACAGTGATCAGAGCTAAAAATAGCCACTGATCACTGTATAAATGGCACTGGCCGGGAAGGGGTTAACACTAGGGGGTGATCAAGGAGTTAAGTGTTCCCTAGGGAGGTGTTTCTAACTGTGGGGGGAGCGTACTGAAAGAGGAGTACAGAGAGATCACTGTTCCTAATCACAAGGAACAGACAATCTCGCTCTACTCCTCTTTCAGTACGCCGTGTTATAATGACGGCTGGTCGGCAAGCAATTAAAATGAATTACTGTGGCTGCCAGGGAGACTAGCTAGAAAGTCTACTCCTCAATTCTCTCACCAGGTTTTCAGAGCCTTGCCTTGCATAGCCTGATGCAACTTCCAGCAAACAAACAAAACCTGTCCGACATGAGGTTTATTTAGCCCGTTCGTGATGGAGTATAAAACAAATCTTCATGCCTGAACACAATTTTGCAACCTTGACATATGTTAGTAAATCTGTACATATTCTCTCAACTACTTTGTGTATCAGGGCCGGTTCACACTGCAGCGATGTAGGAACCCGGCGAATCCACTGCGGGTTCCCGCATTGCTTGTGTCTCGGTGGCAGTTCACACTGCACTATGCGAACTGTGGGGAGTGTCAATAGAAACCTAATGACACCCCCAAATAAGTTTGCATATCGCAATGCGAACTGCAAACTTGCACAGGAATCGGATTGCATGGTGGGAACCACTATGCAATCTGTTTCTGACCCTGCGAAAAAAGAGCGTTTGCTCTGTTTGCAATGAAAATTCAGCCATACAATCTCTATGGCTGAATTTGCATCGCACAGAGATTGCATATGGCTCACACTGCAGTGCAGTGTGAATCATATGCATTCTCTGAGATCGGAGCAGTGTGAACTGGCCCTCCAGGTAGTCTTTACCTTGGGGTTTTTTGGGTTTTTTTCAGGACAAATTGGGCTTTCTTTTCATGATTTTTTTTTGTTCTTGTCAAAGGAAAATTGGCCCAAAATGGTAAAATCTTTATTATTTTTTATTTAGTTGTTTATTTTGTGCTATTACCACAACTTCACACCACAGAGCAACCCTGTAAAAAGGAAATCAAGGACGCAAAAATTCAAAAACGAACGACAGATTGCAAAAGATAGTAAGACAAACCCCCAAAAAATCTTCAAATATATTAATAGTAAAAAGGTCAGGTCTGAGCATTTAGGCCCTTTACAAAATAATCTTGACTGGGGACAAAGAGAAGGCAAATGTATTAAATACTTTCTTCAGCTCTGTGTATATAAAGGAGCATGGGGGAGCTCGTGTCCATAATGGGGGTGGTACTGACACAGCCCCAAATGATCTACAATGGCTCAAAAGTGAATGGTCTAGCAGTATTTAGACAGAATAAAGGTAGATAAAGCTCCTGGACCAGATGGCATCCATCCACGGATCCTAAAGGAATTGAGCGCTGTCATTTCAAAGCCGTTGTATCTAATTTTTAGGGACTCCTTAATGACTGGAATAGTACCACTGGATTGGCGTAGGGCCAATGTGGTGCGCATATTAACCACATCAGTACTGGCACGAAAACCCCTTTCTGTCCAGGCCATTTTTCAGCTTTCAGCGCTATCACACTTTGAATGACAATTACTCAGTCATGCAATATTGTACTCATATGAAATTTGCGTCCTTTTTTTCACACAAATAGAGCTTTCTTTTGGTGGTATTTAACCACATCAGTACCGGCCACGAAAACCCCCTTCCTGTCCAGGCCATTTTTCAGCTTTGAGCGCTATCACACTTTGAAAGACAATTACTCAGTCATGCAACACTGTACCCATATGAAATTTGCGTCCTTTTTTTCACACAAATAGAGCTTTCTTTTGGTGGTATTTAATCACTAGGGGGGTTTTATTTTTTGTGCTATAAATAAAAAAAAAGATTGAAAATTTTGTGAAAAAATGCCTTTCTTTGTTTCTATCATAAAATTTAGCAAATTAGTAATTTCTCTTTGTAAATTTTGGCCAAAATTTATACTGCTACATATCTTTGGTAAAAATAACCCAAATAAGTGTATATTATTTAGTCCTTGTGTAAGTTAGAGTCTACAAGCTATGGTGCCAATCATTGAAAATTGATCACACCTGATATACTGACGGCCTATCTCATTTCTTGAGACCCTAACAAGCCAGGAAAGTACAAATACCCCCCAAATGACCCCTTTTTGGAAAGTAGACATTCCAAAGTATTTAGTAATTATTACAGTGATCAGAACTAAAAATAACCACTGATCACTGTATAAGTGGCACTGGCCGGGAAGGGGTTAACACTAGGGGGTGATCAAGGAGTTAAGTGTTCCCTAGGGAGGTGTTTCTAACTGTGGGGGGAGCGTACTGAAAGAGGAGTACAGAGAGATCACTGTTCCTAATCACAAGGAACAGACAATCTCGCTCTACTCTTTCAGTACGCCGTGGTATAATGACGGCTGGTCGGTAAGCAATTAAAATGAATTACTGTGGCTGCCAGGGAGACTAGCTAGAAAGTCTACTCCTCAATTCTCTCACCAGGTTTTCAGAGCCTTGCCTTGCATAGCCTGATGCAACTTCCAGCAAACAAAACATGTCCGACATGAGGTTTATTTAGCCCCTTCGTGATGGAGTATAAAACAAATCTTCATGCCTGAACACAATTTTGCAACCTTGACATATGTTAGTAAATCTGTACATATTCTCTCAACTACTTTGTGTATCAGGGCCGGTTCACACTGCAGCGATGTAGGAACCCTGCGAATCCACTGCGGGTTCCCGCATCGCTTGTCTCTCGGTGGCAGTTCACACTGCACTATAGAAACCTAATGACACCCCCAAATAAGTTTGCATATCGCAATGCGAACTGCAAACTTGCACAGGAATCGGATTGCATGGTGGGAACCACTATGCAATCTGTTTCTGACCCTGCGAAAAAAGAGCGTTTGCTCTGATTGCAATGCAAATTCAGCCATACAATCTCTATGGCTGAATTTGCATCGCACAGAGATTGCATATGGCTCACACTGCAGTGCAGTGTGAATCATATGCATTCTCTGAGATCGGAGCAGTGTGAACTGGCCCTCCAGGTAGTCTTTACCTTGGGGTTTTTTGGGTTTTTTTCAGGACAAATTGGGCTTTCTTTTCATGATTTTTTTTTGTTCTTGTCAAAGGAAAATTGGCCCAAAATGGTAAAATCTTTATTATTTTTTATTTAGTTGTTTATTTTGTGCTATTACCACAACTTAACACCACAGAGCAACCCTGTAAAAAGGAAATCAAGGACGCAAAAATTCAAAAACGAACGACAGATTGCAAAACATAGTAAGACAAACCCCCAAAAAATCTTCAAATATATTAATAGTAAAAAGGTCAGGTCTGAGCATTTAGGCCCTTTACAAAATAATCTTGACTGGGGACAAAGAGAAGGCAAATGTATTAAATACTTTCTTCAGCTCTGTGTATACAAAGGAGCATGGGGGAGCTCGTGTCCATAATGGGGGTGGTACTGACACAGCCCCAAATGATCTACAATGGCTCAAAAGTGAAATGGTCTATCAGTATTTAGACAGAATAAAGGTAGATAAAGCTCCTGGACCAGATGGCATCCATCCACGGATCCTAAAGGAATTGAGCGCTGTCATTTCAAAGCCGTTGTATCTAATTTTTAGGGACTCCTTAATGACTGGAATAGTACCACTGGATTGGCGTAGGGCCAATGTGGTGCGCATATTAGCCACATCAGTACTGGCACGAAAACCCCCTTCCTGTCCAGGCCATTTTTCAGCTTTCAGCGCTATCACACTTTGAATGACAATTACTCAGTCATGCAATATTGTACTCATATGAAATTTGCGTCCTTTTTTTCACACAAATAGAGCTTTCTTTTGGTGGTATTTGGTGGTTTTATTTTTTATTTTTTTATTTTTTTTTTTTTTTTGTGCTATAAATAAAAAAAGATTGAACATTTTGTGAAAAAATGCCTTTTTCTTTGTTTCTATCATAAAATTTAGCAAATTAGTAATTTTTCTTTGTAAATTTTGGCCAAAATTTATACTACTACATATCTTTGGTAAAAATAACCCAAATAAGTGTATATTATTTAGTCCTTGTGTAAGAGTCTACAAGCTATGGTGCCAATCATTGAAAATTGATCACACCTGATACACTGACGGCCTATCTCATTTCTTGAGACCCTAACAAGCCAGGAAAGTACAAATACCCCCCAAATGACCCCTTTTTTGAAAGTAGACATTCCAAAGTATTTAGTAAGAGGTATGGTGAATTTTTTTCCCACAATTTTTTGAAATATTAAGATCTTTTTTTTTCACAAAATTGTCATTGTAACAGGTTATTTCTCACACCCAGCATATGCATACCACAAATTACACCCCAAAACACATTCTGCTACTCCTCCTGAGTTTGGCGATATCACATGTCTGAGACTTTTTCACAACCTGGCCACATACAGAGGCTCAACATGCAGGGAGCGCCGTCAGGTATTCCAGGGACATAAATTACACCTCTAATGTCATGATGACCTATTACATTTTTGAAGGTCCTGGAGCACCAGGACAATGGAATTGCCCACAAAATGACCCCATTTTGTAAAGAAAACACCCCAATGTATAATCTATGAGGCATAGTGAGTCTTTTGAACGGTTCATTTTTTTCCAGTAGTTTTTGGAAAATGTGAGAAAAAAAATGAAAACGCATTTTTTTTTTACACAAAGTTGTCCATTTATAAGATATTTCCAACACATAGCATGTACATAGCAAAAATGACACCCCAAAATACATTCTGCTATTCCTCCTGATTATGGCGATACCACACGTGTGAGACTTTTACATTGCCTGACCACATACAGAGGCCCAACATTTAACTAGCACTTTCAGGCGTTCTACAAGCATAAATTACACATCTCATTTCTCAACACCCTATTACACTTTTGAAGGTCCTGGAGCACCAGGACAATGGAATTGCCCACAAAATGACCCCATTTTGGAAAGCAAACACCCCAACGTATAATCTATGAGGCATAGTGAGTCTTTTGAACATGTCATTTTTTTTTTTTTGGAAAATGTGGGAAAAAAATGAAACCGCTTCTATTTTTACACAAAGTTTTCCATTTATATGATATTTCCAACACCTAGCATGTACATAGCAAAAATGACACCCCAGTATGGCGATGCCAAATGTGAGAGACTTTTACAGGTGATGTTTACTCATGGGTGTGATGGTCACTGACAAGTTATTGGTGATGGTCACTGATGGGTGACTGGCGGTGGTCACTAATGGGTGAGGGGTGACTGGCGGTGGTCACTGATGGGTGATGGGTGTCTGGCGGTGGTCACTGATGGGTGTCTGGCGGTGGTCACTGATGGGTGTCTGGCGGTGGTCACTGATGGGTGTCTGGCGGTGGTCACTGATGGGTGTCTGGCGGTGGTCACTGATGGGTGACTGGCGGTTGTCACTGATGGGTGATGGGTGAAGGGTGACTGGTGGTGGTCACTGATGGGTGACTGGTGGTGGTCACTGATGGGTGACTGGTGGTGGTCACTGATGGGTGACTGGTGGTGGTCACTGATGGGTGACTGGCGGTGGTCACTGATGGGTGCCGGGTGTCCGGTGGTGGTCACTGATGGGTGATGGGTATCTGGTGGTGGTCACTGATGGGTGACTGGTGGAGGTCACTGAAGGGTGACTGGCGGTGGTCACTGATGGGTGTCTGGTGGTGGTCACTGATGTGTGACTGGCCGTGGTCACTGATGTGTGACTGGCCGTGGTCACTGATGTGTGACTGGCCGTGGTCACTGATGTGTGACTGGCCGTGGTCACTGATGGGTGACTGGCCGTGGTCACTGATGGGTGACTGGCCGTGGTCACTGATGGGTGACTGGCCGTGGTCACTGATGGGTGACTGGCCGTGGTCACTGATGGGTGACGGGTGACTGGCCGTGGTCACTGATGGGTGACTGGCAGTGATCACTGATGGGTGACTGGCGGTGGTCACTGATGGGTGCCGGGTGTCTGGTGGTGGTCACTGATGGGTGATTGGCGGTGGTCACTGATGGGTGATTGGCGGTGGTCACTGATGGGTGACTGGCGGTGGTCACTGATGGGTGACTGGTCACGGTCACTGATGGGTGACTGGCGGTGGTCACTGATGGGTGACAGGCCACGGGTGACTGGCTGTGGTCACTGATGGGTGACAGGCCACTGATGTGTGGCGGTTGACACACCACGGCTGATGGGTGACGGGTGACACGACACGGTCAGTGATGGGTGACACAACACGGTCAGTGATGGGTGACAGGCCACAGTCAGTGATGAGTGACAGGCCATGGTCAGTGACGGGTGACAGGCCACGGTCACCGATTGGTGATGGGTGACAAGTGCACTTTATGATGGTAGTATGATGACAGGTGCACTTTATGATGACAGGTACACTTTATGGGGGCATATGGGGTGACTGTTGGGTGACAGGTGCATTGGGGGGGGGCAGGGGTGATGTGACCAGTGTGTGTTTGTGCTTACTGATCCTAGCTCTTCTCTCCTCACACTGGAAACTGTGTGAGGAGAGAAGAGCTGGTAACAATGAGTTACCACTCTGTTTACATTACATGTGATCGACTGTGAAGTAGATCGCAGCCGATCACAAGGTAACAGCAGCCGGAGGGTGGCTGATGCCAGTGTCAGTGACAGGCGGTGTTCCCTGGGAACACGCCGCCACCGACGATCACGTGCAGCGCGCTCCCGTTCGCGCTCATACGCCGTGCAAATGGGGGAAAGTGCCATTTGTGATCGGCCGTGATGTCGTCCCAGAATAGCCGCCCAGCCGTCATTTGACAGTGGACGGGTGGCAAGTGGTTAAAAAAGGGATCAAAGTCTTTACCAAGTAACTATAGACCTGTTAGTTTAACTTCTATACCTGGGAAAATACTGGAGAGTTTAATTAAAGACCACATAGATGAGCTCTTGTAAAAAATGTTTTAAGCAATAGACAGCATGGATTCATGAAAGACAGAAGTTGTCAAACAAACCTGATTTCTTTTTATGAGGAGGTAAGAAACTTTGGACGGGGGGGGGGGGTTGGTCGTGGCCTGGACCAGCACGGTGTAGGAAGCAAGGCATAGGAGCTCCGCTCGAGCAAACTCCGTTTACTTCTATCCTGTGGCTTATTTACCGTCCATTTGCTGCCTATACATCGCCTACACTACCCACCGGTATGTCTCCACCGAAGACGAAGCCTGATACTGTAGCCAAACTGGACAAGTATCGCTTGAAGGAGCGAGAGGCCGTGGGGAAAGATGGCGCCTCGGCGTCCCCCCTCTGCAGACTCGGCAGGTGCGGAGACCGGCAAAGTCCTGGAAGCCATCTCTGACCTCAAAAGTACTCTAATGGGGCAAATTGGAGGAAGTAAAGATAGACATATCCCTTATCCGCCAGGACCTACAGAAGGTGAGGGAGCGTGTCGCCGAGACCGAGAACAGAATCAGCCACGTGGAAGACAGCATGCCGCTGCTGCAGACCGCCACAGAGAGACTACAACAACAGATGGCGGCTCTGCAACAGAAACATGATGATTTGGAGAATAAGAGCAGGAGATGTAACCTCAGGTTCGTGGGCCTGCCGGAGGGGTCTGAGGGCGCTGATCCCCCCACGTTCCTAGAAAACCTCCTTATCTCCACATGTGGCAGACCTGCGTTCTCTGGAACTTTTGTGGTGGAGCGGGATCACTGGCTGGCAGCCAGACCCCCACCGCAAGGTGCTCCTCCATGTACATCGCTATGTTTTTAAACTATAGAGACCGCGATGCTATCCTGAAACTCACCAGAGAAAAAGGCAGCATCCCCTTTAATGGTGGCAGGATCATGGTATTCCCGGACTTCTCGGCGGAAGTCCAAAAGAAAAGGGCGCATTTCACAGAGGCGAAAAGACCGCTTCGCCAACGTCAAATTTCTTATGCCGTGTTGTTCCCGTCCAGACTTCGGGTTGTGGGAAAAGACAGGGCTTACTTCTTCAACACCCCGCAGGAGGTATACGACTGGCTTGCCAATCGAGATGCGCCTGCTGTGCACCCCGCCAGACCGTGAACGCTGAGAGTGATCACTTTTCCCCCAGCGGATGACCATCGGATGCCCATATGAGAGGTACTTCTTTCCTTCCCCCTGATCCCTGACCATCGGTCCTTTACTGTGTTTCTCCTGCCCCCCCCCCCCTTCCACTCCGCTCCCCTGTTGCAGTCTCGGGGTAGATTCCTGAACGATTTCCTGTCTCTTCCCTGTGCGCATGGCAGCCTTTTGAACTGAAGCCCCTCCACATGCTATATACTTGGTAGCCATGCTGGATAAAAAGTCCGGGTCTCCTATCTCCTGGTATCTTGAACAGCCAAAGACACACAACCCACCTCGAGCAGACCCTTTTAGCCCCAGACAGCTTTCTATGCTGCAGCACGCTCTTCAGCAAGAGTTCGTAGTCTTAGGATTAGAGGCCTGCATTGACAGCGGGACTCTCCGGCAGTGCTTCTCGGATGTTTTTATCTTTTTGGTTAATTTGTTTATTTTTGCTGAAACCCAGGTAATGTTTCCCTGGCCCGGTTGGGACTGTCAGACACTGGACACTGTCTCCTATGGCAGGTCTCCAACAGGGTCAATGCTATTGTCCAAGGTTTTGTGTTACTAAGTTCTCAGTTATCAACACGACTTCCTAACTGTATGGATGGGATGAGTACTCTTATTTTATGTGTATACTCGGTACCTTTATAAGTTATGGCTTGTTTACAATTTGCATGGGGCGGGTGGGCTGGAGATGGGCCCCGCTCGTTTGACTACCTCGGGGGGGGGGCTGCTATAAGCATGCGGCCCCTGTCGAGGGGCCATGCTGGGTCGGACCGGAGCTGAATATTCTTGATGCGTCACAATGGCCACCCTGAAATTATTAACATGGAATGTTAGAGGCCTACGAGCAAAACCCCAATGCACTGCTGCCCTTTCCTATGTTAAGACACAGAAGGCTGATGTAGTAGTGCTGGTAGAGACCCACCTCACGGGCCAACTACAGTTGACTCTTAAAAAGCCGTGGGTAGAATGGGTGTACCAGGCCCCACACACTCCCAACTCCAGGGGAGTGGCGATATTGGTCACTAAGACGGCCCAATTCTCCCTATTGACCCTCCGGTCCGATGCACAGGGCAGATATTTATTTTTACATGCAATGCTACAAGGGATTGAAATGCTGATTTTGGCCTTTTATATACCGCCCCCATTCCAGTTTGGCACCCTCACTGAGGGATTATCTTTCATGTCCCAATAACCCACTATTCCCACGATATGGTTAGGGGACTTTAACATGGTGACCCCAGTTTAGACAGACTAACCATGTCCCTCCCCCCTCCACAACACCCACCCTAACTAGATTGGGAAAGCTTCTTGGGGATTTAGCCCTGGTAGATACATGGCGGCACTTGCACCCAGCGGATAGGGTATACTCCCTTTTTCTCTGCCACACATAATACCATGTCTTGCATAGATATATTACTCTATAACTCGATAGTACCCGATCTGAGGGAGGCGAGTTTCAAACCATGCGCGCTACTGGGTGACGTTGGAACTCCGATTTCCCCCCCCCCCCATACATTTGGAAACTCAACCCCTTTTGGTTACGATCATCCCAGATATGGAGGGTATACAATCGGCATGGGAACTTTATTTTGTAGAGTAGAGGGACACGGCCCCACTCGCCCTGGTGTGGAACCCGTTCAAGTCCCATGCCAGAATGACTCTTTTGCAAAGGATCTCTAGATATAAATGGACCGCCCAGCAATCAGTGCGCTTGGCAGAGGAAAGGCTAACTGAGGTAGAGCGCATATTTAAGAATGACCCTTCGGTGGAAGCTGCATCCCAGGCATGTATGCAGTCCCGCGTAATTAACAACCTCTACTTTGAAAAGGCCAGACAACACATCTTTTATAGCCAGCAACGTATTTATGAACAGGGGGAGCATGCGGGACGCCTTCTGGCCCATCTAGACCAGAAACCACCCACGGTAGTATCCCTGAAAAATGCGTCGGGACAAACTGTCCATAGCCCCGAGCATGTGGCAGATGGGTTCCGCGTGTATTTCGAGTCCCTATACGCCTCCACCACTAGCTACCCCCCGGGGGAGTTGGAGGACTTTCTCTCCACCATTGCCCTTCCTGCCCTAGACGCCACACAAATTGAGATGTTGGAAGCTCCTATATCTAAGGATGACATCCTAGAAGCTATGGCCCAATCTCGTTCCTTATAAGGCCCCAGGCTCAGACGGGTTTCCTCTTGAATTTTACACATTCTTTAGTGAGCAAATAGTGCCCAAACTTCACAAAGTATTTTCCTACATGTTTGAGCACGCTGAGGTTCCTGAATCAATTGGGGAGGCCTTAATTGTACTTATACCCAAGCCCGGTAAAGATCCCCCCCCACACCCTTTCTCCCTGCTGAATATTGACATAAAAATATTGGCCAAGGTCCTGGCGATACGTTTGGGCAAAGTGATCCTCACCTTAATCCATTCAGACGAGGTCGGTTTCATGCTGGCCAAAAACACTGCATATAACCTGCACAGAGTGTTCATGAATATACAGGTTCGAGAGTCATAGTGTCCTTGGACGCAGCCAAGGCATTCAACTCCGTTGAGTGGCACTATCTGTGGGAGTGTCTTGCCCGCTTCGGTTTTGGACCGAGATTTATCAAGTGGATACGGTTACTATACCTGACCCCTACCGCCAGGATCTTGGTCAATGGGAGAGTTTAGGAGGCCTTCCCCCTGGCCAGGGGCACACGCCAGGGTTGTCCCCTGTCCCCACTACTTTATGCTCTATGCTCTATGCTTTATGTTGAGCCATTGGCAGCTGCCCTACGGGCACACCCCGGGATCAGAGGGCTACGGGGTGGGTCAGTTGGAGGAGAAGGTCAGGCTTTATGTGGACGATATGCTCCTCTACTTGGAGGATGCAGGCCCCTCTACATGCAGCTCTAACCTTGATAGACCAGTTCGGGAAATACTCAGGCCTAAAAATTAACTGGGATAAATTCCAAATTCTCCCTTTAGATATCGGGGCTCCAACTGAATATCAAGCTTCTCTCCCCCTGGCCAGAGTTGGCTCCATAAAATACCTCAGGATGATGGTCACCAGCACTCCCGACGACTAATGGCTCGTACACACGGGACGACGATCGTGTGCACGACCGTGTTGAATCGTACGTTGACGGTCGTATGTAGCCCACTGACATGCACACGACGGTCGTACATACAACTTGCGGCCGGCCGAACGTGATGACACGAACGAGCGTATAATGAGGAAGTAGCGTCACCTTTTGGGCTCCTTTCTAATTTCATGTTAGTTGAAAGTGGACTTGGCGCATGCGTGTTTAGCACAATACAACTTTGTTGAACACAGCTGCTCTACACACGACTCAACGGTCGTATGCGAGCTTGTTGACACGACCAAGTTTTCTAGTCTGCACATACAACTCCCACGAACGACCGTCGTACGTTCAACTGTTGAAAGTGCCGTCACAGACGAACGATTCTGCATGCAACGGTCGTGAGTACGACGTGTTGAACACGATCGTCGTCCCGTGTGTACGAGGCTTAAGTCTGCCTAAATCTAGAACCACTCTACGGGTTAATAAAAGCTAAAACTCAGGTCTGGCCCAGGCTTCCGCTGGGTGTCATGGGTCGCATGAATCTCAAAATGGTGCTGTTGCCAAAACTCCTTTACAACCTGTGGCATGCCCCAGCGTATCTACTGTTGAGAATCTTTAAAACACTGGAAGCTATCCTCAACACGTTTGTGTGGGGGAAACCCCGGCGCAAACTCTCCTGGCAGGCACTGAAAAACCCCACTTCCGGATCTTAATCTTTACTATCTGGCTGTGCAGCTCTCCCATTTTTATCACCTAGATAAGGGAGAGGGGGATCGTCACTTGGCGCTGGTGTGTCCTCTTCCACTCAGTATTAAACCCCTTTCACCTCATTCTTTGAGATATGGGTGACCCTTGAGTGGTGGGTAAATGTAAGGGATTACTATACCATCAAAGCAAAGTGTGGGAAGTGGTAAAACGAAAACTTCAGATAGCACCGATCCATAGCCATTCACCTCTTTGGGGATAACTCCTGTCTACAGGAACTTACATCGCTACCTGATCACATGGGGGGTCACATATATATCTGACGTTTATTGTGGGGGTATATTCAAGTCGTTCCAGCAACTCAAGCAGGAGTTTGGGGTTCCCAACCATATGCATTTCAGATACCTCCAGCTCCAACACGCTCTTCAGGCCCAATTTGGAGATTCTTTTCCAGACCTGGGACAGGCACCAGTAGTCGAGATGATACTTGGTACGGAGCCAAAAAAATGGATTTCTTTATTCTAGAACAGCCTTCTCCTCCCCTCTGCATCGGTGTTGGCTTACCGCTTGAAGGACCGGTGAGCTGGGGATGTGGGGGGGCTGGAGGATGAGGAGTGGGAGGAGACGTTGGAATCTAGTAAAAAAGTCTCACCCAGGGTTTCTGACCGCCTCACTCAGCTATACATACTCCACAGAACATACCTCACCCCCATACATATGGTTAAATATAGGGAGGCCCACAGCCCTCTTTTCCCCAGGTGTGGAGAGCCTGACGGCAACTTTTTTCATTTAATATGGCGGTGCCCCGCGATACAAGGCTACTGTACACAGGTGGTGAAATTTATTCACGACGAAATGGGGTCCCCCCTGACACTCTGCCCTAAACAATGTATCTTGGGCATATTCCCAGACCCTGATCACAACAAATTTCATCACATTTTCTTACAAGAATCCCTGTTCCTAGCTAGACTACTCATCGCTCATAAGTGGTTGAGCGCGGTGCCCCCCAACCTGAGTGAGTGGAAAGCTGCAGTCGATGTCACGCTACCCTACAAAAAAGAACTATATAAACACAGGGGTTGCCCAGCCAAGTACGACAAAATTTGGGGTACTTGGCTGGAATCGGCTGACACTTGTAGCTAAACCACAGAGGAAAATGCTGAAATGTATAACCCAGGGGTAGGCAACCTGCGGCCCTCCAGCTGTTGTGGAACTACATTTCCCATGAGGCATTGCAAGGCTGGCAGTTACAATTACTCCCCGAGGCATGATGGGACTTGTAGTTCTGCAACAGCTGGAGGGCCGCAGCTTGCCTACCCTTGGTATAACCTATAGGGGCTGGACTGGTTGCTTGCCAACAGGCTTGTCAGGCCCAGGCGTGGTGCTGCCTCACCTTGATTTCCCCTAAAGATGTGAAAGTTGTAATTTAGCCTGAATGCTACATGTTGTATTGACCATTGACTTACTAGATGTATCCGGTACCCACTTAAATGATCATGCCGCAGCTGTCATGTTATATATAATGACATTGCTTTGTAACTGTACTCTTCTCAAATACAAATAACGTATGTGTTGTAAAAAAAAAAAAAAAGAAAACCTTGGACAGAGGGGTGGCTGTGGATGTGGTATACTTGGATTTTGCAGAAGCGTTTGACACCGTTCCCCACACACGCCTAATGAGTAAGGTAGAGTCTACAGGCTTGGAAAGATCAGTTTGTAAATGGATAGAAAACTGTCTAAAAGACTGAATTCAGAGAGTAGTGGTTAATGATTCTTACTCTGAATGGTCTAAGGTTATCAGTGGTGTACCCCAAGGTTCAGTGTTGGGACCCTTACGTTTCAATATATTTATATAAATGATATAGGGTCTGGGATTAAAAGTACCATTTCAGTGTTTGCAGATGACACCAAGCTATGCAGTGGAATAACATCCTTACAGGATGTCTCCAACTTACAAGCATACCTCAATGCACTGTCTAATTGGGCGACTATGTGGCAAATGAGGTTTAATATTGATAAATGTAAAGTTATGCATTTGGGGGCTAAGAATATGCATGTATCATAATTACTAGGGGTCAGTACAACCGATCTGGGGGTTTTGATAGATCATAAGCTTAATAATGGCATGCAATGCCAAGCTGCGGTTTCCAAAGCAAGCAAAATCCTTTCTTGTATTGAGAGGTATGGACTCCAGAGATAGAGACATAATTTTGCCCCTGTATAAATCATTAGTAAGACCTCATCTGGAATATGCAGTTCAGTTATGGGCACAAGTTCTCAAAAAGAATATTGGGGAACTGGAGAGAGTGCAGAGAAGGGCAACCAAACTAATGAGAGGCATGGAGGAGCTCAGCTATGAGGAAAGATTAGAGGAACTAAATGTATTCTCTCGAGTAGAGGAGGTTAAGGGGGATATGATCAACATGTACAAATACATATGTCCGTATAGTGAACTTGGTGTTGAGTTATTTACTTTAAGGTCATCACAAAGGACAAGGGGGCACTCTTTACATCTAGAGGAAAAAAGATTTCATCTCCAAATGCTGAAAGGTTTCTTCACAGTTAGAGCTTTGACTCTTAACTTGACCCTAACGCAAACTCTGACACTAACCTAGATCAAACCTCGATCTAGCTATTTCCTTCTTTACTACTATTTATTTTGCTCGGTTCACACTGATGCGACTTGTCATGCAACTTGAGAGTTCTAAGTCGCATCTCATTAACTGCAATGAAACCGTTCTAATCGGTGAAAGGAATAAAAAGGTTCTTGCATTACTTTGGGGTGACTTCAACCCGACTTGCATTGTCTTCTGTTAATGAAGTCGCAAGCAAGCCGCAATGATGATGTGCAGGATGTCCGCTGTCAAGTCGCGTGACTTTGAAGCCTCATTGATGTGAACTGGCACTAACACACCTTGTTTACATTGTAGGTAATGGAAAATGATAAATGACTATGGTGCTACTGTGTTGTATAAAAATGGATGGAACACAAGTGGAGGCAGCTCCTCTAAAATATAGGTCCTGATTTTCTATAAAGGATACATGTGAATGGGGGAAAAGGGTGCCAACCTGTAGAAACAAACAGGACAGTGAAGACATGGTGGTAAAAAGATGAAGAAAAACTCAATTTTGGGAGTGAAAGGGGAGGCCTGCCAATGGTGGAGCGAGATGGGTCTCCTTCAAGTGCTGTAGAGGGCAGATGTGACTGTGATGGGAGAGCCTGTGGAGTGAGGACAAATGGGTGGAATGATTGGCTGCTCTGATGGAGGTCGGTGGCTGAAGATGAAGTGACAGGCTGTATCAGATGGACGTCTGTGGCTGCAGGAGGTTGCTTGGTCACTCGCGGCAGATGCTGATGAGATGTTCGGCTGAGTTGTAGATAACAGGATACGCCGAGATGTCTGGGCTGTCAGATGGAAGCTGGGGCTGTTGGTGCAGGCTCTATCCCAGTGTAGCTGCTTTGGATGTGGGATGGTAGCGCTCCATGGCAAGGTGGAGGCTATGCGGGGCTGTGTGCTGATCTGAGGAGGGGACGCCAGATGCCTGCCAAGCCTGCTCTGGTGTGATCAGTTGGGTTCGGGTCTCCATGAGGGTGACGTAGAGGGGGCGTGGATACGTGTTTTAGGGCTCCGTTCCTTTATCAGTCCAATAACAAGAAGCATATATGTTTACGGGTGGAGGTAAGGGGTTAAAGAAAAGGAGGTACTCACAAGTTGTTGTCAAAAGCGGTTTTGAAAAGTGTATGTATATCCAAAACATTTTATATAGTTTGGGATAAAGGATTCGAACCCATGTAAAATATTTCTTACTGTCTCTATTCTAGCTAAGTAGATTCACCCTCTTTCTTTTTTTTTTTTTTTTTTTTATAAAA
>BLSH010361359.1:26729-37773 GCA_018402905.1 Glandirana rugosa | reverse complement strand
CCCGGGTGCGCGGCGGCTTGTTATCCTGAGGACGTCATATGACGTCCAGTCAGGATAACTAAGCCACTTCCCGGCCGTCATTTTGCATACGGCGGTCGGGAAGTGGTTAATAATCTTCATCTCCTCATCTTGTCTACAGGCTCTTTACAGGGCGATGCAGGATTTGCTTCTCCATGGCATGATAGCGGTTTCAGGGATTTTACTCCAACCTGATTATGGTTATGAAGAAGAAAGGAATCCATCTAAAACTAAACCCCAAGGCCCTGAATTGCTTTGTGAAAGTATAGAAGTTCAAGATGGAATCCATTGCTTCAATGGTGGCCTCCGTTCATCAGGATGATTTGCTGGCCTCCATAGACATCAAGGGTGCATACTTACACATTCCCATCTGTGCCGGACATCCCTGTTTCCTGCGCTTTGCATTCGGGAGCACACCTTACCAGTTTGTGCTGATCCCCTTTGATCTAGCCTCTACTTCCCAGGTATTTACCAGGGTGCTGGCTCTATTCCTGACATTGCTGAGACAGCGGGGGATTGCAGTGATAAGGTTATCTGGGCAATTTCCTCCTGCAAGCAGAGTCTCACTCTGTGTGTACAGAGTGAGATCACCATGTGTACTCAGCAGGAGTTTGGCTGGGTGTTAAACTTGAAGAAGTCTGTTCTGACCCCGACCAGGTCTCTGAAATATCTGGGGCTGATCCTTGACTTGGTGTGGGTCAGGGTGTTCCTACCGCTGGATAAGCTTCAGAAACTCTTATCTGCAGTTCAGTTACTGCTGTCCCACAGATGGCCAATCAGATTTTATCTAACTCATTGGATGGAGCTTCTTCAAGGGCGCCCAGTCAGGATCCAATCAAACACCACCACAACGGTGGTTGATGTAAATCACCAGAGCAGAGCAAGGAGCTCCGGAGCAGCACTGGAGGCCTTACACCTTCTTTGGTAGGCAGAATTTAATTTGCCAGCTCTCTCCACCGTTTACATTCTAGGGGTAAAAAACTGGCAGGCGGGCTACCTCTATCATCAGGCTCTGGATCATGGAGAATGGTATCTGCAGCCGGACAAGTTTCACCAAATCCGCCTGTGGTTGGGCATACCTGAGGTGGATCTGCTGGCCTCCTGTCTCAATAGAAAGGTGTTGAGATTAGCGATGAGAACGAAGAATCCCCTGGCAGATGCAACAGACGCTGTGGTTGCACCAGGGCAGCCATCAGAAATTTTGGGGCCCCTTACACAGCCTTAGGCCTGGGCCTCATCAGCCTGACCACCAACATTCTCCAGAGTCCAGAGTTTAAGGCATAGTTCACCTTTACCATGAAACTGCTTTTGCAGATAGGGGTGTCTGTAGATAAACTGTGCACTTCTGACTAAAGTTGAATAATACCCTTGCTATAGGTGTAGGCCATTTATATACCTCATGTATGGTTTGGCTCTGAAGAAGGTTCTACCTTTGAAACATGTCAGCCATATTGGGCCTGGTAGGGCCCCTCCCCCCAAACTATGAAGTGCACTGTGTCTAGGACTGTTGAGCTACGGACGAGTAGCTTGATTAGTGTTCATTATTCCCACATATGTAAGCATGTTCTATGACAGCTTCTTAGTAAATTAATACTGTGGGATAATGCACTAGGCTGGTGCGCCCTTTTGTGTTTTTCTTGTACATTCTGTACCTCATGAATCCTGACTGGAACACACCCAGGATGTTGCTAACAGATGCCTAGCTGTTACTGCTTACCTCCACCATCACAGGAGGGTGCTTTTTCTCTGATTCAAACCCCCTTATATGCACTTTCTCTCTCCTGATACAGTAGCTCTGAGCTCAGCATCTCAGAGCTCACTCTTGTGGTGGTGAAGGAGAACAGTAACAACTAGGTGTCTCTCAGCATTGTCCTTAGCCATGTACTAGACGTTTTCCAATCAGGCTGCATGAGGTACATACATTGTGCACATCTATAGCAAGGGCACTATTTAACATTATTCAACTTTGACTAAAGCTTGCAACAGACAACAATAAAATTTGTTCACATTCAGTTGGTGACATTTTAAGTAGAATTTAGGACCCTAGTCCACCTGTTCTTGTCTCCAGAGTCCAGATATGATGTAACAGAGGAAGAGGCTGCTCCAACCAGCTCAGAATCATTATGTACACTTTGTATTTAAGAACATTTTTTTAGGAATTTCCTAATAAAATATTCTGAAATAGAACATTCTGCTTTTTCCTATCACAAAACCCTCAGAATCAATGATCATTTTGAATGTTTTCACAGGCCCATCACACCTTCCTACCACAAGGACAGCCATGGAGCCAGAAAGTTTGGCGTTAAAGCAGAAATGTTTTCATCCCATGCAGTGAGGCTGTGCCTGCACTACTTGGGTTAACTGATCATTTTTTGTATAGGGGTGATAAGAGTGGAGAGTGGACTTATCTGTCGATCCCCCCAGCGCAAAACCAGTCCCTGGCACTTCTGCCCCCTTACAGTCTACTGGTCTTGTGCTGTGAACTGTTCCTGATGCCATCATACACGTACATGCATTGGACATGAGGATGGCAGGACCAGTCCACCATTGGACGTGGGGGTGCATGGTTTTCAGGAGGATCAGAGGATTGGGTGAGTATAGGCTCTCTGTTCACCCCTGGGCAAAACAAGCAGTCAAAGCATGCAGTGCGGGCATAGCCTCACTGCATGGGACACACTTTTTTTTTTTTTTTCCTCAGAGCTCTACTTTAAAGGGAACCCATTTACTGGTGCAATCTTCATAATGTATTATATCCATGATGGTGTGCAGCAGCTGCAGCATTAGCCATTGTGTTGGGTGTACACAAAGAAATCTTATAAAGATTGCACCAGTAAATGGGTTCCCTTTAACTTCAAACTTTGTTTCCATGGCTGGCCTTGTGATAGGAAGGTGTGATGGGATGGACATGGGTCTGTGATCACAGAGAAAAATAATCATTGATTATCCCGATCGTATACCTGGCCTCAGAGAATATTCACCCTAAATGGGGACTGGGGAATCTTACTATTGAGGACTCCACACTGCATGACGCCATGGATGGTCACCTCACTGACTCGTCAAGGACTTGCACTGTGTGTAAACTGCTGCCTGCTTGTAATCTGTGTAAGAGAAACAGGCACAATGAATATAGCTGCGAGGAAGATCTACGAGCCAGCTCCTCCTGTGTGTCTTTGCAAGTTTGCAGGCTCTGGACTCAGGACTGCAGGCTCGCTGTGTCTCCGCCCCCAGCCTGGACAATGCTGGCGTACGATTGGTCCTGTGTCCCCGTGGGGTGGGGATCTCTGCAGCTCTGTAACTCAAGCCTGACCCAGCTGCCAAATACAGCCGAGAGCAGACCGCTGATTGTGGGGGCTCCAGGCACCTCTCAAGGGACCCGAAGTGGACGCTGGGAAGCTCGGGCCCCATACATATGTATGGTCTGTCCACCCCGCCCCCGATGGCAGCCCTGGGCTGCACCGTGGAGCCATTACCAACTAATTTACTCCTTTCCCCTTTTCAAGCTTCACCCTCATCTTCTGCACAGGATAGAGGCCAAAGGGATCCCAGTCATTCTGGTGGTTCTGGACAGGCCTCGGCAAACATGGTTGGCAGACATTGTGCAGCTGGTCGTGGATGTCTTCTGGCAATTTCCTATATGGGAAGATCTTCTGTCCCGACGCCAATCTGCCGTCCTTGTTATTGCTGGCTTTGATGGCTTAGCTATTGAAAGCCAAATTCTAAGAGATTAGAGCTGTTGGGCTTGGTGATTCCCACCATGTTGAAGGGGCGTAAATCCACCTCTCAGAAGATTTATCATTGTACTTGGAAGGTTTACATTTCATGGTGCGAGGCTGCAGATTTGCACCTGCACGTTGTCTCAGATTTTGGCCTTTCTTCAATAAGGCTTGGATCAAAAGCTTGCCTTGAGTACCATTAGAGGCCACGTTTCTGCCCTTGCAATTTTCTTTCAACGCCCTCTGGCCACACATTCTTTGATCCGTACCTTCATTAAAAGGGTTCTGCATGTAGCTTCTCCAGTGCGATCTCTGTTGCTGCCTGAATCTGGTTCTTTCGATCCTTCAGAAGTCTCTCTTTGAGAATATTGGGGATCTTCCCTTACTCTCCCCCACAAGTTCACCTTTTTGGTTGCTATCACTTCTGCATGCTGCGTGTCGGATCTAGTGGCCTTGTCCTGTATGTCTCCTTATTTGGTTTTACACTGGGATAAGGTGGTTCTTCCGTCTCCCTTCTTCCTTATGAAACTGCTGTCCAACTTTTATCTGAATGAAGAAATTGTTCTGCCTGCCCTGTGTCTGCACTCTTTGCATCTTAACAAAGTTGTGCTGCACTGCTTGGATGTGGTCTGGGCAGTCTGTATGTACCGGCGTGCTACGGATTCTTTTAACAGGGCAGATGTTCCTTTTGTGATAGTGGCAGAGAAGCCCTCCAGGCCTTACAGCACAACAAAAACAAAAAGGTGTCCCTATGAGATCACAGAGGACGTAAGGGGCTACTGTAGTGACAAATGGGCACTATTAGACTTAAGTATCAAAAATGTATTTGATTTTATTGCACATTCTTAAACCGCAAAAAGCAAAATTGTTGCTACAAATATTACTCCACAACTTATATTGTGTCATGGGACACAAATGACAAAGACAATGGACATACATACATATAACAACAATTAAAACCGGGCGTCCGGATGTCTAGGGAAAATGCACAGGCAAGGTACTCAAGGCAGTGTGCATATCCAAGACGAGCTTGGTAACGTGGAGTCTTGCCTATGCGTGGCCCCTGACGGTGGGGACTGGGAAGTGCTGGTTGCCAGCTATAGTGACAGGGAGATAGGTCTAATGAAATGCAAATGCCTATAGTATTGATTGGTCAATTGGAAATCCAGTAGTTTAAAATGAAGTTCGAGTATTAGTTCCATCAAGCCTGTGAATGGACGCCATATGGATTAGTATATGGCAAGGCATGGATTTTTATCAACTTTTCCCAGGTCAATTCCTTAAGGAAACCAAAGGTATTGTTAACAGTGCACAGTTCCAAAGATGGTCACTAGAGGGATATTCCCCGGGGTAAAGCAGCCAATTTGAGGAAACGGATGGACAGCTATGTGTTTCAAAGGCACAAATGGGTCTTCCACTGTGTTGAATAAAGGCCCATTCCCCCAATTGGGTATGAAAGAGGCTCGCCAGTAACATGTATGCCTTTATGGATGTGTCAAATGTTCATGGTAAAGGCATGACTGGCAGATAGCTGCATTTATATATGGCACTATAAGCAACAGGAGTTTTCCAGTGGGGCAAGATAGAGTGCGTAGAGGCTGGCAAGTGAATAGCTGCACTTATTGGCCATGTGCCTTTTCACTGCTTAAAGTGGAGTTCCACCCAAAAGTGGAAATTCCGCTTTAAGACCTTCTCCCCAATTCCTGATAGCTTTTGGGGAGGAGGGGGGGGGGTGCGGATACCCGATTTTGACGGGTACTTCCGTTCCGGTCACCTTAGGCAATCGGAAGTGGAAGGTTGCCTTCCCCCTCCCTCCCAAAGTCTTCTGGGACACAGGACAGGTCCTAGAAGATTTTGGACCAATCACACTGCACCGCTCCGCTCGCACATGCACATTGCGTGGCGGGCTGAGAAGCCTCTAGCTGTCATGGCCGGTTGCTCACGCTAGGAATGACGTTGCCGTGGAGGGGGAGAGATCTGAGGCTCCGTGGGGCCCCATCTCTGGACTGGGAGACAGGTGAGTGTCTGTTTATTAAAAGTCAGCAGCTACACTTTATGTAGCTGCAGACTTTTAACAAACATAGAAAACAGTGGAACTCCGCTTTAAAGTGTGGTCCCAACGCTTTAGTTGGGCAACCTCCTGTAGATTTTCTGTAAACCAAAACTGGGTGCATTGGTACTAGTGGGTGAAAGGCTACACTGGTTCGTGAATATGCCCTTTCACTACTGTGGGTAAATCCCAACCTTTGGTCAAACAGCCTCCTGTGTAAGGCAAAGTAACGTGCGTGAAGGCTGATAAGTGAATGGCTGTATGGTGTTACCAGGGTGCCTTCCACCGCATAAGCTGGAGTCCCAACCCTTTGTGTAGTCAGGTATGCAATCTTGCAGATATCTTTAAGCACAGTCAAAAGTTGGTGGTTACTTTACCGACTCCTGGTTGACCACACATGTCCCCTGTGATGACTGACTCCTCGTCTAGCATGCTGTCAGTGGGTGTAAGGGAGGTGATGGAATGTAGACTTTACAATTGTTCCATCTGTGCGAGCAAACCGCTCGTATCTTTGTGTTTCGGAACGCTGTGTGCGTTCCAAGCCTCATTTTCCTTCTGACAGCTCAGTCCTGCGGGCCCTTCCGTATGCGGCGTCAACGCGTTTTGCTAATTAGATAGTGTTGCTTCGTCTGGACGCTTGATAGGACCGTATCCTACCACCCCTTGAGAGTGTCCTCACTACACGTGGCTGGGGTATAATTAGACAGAGCGCTAACTCTCCTCCCTTAACAACTCATTGAGGCAGGCGTAAGGTCCTTCTTTCAACTTTTATTGCAGGGAAGTTAGAGTATAACTAAAACATAAAGGAAAACTAAAAATATACAGTCCTAACACGCTACTCTAGGGGAAGGGTTTTTAAACACGATATTTCTGTAAGGCTGACAACAGATTTGCAGCTGAAGGTGTGGGGTCATCTGGAGATGATGCATGGATGAGAATACGATGGTTACTGGGGGCTGTCTCTAAGACCTCATGGTTAAATCATTGGAATGATGGGAAAACTGTGGTGGCTTTCAAGCAACAAACTGTCTAACTGCAGTAAATTATTTACAGATACTGATTATGCAAAAGAGCCACTCGATGACAACATTACAATGCACTTCACATACCATAACATATTCAGAAATTAAGAGAATATAAGAAACACTTGCTGAAGGCATGACACTCCCCGCCTGGTATCCCATGGATACCAACTATGATGGTCCCTCTGGGGAGAGTAGTAAAATTAGTTCGGACACAGGCTTAATGACCTTAGCCTCAGCTTTCCTGACTTTCCCATCTTCACTTGGAAACACTTGGGTTATCAGGCCCATATGCCATTCGTTCCTCTTGGACTGAGAGTCTTTCACGAGAAGAAAGTTGCCAGGTTCCAAGTTGGGTTTGCTGTCTTCAATGGGATCATGTTTCTTTAGAGCAGGGGTCTCCAACCCTGGGGCTGCAACCCACTGCCAAGCCGTAGCCTCTCTGCAGTAGTGCCGCAGGCAGGCGGGCGGCATGAGATGCGGGTGAGCAGAGAGGACATATCTCTCTGCATCACCACTCTTCCGACTTCCGCCCTCACACCGCGACTGTTAAGTGTTGAAGGTGTGGTGGGGAGCAGAGAGATGATATCCTCTCTCACTGCCCTCACTGCTCTCCGCCCTCACAGCGTGGGACTTTTCAGTGTCGGAGGTGCAACGGGGAGCAGAGAGATGACATCTCTTACCACCCCCACCGTATCACCGCTCTCCTGCCTCAGAACTGACCACAGTAACATCCTCATCTGGTGGCGAAGTGACAATTGGCACCTGGTGGCAGGCAATGGCAAGTGACAATCTGCATCTGGTGGCAGGCAGCGTAGCAAGTGCATCTTCATCTGGTGGCAAGCAGTGTGGCAAGTGACATCCTCATCTGGTGGCAGGCAATGGCAAGTGGCATCCTCATCTGGTGGCAGGCAGCGTGGCATCCTCATCTGGTGGCAGGCAGCATGGCATCCTCATCTGGTGGCACTGGCAGGGGGCGTGGCAAGTGACAATCAGCATCTGGTGGCAGGCAGCGTAGCAAGTGCATCCTCATCTGGTTGCAGGCAGCGTGGTAAGTGGCATCCTCATCTGGTGGTAGGCAGCGTGCCAAGTGACATCCTCATCTGGTGGCAGGCACGTGGCAAGTGACAATCCGCATCTGTTGGCAGGCGACGTGGCAAGTGACACACTCTGGGTTCCCACTGATTCTGGATTATGGTGAGTTGAACTATTTCATTTTATATTACAACATAATATAAGAAATAATGCGCTTCAATCATCCTGACACCATACGAACCATGGTGCCGTGATGATTGAAATGCCAACACCAGCTATCTTTCCGACAAATTGCCCACAAAAAATCGCTCCCCCTTGGCACAATTTGATTCCACGCAGCCGGTCCCCAGTGCCGAAAAGGTTGGGGACCGCTGCTTTAGAGGACAGTCTTTTGGAACATTCTTGTGATTTTGAAGGCATTCTTGTGTTAGTGCATAAGTCTCTTGCTGTACACCTCCTAGGTCCAGCTTCTGAGCGTAAGGGGAGTTGTGGGGGCCATTGATTTGTTTTCTCACCTTGTGAACTCTGATGATATCTCTCCCAAGCAGGAGCCGCTATCTGAGCCTGGGGATCAAGCACAGGGATGAGATGTGCTATGCTCTTCAGATGTCTGTGATGAAATGCCACCTTGGGTGTAGGGATCTCCCCTCTGTCAGTTGGGAACTGATTGTACTCGATTAAGGTTGGCAGAGCCATGGATGTTTGGCCATCAATGGATTTGATTTGGTAAACAATGGCATTTCTCCCAATTACTTCACTCAAGTCTTGAGTGAGTATGAAAAGCTAGCTCCCTCGATTTTAAAGGCAGAGCTAGCAAGTGATCTGTTGCTTTGATCATCCAAGATTTCATACAGCTTTACTGCTTTTTGTCTGTGACCTATGGGGTAAACTGTTACAAGACAAATCTTGGAGCAGGATTTGCCAGAGAGACCTTCTCCGCAGACTTGGGTACACTGGGGTGTCACTACAGTAGGTACTGCGTCTCGCTGCTCCCCGTCGTGCTCTTCAGCCTGGTTTGGGGAGTAAGAGTCCATGGCTTATTGTGCTCTGTGCTGTCACGCTCTGAGCAGTTTAAGCTCACTTTGCAGTTCTTTGCAAGGTGCAAAGTTGATGCACAGCACCTAAAGCAAATTCTACTTCTCTTCCGTTCACTGACAGACGCAGCATTCTTATGACACATGGGGTTATGCTCATCCTACTAGGAGTAGCCTAGGCAAAACAATCAAAAGTGTAGGTTGGCCCCTCCCATTGGGCCATCCTCACCTTAGCATATAATCCCCCTGCTCTGTACAGCACATCAGTTTTTATTTGCCTAGTGCAAGGAGTAGACCTAGTCCCTATGGGATCTGCGGTCTCCTGAAGATTCATCTAAGGAAGACTGCTATCAAGAAGCTGGCTGGTGGTATAGAGGATATCTCGAATCCTAGTCTTTCCCCAGTCCGGCCAACACTATGCGAACCCCCTTAGGGGGGCCCACCGCATAGCGCCCGTTCCGTGCGGGCGGCCAGTGGCTAAAACCCACTAGAGCCCAGTGACTGGTTCGCCTGTCCAGTGGCCTGGCCAGCAGCATGCCTTCTTGCGGGGAGGTAGGTCTGCTCCGGGTGGCTACCCGCTGCGCCCGTCGGATTGGTGAGTGAACCCCTCTTCCGCCCTAGAGGCATGGAGAGTGGGCACCTGTACAGCTCTGTGGTGGTCAGCCGATGGGGGTCTGTTAGAGGCCTTCCCCCCACTCCCCTTCCCCCCTCAATCCCCCGCAGGCACCTTTGCACTAACAGTTCGAATCTGCACCGACCGTCAGGAGCAATCTGTTAGGTGGGTCGTGGCCATTGGATTTTGGAGCACCGCTCGTTCATGGTCGACCGCATGTGTGTAATGGCAGCGTCCATTGTTTGAGAACCATGTGGTTTCCAGCCTGCTGTCTGGCGGCCTCCAGTGGTCGATTGGGAGAACTGCAGTCCTTGGGCAGGAAGTCCTTAAAAACGGGTGTGGGCTTCCAGTTTTTGCTTAGAGAGCATGGCTGACACTGTAACAAGCTCCTGATGTGCAGCAGTTCGTGGGCATTGCTCTTCGGTTGGAGTGCTGAAGCATCAAACAGCAAGTATAGCTGGCGCTTCCTGGGTGCCGGTAGCGGTGGGTGTAGTCCGCCCGGGTCTCCCTGGCTGATTTGTGGGGTAGAGGTGGTGGTTACACAGCGGGGGTGCCGGGCTGAAATGTCAGAGGCCGGCAATTCTATGGCAGGTATACCTGCAGATCTACAGTCCACCCCAGGATCATTGGTGTCCTTGGAACAGCTGAGGGCGGTGTTTAGGGAGTTCTTTCCCCGGGCAGGGGTGCCCGTTCCGAGGGGCCCCCAGAAGCGCCCACCCCCTCCTCTTTCCTCAGGGGAGGATTCAGATCTAGAAAGTGCCTCAGTGGTCACTCCTGTGGATCTTTCAGAGGGTGAGCCGCCCTCAGAGGGCGAAGAGGATCAGGAGGCTCCTAGTTCGCGGGATAAAGCGATAGTGGAAGCATTGATCACTGATATTTGCGACTCTATGCGACTGGACCAAACAGGGGAGTCGCATGAGTCCGCATATGTTTGTGGACCGCTTAGACCCCCTAGGTCCCCTAGGGCTTACCCTTATGATCAGGTGTTTGAACAGGCAGTGTTCAAGGAATGGTAGAAGCCACCAAGTTCCTTGGCTTTGCCTAAAAGCTTTGCTGTTCACTACCCCTTTGAGGAAAGCTTTACTAAGAGATGGGCTTCCCCGGTGGTGGACCCTGCCGTGGCTCGTGTGAATAAGGCAACCACCATCCCCTTGGAGGGGTCTCCATCCTTTAAAGAGGCGGCCGATCGCCGCACAGAGACCGTGTCTAAAGCACTATTCTTGTTGGCTGGGTCAGCCATGCGGCCGGCGCTAGCAACTGCTATGGCGGCACAGTCTCTTCGCGAGCACGCTGCCGCACTGTGCACTAGTTTGTCTAGTGAAGGTGCACAGGCTGAGGTACAGCGGATGCAACATTTGGAAGAAGGTCTCCACTACATATGCCATGCGGCTTTGGATCTTCTCCCCATATTGTCAAAAATGTCTGTTTTTTCAATTGTCATCAGGCGGGTGCTGTGGCTCCGCTCTTGGTCGGGCGACCAGGCTTCAAAGAAAGACGAAATCTGTGCCAGAGACACGCCGCTAGCCGGCGGAGAAATTTCCTACCTCTGGGGAGGTTCC
>BLSH010361359.1:3778-17746 GCA_018402905.1 Glandirana rugosa | reverse complement strand
TGCCCCCCCCCCCCCCCCCCCCCCCGCGGTGCCACATTCTGCACCTTTCAGGGGGGAGGGTATAACGGGAACCCTGTGTTTGTTCGGCCCCTCTCCTCCTTCTCCCACTGCCGGCCCAATTAGAAAGCGTAGCACGCTTCACGCATGCGCAGTAGGGAAATGGCTGTGAAGCAGAAAGGCTCCTCTGCTGGTTTCCCTTAGTGACGATGGCAGCAGCAGCCAACAGCCAATCTGAAGATTGGCTTCAGGGGCCAACATCTCGGGCTCTCTGGACAGGTAAGTGTCCATATCTTAAAAGTCAGCAGCTACAGTATTTGTAGCTGCTGTCTTTTAATTTTTCTTTCCCAGGCTGGATCTACTCTTTAACCTTACAAGTTTCATCTACTTTGGTTCAAACAAAGTGGTTATCTACACAGTTTTTAACAAGGAAATTGAACCCTAAAAGTCTCAATTCACCTGTGTATGAAGTTGCTTTTGACTCCCAAGTACACATGCACAAGTGCACAAAACATAGAGTTAACGATTAAAGGTGCAGGAAATGTGTATGTATACGCTTAAAAAAGATTAAAAGATTGTCCATGTGAAACAAAAAACTTTTTTTCCTAGACAACTTATTGCTCAATACAAAATTGCACATTTCTTGAGGCTATTATCTTATGTTTGTGGGTAGAATTATTCTTCTGGCTGGTTGTGAAAACTCAGTATCTTTGTCTATGAACAATCTAGCTATGACAGTGGCACATGATGGCAGTTAGAATGGGGTTTGTGTTTTATTGCCACCCTAAATTGAATCAAATACCACTTTTGCAGAAGTTATAAACAATGTGAGCCTGAAGGCAATACCAGATATAGATAATTTGTCATTATCATTTCTATTTTGTCATCGTTACTGTGGTTTTTAATAATTTCATTATTTTTTGTTAAAACTGGAATTCTAAAGCTTACTTCAAAATGTATTGGTACATTTTAATATGGGTGGAATTGCCTCTACCAAATAACTTTAGGGCTAGTTTACACTTGCTTCGGCTTCAACGCTCATTAAAGCTCATACAGCTTCAACAAGCTTTTATGATGTGCTTTTGAGGCTTCGGTGGTGCTTCTATTCTAAGAGGCTTCAGTGAGGCTTCAACAAAGCTAAAACAAGGCTTTCTGTGATGCACTTTTGAAGCCTTGTTGTTTGTTGATATCTCACACCTGCAATTTCTCCAAAACAAAGCGAAGCTAAAGCTGAATTACAGCCTCTGAAAAGCCGCAGGAGCTTCAAACAAGCTTTGTCATAGACTTCTATGGAGGTGTTGAAGAGGCTTTGAAGCTTGGCTAAAGCTACATGGGTATAATTTTTGACACAAAGCTGAAGCGCAGCTAAGCCAACGCAAGGTGTAAACAGGGCTGTAAGCCAACCATTTTTTTGGTGACATGGGCTTTGACTGGCGTTTTAAGAGAGCTTTAACCACTTACCAACCGGAAGGTTTTGCAGCTTTAGGACCAGAGCACTTTTTGCGATTCGGCGCTGCTTCGCTTTGACTGACAATTGCGCGGTCGTGCGATGTTGTACCCAAACAAAATTTGCGTCCTTTTTTCCCCACAAATAGAGCTTTCCTTTGGTGGTATTTGATCGCCTCTGCGTCATTTCTTATCGCCGCTATAAACAAAAGAAGAGCGACCATTTTGCAAAAAAACCCAAATTTCTTACTTTTTGCTAAAATTCAAATCCCAAAAAAAAATATAAAAAAACATTTTTTTTCACCGTTTTTGGCCAAATTATATAATTCCTCATATTTGCGATAAAAAAAATTGCAATCGGCGTTTATTGATTGGTTTGCGCAAAAGTGGCCGCGTTTAAGGATGGTGAGAATTCATTTCTGGGGTTTTTATTTTTTTTTTTTTTTTTTACTAGTAATGGCGGCGATCTGCGATTTTTAGCGGTAATGCGATATTGGGGGGGACATGTCGGACCATTTTGACACTTTTTTGGGACCAATGACATTTATTCAGCGATCAGAAATTTAAATGTCCACTGATTACTGTATAAATGTCATTGGCAGTGAAGGGGTTAACCTGCAGGGGGAGAGCTAGGGGTTAATAGTGTTCCCTGGGTGTGTTCTTACTGTGGGGGGGTTGGGCTAACATGGGCATGAGAGATCTAACTGATCCCAGTGACAGGGATCAGTAGATCTCTCATGCCCCACTGACAGGGCGGGGAACCGCCGTGTTTACATCGGCGGTTCCCCGTTCTTTTCCCTGTAGCCGCTCATCGCGGCTTGCCGGCGGACGCCCCCTGTTGGCCAAATGCGAATCGCCGCTTATTTACGGCGATTCGTGCAGGGCTCCCCGACTGCCGCCGTGAAAAGACGGCGCGCGGTCGGGAAGCAGTTACCAACGCCTGTCTGATGCCATGTTTTGAAGCAAATGTAAACGAGCCCTTAGGGTATGTTCACACCAGCCGCAGTGATGACTTTTTTTCTTTACAAACTTAATTCAGGTATCACACTGACATCTCATAAATTTCATTTGCCTCGCTCTGTACTATGCTAGAAAAAAAAAAAAAAAGAACTGCACACTTGTTTTGGCTATACTTTTCCTGTGGGTCATAGAAGTGCAGTTAGGTCTGGAAAGATTCTAACCATATGGTCGGGATCCACCCAGAAGCCTGGACTGACAGCTGGCTCAGCCTCTCTGCGAGACTGAAGCAGTCACTACTGCCCCCTTCACAGCCCAGTGCTCCGGTGAAGGCTGGAAGGGCAGAGCAGAGAGCCGGTGACGATCACCAGCTCTTTGCAGGCTGAAGACCGAGAGTTGAGCGATCAGCGGCGACGGGGGACAGCTGCAGTTGGGATTGATCCTGCAGCCATCTAGGTGAGTATGATTTGTTAGTTTTTCCAATTCTTCCCACACTTCTTTTTTAAGCCATGGGCTTTGTTAAATTACTCTGCTTCCTTTTTTTGTATTTGTTTTGTTATGTATTTAAAGGGGAGTGATTGATTGCTTTTCTGTTTTTTTGTTTTTTTTTCTACCAGGCATTACGTGTGATGGCTAAAATAATGAGAGAATGTTGGTATGCCAATGGGGCAGCAAGACTTACTGCTTTACGCATCAAGAAAACCCTATCACAGCTAAGCCAGCAAGAAGGCATAAAGATGTAGTTTACCAACCTGGACTGAATTGTGCTAGATTTTACCTGTTTGGTTCACCTGATCTGAAGATTCATTGTTCTACCTCACTGAGGGAACGGCCCAAGATTGCTGCCTTTTTTGAAACGTCATAGGATAAACATGAAGCTCAATGCATACATGCAGCAAAGTGTGTAGTCCTCTCCATTTTCCCAGAACATTTTGTAAATGTGTATTTAGTATTAATTTTAGTACCAATGCTGTTTTTTATATAGAATTCATCAATGCGCCCCACCTTGTGCCATTATTTTTTTTTTTCTGTACTGGTGCTTTTTAAATAGTACGTTTCTGTTCAGCTCATTTCATAGCCTTTAAAAGTCATATTGCTCAAATACCTCCTGTTGATTTCTGGATATCTCTTATGCAAGTTCCTTTTATACACAGTACAATACAACTTGCCTTCAAAATGATATGTATTACCAGTAAGTGCCACACAGTTTGTATGTATCAGTACACATTTTTTTTAGTACTCAATATTATGCAACATTTTAAAGTTGTATAACAAAAATAGCTACTAAAAAATAAAGAAAAAAAATGGTTTACGGTATAGTTCTTCAGAATTCTTTGTATGGCGAATTATCTAAATACAAAGTCCATCAGCTAAAATTGATAAAGGTTTTGAGTGGATGTTGAAGAGGGTATGGGTAGTAATAAACGGACCTTAGAGCAATGGTATACCTTGACATCATTGGTTCACATGGAGGCAGTCAATATGTTAGCTGCCTTTGGGCAGATGAGTGGCTGTGGATAGAAGCTGTGTCTGTAGTTATTGGCTGGTATTGGATTTTCTGTTGTCCACCCAAAATTAATATCAGTTTTGGTTGGACTTAGACATTCACCAATTTAATCTTTTTGTTATGTTGTAGATTTGCACATTGTAAACGTGTTTGTCCTTCTATATGGGTACTTGAGATGATGGCACAACATAAGGGCATAATGAGCACTTTTCTAAAAATTATGCCTGTGGGTGTAAGAAAATAAAATATTTCTATGCACAAGACAAAAGCCACCTTAGTGTTCCTTGCACTTGTTGGCATTGCTTACTTTCTTGATTATGTTGTCTGTGTAAAACTGTATTCCTTATAGAGTTAAACGTTTGTCAAACCTTCATGTATTCATAAACAAAAACACAAATATGCTTTTTATACTACCTACAAATAACACTAGATGTAAAAGTAAGCAATGATGCAGTTAAAGCTAGAAAGTGACAACAAGTAACTATAAACAGTTACCAGCTGCTTACATATATCAGTGGTTCCAAAAGTGAAGTTTACTGGTTGGAGTTACCAGTTTTACCCCCTGAAAGGTTACACCCATTGTGAATGTGTTGTAGGTACTTTGAGGAAATTATCAATCGCATTGGAAAGACCTCTATAACTGGATGTGTATAATTTAATAGAAAAGTCAGCAGTTTTTACTCTGCATAAAAGTAAATATTTACTTGTTTATTCTCAATGAAAACCTGGCTTACTAAATGGGCAAACATATTTGAATCAAGACTGGTCATGTATGGTATAAGATCAAAAACAGTGCAGTGCAATTAAATATAATCATTCTAATATAAGAACATTCCAGGTCTGAGACACTGGTTTATAAAACAGTTCAGAACCGAATAAAACGGTCAATGATGCAGTAGAGATATCTGCGTGAATATAAAGGAATCCACTTGCAACCAGAGTGACTGGTCCCTCCACCAACAGGTTAAAATGACCCCTAAGCAAACAGAATGGCCAATAAGCGCTTTTCTCACATCTGGGTATGCACATAAAAAAAGAAGACTAAGTGCTCTCTGCTTAATCTAGAAGTGTTGACTTTAATATAAAGTAAAACACTCACAAACAATCCTCTTGGTAAGATGCATAAAGCTGTAAACACAGTAGCGTTCTCGTGTCATCGAGCCAGGATAACAGCAGGTGATGTCACATGTTATAGATCCTCCTCCTATCTAATGATAGATTAGCAAATTGAGGATCATGCTGATTTTTTTCTAACCCTCTGCATTTTAATGCTTGCTCAAATCCAATAATAACAATTTTAATTTCTCTCCACCCAATTACGTTCACCCAAGATTGCATTAAGTTTTTTGTGCCATTTTACTTTTATGTGATTTAAGTACTCCCCAGACTGATAATTTTGCATACATATTTATCTATGTAGTAGTTATTCATATAGTACTGTCAAACCTTTTTAATGTAAAGAATGGCATATATGGTACAGAGAACAACTTATCCAAAAATAGTGGAACCCATACTTGGCAGTGAGGGGGTGGGCAATTTTGTCATTTATTTTAAAAGGTGGATTCTTAGTTTGCAATTTTGGCAAACTATATTTCAAAGTCTCATGTTATGCAAGTAACCCAGGTGAAAATGTAATTTCCAGGAATATGAAAATGATTTGGAGTGTTGATGAAAATGTAATGTGTACACCAAAAATGGACACCTATTCAAGATTTAATCATTCTCCATTGACGATCACAAAACTACAAAAAAAAAAAAAAAAAAAGCTGAACTGCAAATCTTCTATGCTGTGTAAAGATGCAGAATTAGATAACTACACAGACTGCCCATTCATACACCATGTTTTTTAGGCTCTTACTTTTCAGGTGATTAGATAATGCAAGCTTTTGAGGATATGTAAGATGAGGTTACTCTTCCCTACTCTGAGTCTCCAGTTTTTTGCTAGTGTCTGAAGATGGTGGCCCTCTTCTCCTTCCTGGAGAAAGCTGCTTTGCTAGTTTTAGTTTTTATTTTTTTCCTTTATTAGAATTCTTCAGTCAATACCTCACTGCATTGTAATGTCTACACAGAAGCAATGTATCAATACAACCTCTGTAAAACATTTGGAGCCATAACTAGACCCACACTGCGGGGACGGCCTGTAATATTTGCTTTGGGAACCAGATCCTGCATAAGGCTCTCACCTTGGCACTTGGCGCAACGTGTTGAGTTAGCCTCAGGGTGCTATAGAGGTCCAGAGCCATGGTCCGTTACAGTGGCGCCTGAAAACCCATTTGGAGTATGCTCGCCGTGAAAGGCAAGGCCTAAACTTTATATACAGTCCGGCATCAGGGACAGGTAAAACAGGGCTACTCTGTATCTCTGATCCTTACTGTAAAATTGGGGCTATGTTTTGAATGTATACACAGTGCTAACACATGGGTTGCTGCATATTTCTCCTGAACACATTTCCCTTATATCCTGGGAGCTCTACTTCATAAGTAACTCTCATGGGAATACCCTCACTTGTAGCTATGGTGGAGACCAGGCAAAACAAAGCACTGGAGCAAGATCTGGTTTTAACAGCGGTCTCTGGCATCTGATTCCAACTTCTATTTCAGGCAAGCAACAAGCGTGAAAAAAGCAGAATTTACAGAATCCATGTCACATTTCCATGGATAGATTACAGCCTTACTACAGCCATTTTTGTCCAGGGTTCAGAAACGCCCCACATCTTCTACTTCCATTTTTCAACCAGTGTAAAACCCTTATATGCCTAGAGCAGTGGTTCTCAACCTTGTCCTCAAGTACCCCCCAGCAGGCCATGTTTTGGGAATGTCTCTCTTTAAAGCACCTGTGCAAGATAAAGGAAAACCTGCAAACATGGCCTGTTGGGGATACCTGAGGACAGGGTTGAGAACCATTGGCCTAGAGGACGCAGAATCGGAAGGGAATGTATAGAATGTCAATGAAGTGTTAGGAGAAGCTGCAGAAAAAAAATTCCCTTGCATTGCCACTATATTGAAGATGGAGCTTCACAAAAGCATGCTTGCTATCTGTCTGTTTCTCTCTGGGTCACAGTTGTTCCAGACCTGTAGCTTCAATTAATGGTTTCAAAAGGGTACAAGACAGACTTCAATACTGTACCACCTCACTCTTCTTTCAAATCAACCAAAAATTGTCCAAGAACAGTCAGATTTACAGAATGTCCTGAACCACCTCTTGTCCTAGGGAGTCTTTGTACCATCCCAGGACATGTTCACAGAACCAAATCCCAATGTGGGTATTTGTCCTATCGTGAACTTAAAAACTCATCAAATTCAAGAACTTTACATGGAATCCACAAGGTTAGTAATTACCTCCATGGACATCCAAGATGAGTATTTGCATGTTCCCATTTACCCACCTCATCAGCGATTTCTATGCTTTGCAGTGGCAGACAGCTACTTCCAGTAGGTTGCACTGCCCTTCACCCTTGATTGCCCTTTTAAGAACCCAGGGCATCCAAGTGACAGGCTATCTAGACAACTTTCTCCTGAAGAATTATTCTCCCTTGCAACTCTCAGCAACTATCCAAAATACAGCAAAGCTGCTTCAGACCTTTGGCTGGGTGATCAATTTCAATACATGTGCTCTCCAGGCTTCCCTGCATCTAGAATAATGGAACCGGAAACTCTATCAAAAGAGCCAATCAAACTCCCCATCATCTTGAAGCTCAGATCAGTCGGGTTATTCCTCCAGTGCTGGACCCCCATTTTAAAGGGACACCCAATTCAAGTGCAGTCAAGGTCACCACAGTGTCATATCTACCATCAAGGGTGCACAAGGAGTCTGGCTGCCTTGAAGGAAACAAATCTGTTTCTCGCATGGACAGAAACTCACTGCCAAGTGACTTATGCAGTCCACATCCCAGGAGTGGACAACATACAGGCAGTTTATCTCCACTGTCATGGCTTGGACCAACGGGAATGGAACAGTCTCTTCATCCATATGTGTAAAATCCAATAGGACTGAACCAGGAATCTTGGAGAATTCTGTCTCAGCTGTTGTACCAAATTGTCCCAGAAGAGCCTGCTATACAGACATACTCAGCCTTCTAGCAGACAACCCTTGGCCTCTTCAAGCTAGATCTGCTATCTCATGGCCCTTTTTATTCCAAACTACTTCAGTCTCTGGCTTTAACAGTATGGCTGTTCAAACTCTTAAAGGGATTGTAAACCTTTATTTCTATATTTAATTAAAATAAACATGTTATCCTTGCACAGATCAAGTAAGTATATTTCACAGTGGCCCTTTGCCTCTTCTTCTGGGATCCCCCACCAGCCCTCTCGGATTCTCCTTTTCTGCGTGTACCTCCATAGTAAGCCTCTTGCTATGGGAGCACAAATGCAGGCGCACTCCAATGACGAACACAGCGAGGCTCGGCCCTATCCCCTGCTCCCTCCTCACAGGATTTAACTGACAGCTGCTCTCAGCAAAGCCTATGAGAGCAGGGAGAGGGAAGAGAAGTAAAAAGAAAGAATGGCGCACTGGCCTAGTGTATTATCCAACAAATGTATTAAAAATATCTGATAAACCCAAAAACATGTCTACTCACAAACCTAGACTTGCTCATCAAGCCACATGGGTGGCTAGTCTCTCTTGAAATCGCCTGGACTACCAGACCAAGGTAGGGGGTCCTAAATGGGACCCTGCTGGCTGACGCATTTTAAAGGACCAACCTTCTTCAGGGCCTCTAATAAATAGTGACCATTTTGAAAAAATATATATATATTTTTTACTTTTTGCAATATCCAAAAAAAAAAATTAAAAAAATTTCTTCCTCAGTTTAGGCCAATATGTATTCTTCTTGGTAAAAAAAAAATCGCAAAAAGCGTATATTGATTGGTTTGCGCAAAAGTTATAGCGTCTACAAACTATGGGAATAGATTTATGGCATTTTCATTATATGTATATATATTACTAGTAATGGCAGCGATCTGTGATTTTTAGCAGGACTACGATATTGCGGTGGACAGATCGGACACTTTTGACCATTGACATTTATACAGCGATCAGTGCTAAAAATAACCACTGATTACTGTGTAAATGTCACTGGCATGGAACGGGTTAACACTAGGGGCGATCAAGTTGTTAAATGTGTTCCCTCTGTGGTGTTCATAACTGGGGGCTGGGCTGACTGAAGGAGGAGAGAGATTGTTGTTCCATATCAATGGGAACAGACGATCACTCTAAACTCCCCTGTCAGAAAGGGGATCTGCTTTGTTTACACTTGCAGATCCACGTTCTGCATGTCTCGGGAGCGATCGCGGATGGCCGGCGAACATAGTCTGCCCCACCTGCTGATTGGCTCCTCAGCTAGCCAGCGCGTCCACACCACACGTTCCCGCGGCCGCTGTAAAGCTACGGCAATTTGCGGTAATGAGCCAACCTGCCGCAGTCTAATGACGGCGACCAGTTGGCAAGTGGTTAATGTAATTTTTTTTTCTGTTAACAGCCAGACTAAAGCTGGATAGCCACTATACAATTTTCTGTAGATTTTTTTTCCTTCAGATTTACCAAAACCTTATAATATGAGGTCAAACCTTAAAGCGGAGTTCCACCCAAATGTGGAACTTCCACTGGACGTATTTCCCCCTCCCCACAAGTGTCACATTTGGCACCTTTCAGGGGGGGAGGGTGAAGAGGATACCTGTCTGTGACAGGTGTCCTTTTCCACACATCCGGGAGCCCAGGGCCGCGGCTGTCAGCAGCTGGGCTCCCTCCACCGCCACCGAAAGCGCAGCGGCAGTTCACACATGCGCAGTAGGGACCCGGTCGTGACGCCGAACAGCTACAAGTCCGGGTTCCCTTAGCCTCAATGGCGGCAGCCGATCCGAAGATCTGTGGGTGGTGCCGACATCGCTGGACTCCAGGACAGGTAAGTGTCCTCAAGTTAAAAGTCAGCAGCTACTGTATGTGTAGCTGCTGACTTTTAATTTTTAAAGTAACGGCGGCAGGCGGCACACCAAGGAATTCATTACATAACACAGGTTGTGATAGGTGTCCAGTGACTATTTTAAAGCTCTGGATTATAGTGAATCCTGATATCCATGTTTCCATTTTTTTATATGGTTTCTAGGCACATGCTGTGTAAATATTTTGAACAGGCACATTAGGTTTTCAGGCTATCTGTATCAAAAATGTTTATGTACACATGTATGTACCAGCAGTAGTACCTACTTTCTTCTACTCTTCTGGACCACTTCTAAAGTAAGGCTACCTAGATATGATAACATGAGTACAATAGAATTTTACAAACTTGTTCTGTGTTTACAGTATTTTGATGTCTCTGAAACATATTTTTTGCATCAGCGTTTTAATAGCTAGAAAATATATATTTTTGACTTTGTATACATAGTGGTCTACTTTTGGAATTTTCGTTACACATTGTAAAATCTATACTATACAATTTTAACTAAGTTTTTATTTTCACCATTTCATAAAGACATATTTAGGTTGGTAAAAACACAGCTAATGTGTATGTGCAAGAATACGTTTAATACTCCTTACAAATATTTTGAAAACATTTTACAGGTATTGACTGTGCCATAAAACGTGCTTGTTTTATACTTGCAGTATCTCACAAGTGAGTACACCCCTCGCATTTTTGTAAATATTTTATTATATCTTTTCATGTGACAACACTGAAGAAATGACACTTTGCTACAACGTAAAGTAGTGTGTGCGCAGCTTGTATAACAGTGTAAATTTGCTGTCCCCTCAAAATAACTCAGACAGCCATTAATGTCTTAACCGCTGGCAACAAAAGTGAGTACACCCCTAAGTGAAAATGTCCGAATTGGGCCCAAAGTGTCAATATTTTGTGTGGCCACCATTATTCTCTAGCACTGCATTAACTCTCTTGGGCATGGAGTTCACCAGAGCTTCACAGGTTGCCACTGGAGTCCTCTTCCACTTCTCCATGATGACATCACGGAGCTGGTGGATGTTAGAGACCTTGTGCTCCTCCGCCATCCTATTGAGGATGCCCTACAGATGCTCAATAGGGTTTAGGTCTGGAGACATGCTTGGCCAGTCCATCCCCTTTACCCTCAGCTTCTTTAGCAAGGCAGTGGTCATCTTGGAGGTGTGTTTGGGGTCATTATCATGTTGGAATACTGCCCTGCAGCCCAGTCTCTGAAAGGAGGGGATCATGCTTCGCTTTAGTATGTCACAGTACATGTTGGTATTCATGGTTCCCTCAATGAACTGTAGCTCCCCAGTGCCATCAGCAGTCATGCATCCTCAGACCATGACACTACTACTACCATGCTTGACTGTAGGCAAGACACACTTGTCTTGTACTCCTCACCTGGTTGCCACCACACACGCTTAACACCATCTGAACCACATTAGTTTATCTTGGTCTCAACAGACCACAGGACATGGTTCCAGTAATCCATGTCCTTAGTCTTGCTTGTCTTCAGCGAACTGCGGGCTCTCTTGTGCATCATTTTTAGAAGAGGCTTCCTTCTGGGACGACAGCCATGCAGACCAATTTGATGCATTGTGCGGCCTATGGTCTGATATGACGCTGAGCATGTGCACTTAACTTCTTTGGTCAACCATGGCGAGGCCTGTTCTGAATGGAACCTGCCCTGTTAAACCGCTGTATGGTCTTGGCCACCATGCTGCAGCTCAGTTTCAGGGTCATGGCAATGTTCTTATAGCCTAGGCCATCTTTATGTAGAGCAGTGGTTCTCAACTCCGGTCCTTGGGACCCCCCAACAGGCCAGGTTTGCAGGATAACTGAAATACATCACAGGTGATATAATTTGCTGCTCAGTGATTGCAGTGTTCAAGTCTGCATCTCCCCAAGGTAATACTTAAAATCTGGCCTGTTGGTGGGTCCCGAGGACCGGAGTGGAGAACCACTGATGTAGAGCAACAATTCTTTTTTTCAGATCCTCCTAGAGTTCTTTGCCAAGAGGTGCCATGTTGAACTTCCAGTGACAAGTATGAGAGAGTGAGAGCGATAACACCAAATTTAACACACCTGCTCCCCATTCACACCTGAGACCTTGTAACACTAACGAGTCACTTGACACCGGGGAGGGAAAATTACTAATTGGGCCCAATTTGGACATTTTCACTTAGGGGTTTACTCACTTTTGTTGCCAGCAGTTTAGACATTAATGGCTGTGTGTTGAGTTATTTTGAGGGGACAGCAAATTTACACTGTTATACAAGCTATATACTCACTACTTTACAAAGTGTCATTTCTTCAGTGTTGTCACATGAAAAGATAGAATAAAATATTTACAAAAATGTGAGGGGTGTACTCACTTTTGTGAGATACTGTATGTGCCATCCTGTTGTTTTTTTTTTTTAATGTGACCTTTAAACAAATGTAACGCCTTAAAGCCATCATTTTGCAAATCGCTTGCAATCTGTGAGCTGTTTCCTGGGCTACAAATGGTTAAAAAGCCTCATTTATTTTACCTCATGTAGAAATGTTACATGAATTGTTTTCCAGAACCTGTACATTTATGATTCAAAATGTTTTATTGTATTTGTTTTGTGTATGCCGGTATATACTGTTTCACTTTAACAGCTATAGAGGCAGTACAATGAAATCTGTGAGGGAAAAAAAGAATGAATATATAAATATAAAAATTTGTTTAGTATTTTTTTTACTTATTTAAGCTGAGACCTTTTTAATAAAGTGTATCGTTTCTGCTTTCTTATATTTCATTTTTAGAATCAACACTGCAGCTTTGTTGTAAATAGGATATTGGTTATTGAAATGTTAGTTTTAAAATACAGTAGGTAAGTTGAATAAATCAATGCAAACATTTTTCACCAAATTTTAGGACGTATTCATGTTTTGTGCAAGAAAAAATATGCTTTAAATCTTTCAATGCTCCACCAAATGAAAACCATAATAAATACACAAATTTAAAAATGTTTTGTACTTTGCATTAAAATTGATTACATTCAGTATAACTTTGATTTGAATATATAAACATTTTATGATTAAACAGGTTTTCTTTTGCTTTCAGAAAGTGTAAAGTTTAAAATGGTTATATTGTTTTCTAGTTTTAATATACATATTTGTATTCATGTGAAAACAATCTGTCTTGCAGCTGAAGCATAAATGTCTTATTACATTTCCATTATATGCATGTATGCAATGTATGCATTTATGGTCCAGTTTATTGAGGCCCCAACTAGGAATGATGCTTTGTTGGACCTGGTAATCTCAAACCATGCAGAGCTTATTACCAACATTCATATAAAAGAACATCTGGGTAACAGTGACCATAACATGATTTCATTTAATGTAAGCTGCAAGCAACAAACACAAATGGGAAAGATAAAAACACTTAATTTTAAGAGAGCAAATTTTACAAAGATGAGGGCTGCTCTCCAGGACTTAGACTGGGAGGGAATATTAGCATCAATGAACACAGAACAGAAATGGGAATTTTTCAAAAAAACTGTATGCAAACTCACTGCAAAGTATATTCCCATGGGCAATAAATTTAAGAGGCTAAAAAGAAAACCAATGTGGCTCACGGCCAAAGTTAAAACAGTTATAAATGATAAGAAAAGAGCATTTAAAAAATATAAAAATGAGGGAACACTACCATCTTTTAAATGTTACAATGAATATAACAGAATATGTAAAAAGGAAATCAAGGATGCAAAAATTCACAACGAACGACAGATTGCAAAAGATAGTAAGACTAACCCCAAAAAATTCTTCAAATATATTAATAGTAAAAAGGTCAGGTCTGAGCATGTAGGCCCTTTACAAAATAATCTAGAGTGCGTGACTGGGGACAAAGAGAAGGCAAACTTATTAAATACTTTCTTCAGCTCTGTGTATACAAAGGAGCATGGGGGAGCTCATGTCCACGTCGGGGTTGGTAGTGACATGGCCCCAAATGATCCACAATGGCTCAAAAGTGAAATGGTCCAGAAGTATTTAGACAGAATAAAGGTAGATAAAGCACCCGGACCAGATTAACATTGTAAATTTTCTACCATCACAAGGGAGTAAAAATATAAAAAATTTACGAGAAAAGAATAGTAAA
>BLSH010361350.1:128607-144983 GCA_018402905.1 Glandirana rugosa | reverse complement strand
CTCCAAGAGCTTGAATCTCAGACAAACTTCTGTTTAAAGTTTTTGCAATAGATACTGTCTTGTAGGTAACGGCCTGAACCAAACACTGCTCTGTTGGAGCAAACGGTTGAACGGACAGGAGATCTAGCAACACCAATCGATCCCACTGGGAAAGACTCCCTTCTGTTTGTGACTGAATCCTTACGACTGCCTTCAAAAGTCGTGCAGACTGAAGTATTCTTGGCCCATTTAAATTTGTTATTGCCAATATAGCTGACACTTGTCAGCTCAGAGAGGATAGGCTAAGGCTCACGTCCAACCCAGTCTAGAGGAAGTATAGAACAGCTGGGGGCAGTAGGATCAATGTCTCACCCTACCGAGATAACGCAAACTTGCTCCAGATTTAGGCATAGATGTTGTAAGTAGAGTGCCTTCTAGCACTCAACAAAGTAGAGATTGCTCTGGAGCAACCGGAATTCCCCCTGTCTCCCCTATTAGCACCCTGCTTGCAGTCCTGGTCTGCATATGTGCATAGGGGAAATGTCTTCTGTATTCTGAAGTGAATGGCCAAGGAAAACCGAGGGCTTCATGGCCAATATGGAGAATTGTAACCATGTACTCCCTTGACAGATTCTAGAGGAATCTCATTACGAGAGATGTTGGGGGGAAAATATATAGGCTAGTTTGCAGCCCCAAGGAGAGACCTGAGCATATGCCCCCTGTGCCTTGGGGTGCGGAAACAAGGCCAGACATACCCAACATTTGTCATTGCTATGGGTGGTGAAGAGGTCTGTCTGTGGTAGGCCCCACCTAAGGACCAGCTCAGAGAAGACCTGGGATGTACACCCACTCGTTGTGCTCTAGGAAACTTGCATGATAGTCGGTCTGCCTATGTGTTCAAAAGTTTGCTGGGAGGTAAACTGCTTCCTGAATTTGCTAGTAATCTTCCAGACGTTATGGGTTTCACCTCTCTCAATAGCATACTGCTGATAGGGAGAGTTCCTCCCTGGAGCTGAATATAGGCAACTGCTGCCCTGTTGCTCAACTGCAAGGAGACTGGTCTTCCCTTGATTCTGTGTAGCAAGGCCAAAGTGCTAAAAAGGCTGTTTGAACTTCCAACGCATTTGAGACTACCCTCCTTGGCTGGAAATGTCCATTTGCCTTGACCGACAGTCCCTCACAGTGTCCCATGCTATCTTGCCGACATGATTCATAACAATGATCCAGTGTAATGGTTCAAAAGGGCCGTGACTTCCTCAAGGTCTTTCCATCACCGTGGACCGCTCCTCATACTGAGTGACACTGTTCTCAACTGTGCTCAATCCTGTTTCCTCCCTTGCGCTAAGAATCCCAGTTTAAACTTGCTCAGGCACCTGTGGAATCATCGGTATGCATGAAGACGTTGAGCCCAGAAGACTGAGGCACTGAGAAGCCATCAAACAAGTGAAGGTAGCTGTCCTCAGAATTCTCTTCCTGACTGTCACTGCTTTCTCTGATGTAAGCAAAACAGAGGAACTAGCAGAGCACCCCCAACTACACTAACTGTTGGGTTGGAGAAAGTCAGCTTCTCTTTCCCCTATTTTTTTTTTTAAGTTGATAACCCAGCCATATCTCTGCAAGGTATGTATGAGGACCTCTTGGTGCAACAGCAATTGTTCCAGTCCCCTGGATAGAAGAAGAATGACGTCCAGGTAGTGACCAACCCGGAGACCCTGTTCTCTGAGTGGAGCTGACACAGCATATATATATTATTTATAGGCCACAAGGTAGGCTGTTAACGTGGAGATGCATCTAATCGATCACCAAACTTACTTATTTTGGAAAGAAAAGGAAATTTGGGATGTGAGGATAAGCATCCTGACAATCCAGCAGTAGCATCCAGCCGACTGCTTGTACTGTATTAATGGACTCCATCTTAAAGATCTCTAAGAGGGCCAATAAGGTTTAAACTCTTTCGATCTGCAACTGGACACTAGCCTCTATCCCCTGCAAACTACAAACAGGGTTGGGTAGAAAACCTGCAATCTTTCCTGTGAATAGGACCGGGACAATGACTCCCTGAGTCTAAAGTGTTTGTAAGTATTGTAGCAGCCCACCCGCTTTTGGATTTGGGAGAGAAATGGTCTGGAGGAGAAGCAGTGAGGAATCCCTGAAGTGACCAATGAGTGGCTAATACCTTCCTCCAAGGATCTGTACAACATGCTGCCCAGAAACCCATAAAGCGTGCCCTCTGGCTCCTACCTCAAGAGTCTGGGCATGCGCTCGTCAAAAGGGCTTAGTGGGTACTTGTGGTTTACCCAAGGATTTTCACTTATGGGCCTTGTGAAAGGTTGCCTGAGTTCCCTTACATCCTCTACCTGGGACCCTGGCCTGACAGCTGGCCCTAGGCTCCCTGGACCTAGAGAAGCGGAACCTGCCAGGAGAAACATTTTCTTTTCCTTTTGCTTCCGCTGTTATGGGAGCAGATCGGACTTACCTCCTGTCACTTATGATATGGCTGTCTCCAGTTCCCTACCAAACAGAGATCTTCTGCCATAAAGTGAATCACACCAATCTTGTTTTTAGGAAGCAAGACACCGCCCAGGGTCTCAACCATAGGGCCCCCCCTACCCGTGACCGAGTATAGCATCGCTATGGCCAAGCACCTTGTTGAGATTATTGCTGCTTCTGCAATAAAATTCACAGACACATTCATCTTGGCTAGGGTTCGAATGATATCAGCTTTATGGATTTCCTCTCCAACAGCTGTCTCTTTCTCCCAGAACCTAAAACCTAAAGCACTAGTCACCAAGTGAAGGGCAACTGCTGGACAGCAGACCCCTGTTGGTCACCTCGTTACTAGGCTACAGTCGCATTTACTGTGGGCATGGATTTCAGTGATGCTATATCCGGTCTCTGACAAGGATAAAATCTGTATTGACAATCAATGGAAAAACTTTCTCTGGACTTTGCCATCCATCTGATTACATTTCTTCCATAAACGGAGAAGGAATTGCCGTTTTGAAGAAAGCGTAAATATGACTTTGCCTTGTTACCCATGTAATGGCTTGCATGACCGCCTGGATCCACTGTTCCACGAAGGAAAAAAACTGAAACCAAGCAGCTCCTCTTCCTCTGATGAAGAGGAGCTATTATCTGCAGGCTGCCCACTCACCAGGGTAGCCCAAGCCTCAGCCCACAGACACTTGCATAATGGCAGATTTCGTTCCTAAAGAGGAAACACTGCAGGGCCCCATCAAGACCCACAAAAGGGGCACCCTTGCTTTTTAGCTCAAATTAGCAGCCCGAGCACTGGGTCTTAGCACTGGTAGAGGCTTGAACTCAGACGGCTACTGCACAGAGGCAGAGGTGGGAACATAGAACTGCTTACTCTTCACTGCAGAACTGAGTGGTTGAACTCCACATGCCAGGGTGCCAGGTTGTTTTTCTAGTGGCTAGAGTAGCAACTAGGAGGGGGCTACCTGGCTGGCATAACTGAAGTGAGTCTAAAATAGCATCTTGCATCATAATTAATAAAGATATTTGGGGGGCGTGGCCAAGATCGGCATGTGAGGAAGACGTACTTCTCACAGCTCCGTGCCTGATCCTGTATTTGATCCTCCCCTGACACCTCAATCTCCGCGGATCCCCCCAGAACAGCTGGCTACAAGGCTGCTGCACCCTCCGGAGCACCTGGATCCTCCACCGGCGCTCTGCACCAGAGGTAAGACCCGTTGGGGACAGCCCGAGATGGCAGGCCCAGAGTCCCAAGATGGCGCCGGCACAGCCGCGGCCCTTACACAGCGCACGCCTCGTGCAGCTGATCGGATGAAGGAGGGGAGCTCAAAGACAGCTAAGAAAGGGCAGAGTAAAGATCAACCAAGGGATATGTTGTATTACGCCCAGAAGCTGCCTGGAACCACAAATGCTGACAAGGGGGAGACAGCACAGAACGAAGGGATAGCAGCACAGAATGAAGGGATAGCAGCACAGAACGAAGGGATAGCGATCTGCTCGGTGCAGTCGGATTGGGGGATGGATGTTGATGGCGAGATAGGAGATTCGGCTGCAGATTCCACCCCACAAGCCTCCTCGTCTGATGGTCACACAGCTGCAGATGTGCATCAGCCCACCCTGGCAGAAATCCTGAAAGCGGTACATGTATGTATAGCTTTGGTTAACATTCTTAAAGAGCAATTTGGGGGCCTGCGTGAGGAAGTGGCGCTGATCAGGCAGGACCTCCAGAAAGTCAGGGAAAGGGCGACGGCGGTGGAGAGCAGAGTCAGCGAAATTGAGGATAAGCTGCCGCCCATAGTGAGGGAAGCACGAGTAGGCTATCAACTTGCCCAAGAGACCAATAAAAGGGCAGAAGACATGGAAAGCCGCCTGCGCAGAAATAATATACGCATTGTTGGTCTCCTGGAGAAAACTGAAGGTAAAGATCCCACCGCCTTCATTGAAAACTGGCTAGCTGAGGTCTTTGGCAGAGAGGCCTTCTCTCCATTCTTTACAGTGGAGAGGGCACATCGCACTCCGGGCCGCCCGCTCCCCCAGGGTGCCCCCCCGAGACCGATGCTGGCACGTCTCTTACACTACAGAGATAGGGAGGCGGTCCTGAGAGGTGCCCGGGAACGAGCCAATATTCTATATAATGGAGCTAGGGTGTCCTTCTACCCGGACTTCTCGGCGGAGGTGCAGAGGAGTCGGGCAAAGTTCGGAGATGTCAAACGGGCCCTACAATTACCCTATGCCATGCTTTATCTGGCCAAACTAAGAGTCACTGCTGAGGGACAGGTCCAGTTCTTCGAATCTGCTAAGGAAGCTTCCGCATGGCTGGACCGAAACGAGCAGGCTCTCCGCAGTCGTCGAGAAGGAGAAGATGGGGACTGAGGTAATAGCTCTTGTTAATAAAGCTGGATTCCTATGGTTCATCTGAAGAGTTAAAGGACGGATCTCCTTCTCCATACCCCTTTGTTTATTCTCTCCAGACCTCTACATAAGTCAATATATCCCCTTATTATTAAAAAAAGGAAAGGGGGGGGGGGAGAAAAAAGAGAAGGAGAATTTTTTTTTTTTCCTTTCTTCCCCCTTCTGTTTTGGTTGTCCATATAACTTTTTGTGTCGGGGGGCACTATATTCTCACAAGCGCTGGAAAACTTACTGTGTACAGAACGTTTACTTACTCCTGTAAAGTAATTGCACCCGGCCTAGTTTCGGACTGGGAGATGACGCTACTTAAGTTTTTGCCCTGTTGGCAACTTTGGGCTCTTTGCCCGGCTTCTATCGTATGGCATTTTACATATTTGCTGAGTTTGCAGAGCATATACCAGAATTATGGATCTCTAAGTTTCGACTGCATTGAGACTGAAAGATATATTGGATACTGTTACCCACAATGGCTTAGTTCAGCGTTCAGTGAGGCCATGTGGGCTATTAGGTGGATTCCGCTTTTGCTTGCTGGCCACCCTAACGATTTCCTGTGGCGTCAACATACCTTTAGAGCGATTGCTAACTTTGAACCATGGCTGACACTCCGGTGATTTCATTGAACATTAGGGGTCTGAACTCTCCCCTTAAGCGTACAATGGTGTTTACATGTTTAAAGAAATTTTATCCTGCTATTATATGCCTACAGGAAACCCATCTGACTCCGGATACTGTTGCCTGTTTGAAATATAGATGGGTGGGACGCAGCTATCATTCTACTCATACCTCTTTCTCCAGGGGTGTGAGTATCATGATACATGGCTCCCTTGATTATCAGGAATATGAAGCCAAGATAGATCCTGAGGGAAGATTTGTGTTTCTGCACTGTCGCATTGGTCAATTGAAATGTGTATTGGCATGTATATATATACCTCCCCCATATGATCCGCAGGTGATCCGGTTTTTCCTGACATTTCTGGGGGGAAGCCGGACCTCCCGCTAATGATATTGGGAGACTTTAACAGTTGGCTAGATCCCTACCTTGACAGGCACCCGGGCTTGGGAGACTCAGCCCCCCGTAGGGGGACCTCCCTGGCGCGCTTGCTGCGGGAACTGGGGCGGCTAGATTTGTGGAGGCACCGTAACCCTACGGTGAAGCAATACTCTTGCTTTACGAAGGCACACGGAACTCTTTCAAGGATTGACTTGGTGGTGGGGAATCCAGCCATGCTCCCTTTGGTCTCTGAACTCTCATACAAACCGAGATGTGTATCTGACCACTCATATATGGCGGTACGCATAGTGGTGGCGCCCCTTTCCAGTTTGACTAGGGCCCCATGGAAATTTAATGCCTTCTGGCTACAGTTGTTCCCCTCACATGAGACCCTGGGGAGGGGCATCCGGGCCTTCTTCACAGACCAACAAAATCCTGAGGATGTAATTAATGAATGGGAAGCATTCAAGGCATATCTCAGGGGACTCTTGATCGCTGAGGTGGCCAATGTTAAAAAGCGCTCTGGGGAACTGCGAGAGCAATTGGAAGCTCAAGCGCACTCCCTAGAGCGACAATATATACATAACCCTAATACTTCGACTAAGGAGGCGTGGCAGGCAGCTCAATCCGCTTATGAGTGTGTGCTGACCTCCTCGGCCGAAAAGAGGCGCTTCTTTTCTAAACTGGCATTTTTTGAGGGTGAGACGACAGGTAGACTGCTAGCAAGAATAGCAAAATCACAACAACGATCCCCTGCCAGTGGAGCTATTCAAACTGACAAAGGGACTCTTGTACATTCCCCAGACCAGATACTACAGGCCTTGGCGACTTTCTATGAGAAATTGTATCGCTCGGCCTCGGAGTATAGCACGGAGGAGCTAGATAACTTTTTAAATGGGCTAGTGTTTCCACAACTCTCCAGGCCACAGCAGATGACGCTTGACTTGCCACTTACTCTGGAAGAGATACAGTCAGCGGTGGCGGCTTTTCCCAATTGTAAGGCTCCTGGGGAGGATGGCCTCCCCATAGAAGTTTACAAGGCATTTTCTGAACAGCTGCTGCCTCGACTGCTAAGGGTGTTTAATGCGGCAAGGGAGGGACACACTCTGCCGCCATCCATGGCGATGGCCAATATAGTGTTAATACTGAAACCGGGGAAGGACCCTGTTGACCCAGGGGCATACAGACCCATCTCCTTATTACAAAATGACATTAAAATACTAGCAAAGGTACTGGCACTTAGGCTTAATAAGGTTATTACATCTATTATTCACCCTGACTAAGCTGGGTTTATGCCGAACAAGTCTACTGCAACTAACCTGCGGAGACTCTTTCTAAATATGCAGTCTCAGGTGGATAATGGTGGAAACAGAGCGTTACTTTCCCTAGATGCAATGAAAGCCTTCGATAGTGTAGAATGGCTCTATCTCTGGGCGATACTGAAGATGTTTGAGTTTGGAGAAGTGTTCATCTCTTGGGTGCGTCTGCTCTATTGCCACCCCCAGGCGGCTATACGTGAGGCGGGGAGGGTGTCTCCATTCTTTGACCTACGGAGGGGCACTAGGCAGGGGGGCCCGCTGTCCCCCCTGCTGTTTGCCCTTGCCATAGAGCCTCTCGCGATACAGATTAGGGACAATCCGGCCATCACTGGTTTCTGTTATGGTGGCAGGCAGGAAAAGGTGCTGCTATATGCGGACGATACCCTGATCCTGCTAGGAGACATGGACCGGTCACTGGAGGAGGCTATGAGAACTATATCTGAGTTTGGGAGCTTCTCGGGCCTCCAGATTAACTGGACCAAATCAGCCCTGATGCCAATAGATGGCACAGACCCGAATTGTGGTGAGTTGGGAAGAGCCATACCACTGACCATGTCCTTTAAATATTTGGGAATATGGGTATCTCCGTGTATAGGTGACTATAGTAGGATAAATATCACCCCCTTATTGAAAAAATGTAGGGACCGGGTAAAAACCTGGAATTGTTTATGCATGTCAGTGGCGGGCCAGGTGAATTTAATTAAAATGATTCTCATGCCCCAACTACTGTACATGCTGCACAACTCACCTGTAGTGGTTCCGTTACAAACTTTTAGAGAAGTAAATGCCATATTCCGTATGTTAATATGGAAGAACCGCCCCCCCTAGAATAAAACTGGAACACTTACAGAGGGCAAGGGACGATGGGGGTCTTGCGCTCCCGAACTCCTGGCTTTATTATCTTGCGTCGCAACTACAACACTTGATAGGTATGATGCAGGCTGACCCAAGCGGTGGTAGGGTCCCCGGCTCGGTGGAACACGTCATGCTTCACACGGTAGGCAGATGTTCGGTACCGACTGCTTTGAAAGCAATGACCTTGAGTAAACTTCAGAAAACTAGGCCCACTCATAATTTAATACAAAAAGTCTGGAACAAAGCAAAACATTTACAGGGAGGGAAGGGATTTACTGAATATTCCCCGATATGGTCGAATGACACTTATCTAGAGCTGGCTAAGCTTCAGCATGGGGCTAGATGGAAACAGTATGGCATTGTTTACCTGAAACAAATTTTTCAAAATGGGGCGCTTAGATCATTTGAGGATTTGAAAGAGAGTTATGGTTTACCCTCGTCAATGTACTTTTACTACTGGCAGTTGAGGCATGCAGTTAGGGCCCAGAGTACAACCAGCGACTGGAACATGGATTCCTTGCCAATATTCAATTTACTGAAGGCAGCAGACACATCCAAGGGCTTTATCTCCCAAAGCTACGGCATGTTACTCCAGCTGTTTCTTAAACATCACCCTTTAAGGGTGAGGGATAGGTGGGAGGAAGATGCTGGGGCACTGGATGAGGACCAGTGGGCAGAGGCTTTAGAAGCGGTACCAAAATGCTCCCTAAATGTGGCCCAGAGGTTGACGCAGCTATATACCTTATTGAGAGTGTACTATACTCCATATAAATTACATCAGATGGGACTGCTCCCCACTCCAGAGTGTACCAGGTGCAGACGGGACCATGGGAGCTTGATTCACATGCTGTGGCGCTGTCCGAAGCAGCACTTATATTGGGGGGGGGTGTGGTGGATACCCTGAATCGAGTATTCGGGGTGTGGATCGCACTAGACCCCAAACGGTGTGTTCTGAATCTTCTCGAGGAGTTGGAGTGGGAAAATCACACTAGTGAAGTAATCACCCGAGCGCTTTTTCTGTCCCGTAAATTGATAATGACTCACTGGACATCTGAAACCCCCCCCCCTCGGTTAGGGAGTGGGTGGATGCGGTAGGAAATACAATGCATATGGAGAAAGTAATATATCAACATAGGGGCAACCCCCAAAAATTTGAAAGACTTTGGGGCCCTTGGCTAGCAGTGCCGGGGCTTGCCCCAAAAGATCTAGTCATGGATAGAGTGCTGGGCCCACAGGAGGGATAAAACGATGTTATGTGAACACACTGGCGGGGCAGTAACCAAAAACTTTAAGGGTTTTTTTTTTGTATATCTCTGCATTTATGGAAGTGGATGTAATAAATTCATATATGTCAGTTTCGCAAGGTAGATATGAAACTTGTAATGTAACTATTTCTTTTTGCCTGATTGATGCTTTTTTGACACTTAGATTGCTATTGCTATGATCTGGACTGTGTAAATGCTCAATAAAAACTTTTCTGGATAAAAAAAAAAAAAAAAATAAAGATATTTGGTATTACCTGTTAACTGTGAACTCCTCCGGACAGTCTTTACTCACCAGCCTATTGGCTATAGGCGCTGTGCCACAGGCCCTGCAGGATTCTTGCTGGGGCATTGGCGTTGCTCTGGGGAAGAGGTGATAAGACGTCTTCTTTGGATCCTTTTCCCTTGAGTGGGAGCAATCACCTGTCTTCGTATCTCTATTAGTTCATCTGTTTCCTCTTTTAGAGCCTCCATAACATGTCCCAACATTATATTAGTAGTATTAGCATAATCATTCATCCTATTAATCATTTCATGTCCCCAGCCTGTGAACGAGGGGGCATAAGTCCATGACTTAAAAGCCTCCCCGAACAAAGACACTGAGTACTTCTTCCCAATGTGCTCCATTGTTTTTTGTGCTGTTGTGATAGAGTACTCCTTATCTTCTGTAGATCTCCCAAATCTTATCCTTTTATGGGTCTCCAGTAGTTCAGTAGTGTTAACAACTCTAGAGGTGTAAATCAATCTAGCAAGCACACAAGTACCATTTGCCTTTACTGGTAACCACTTCTAGGCCTTTCTACCACACACATAATAATATGAGGCTGGCAGGACTCTCGCCTCAATCCTTATATTGTGAATTTTAAATTGGGAATCTACTAATTCCTTCAAAGAGTCATAATCCTCTTCACATTCATTAGTTACATTCAACTCCTTTAATGCCCTTTTTGAGGTCTCATTAAAACAGTTGGAGCAACCCTTAAGGCACTGACACATAGTTTGGTTTTCTATATTAAAAAAAAACATTCAACACAACCTGGATATTCTCAGGGTCCTGATAATAATCCGTGATCCCCATTTCAACCATCCCTGTATCAGCGTTATGGTTAAGGATTAGTCCTATTCCTTTTCCCCATATTCCCTGTACCAACAGCCCTTTTTCCCCACCAGTTTCCAAGGCTTCTCAGCTAGGGTACTATTGGCTGTCTCTTTCATCAATAATGCATAAAATAAGTTGGGATCTGTAACTGCTAAAGCTATTATTGGCTTGTGCCTCACACTTGGGAGAATCATAGTACACACCCAACAATTATAAATATTGAATTGAATACTGATCACCTCATGCAATTGGACCATCCTATTCAGATAGTTTTGATCACCCACAAGTACATGCCACGCGACACTCAGCAACAGCAAACTTTTCCAGGCACTCATCATCCTTCATCGGGTACTCAAGCACAGCACGACTCCTTGTTCGATATCCCTGTAACGACTAGAGAAATATGATCACTTTCTGAGCAGTGTCTTGCTGAGGACACAGAATCCTTAGGCAAGGAGAACTAGTCCTACTGCTCAGAAACAATTGCAGCATGCACACGTTTACAATGTGAAGAATGTATCCAAGTATCCTTGTTTTCCAGCTTCACTGCTGTAGCTGTAGTGAGTAGCACCTGATAGGGTCCTGTCCACCTTGGATCCAGACCCTTCCTCTGATGCTTTCTCACCATTACCCAGTCCCCTGGCTGTAGGTCATGAGTCTCTTCAAGGGAATCTGGGTCTGTAAGAGGAATATATTTTCTTGTGCAATTGATTCAAATGCCTGTGCAACCCAATGACATATTCAGTGAGTGACCTGTATGATTTTGCTAAAGCCTGTGGTTAATACTACCCTGTCTTTGGCACGGATCCAAATAATATTTCATAGGGAGAGAGTTTCCCTTTATGTTTCGGTGTAGTTCTCAATGCAAACAAAGCTATAGGCAAACCTTGAAGCCAATTTAGTCTTGTCTCTGCTGTAATTTTTCCCAATTTTGCTTTTAATAGTCCGTTGTATTTTTCTATCTTGCCACTAGCTGTGGGGTTGTATGGAGTGTGTAAGTGTTGCTCAATGTTGAAGACTGCAAGTACCTCTTCCATTACTTGTCCAGTAAAGTGCATTCCTCTATCTGACTCCAAGATCTCAAAAATCCCATATCTACACACCACTTCCTGTATCAACTTCTTTGCAGTTGCTGTGGCTGTAGCCTTTTGTATAGGCCACACCTTCAGCCATCCTGAAAAACAGTCCACGCAAGTAAGTACAAATTTGTACAAGCCTACCTTAGGCAACTGTATGTAGTCTATTTGTAATTTCTGGAAGGGATACAGAGCCCTTGGACTATGGCCCTGAGGGGTTTTCACCGGTTTTTCTGGATTATATTGTGCACAAATTAGGCAAGCCTGACAATACATCTTAGCCCCTTCTTCAATGCCTGGTGCATATCACAACTTCCATATTAGATCAACCACCCCCCCTTTGGCTACATGAGAAGGGAGATTTGCCATAGAACAAAGAGGAGGGTACATCAAAGGAGGGGCACATGGCCTCCCATCCTCATGGAGCCAAACACCTGTAACCTCATTGAAAAAACAATTGTTCTTTTTCCACTTATTGATTACCTCTCGAGATGTCGTGCTCTGCAATTGTTGTAAGGTTTCAATGTCTGTTTCTCCTTGTAAGAAAAACAATTTCTCATCATCACTAGAGTTGAGCGAACACCTGGATGTTCGGGTTCGGTGGGTTTGGCCGAACTTCGCAAAAAAGTTCGGGTTCGGTACCGAACTTGACCCGAACTTTACCCCGAACCCCATTGAAGTCAATGGGGACCCAAACTTTTCGGCACAAAATTGACTGTAAAAAAGTCCTGGAAAGTGCTAGAGGGCTGCAAAAGGAAGTAAAATTATTTTAGAACAATAATCTGTCCCTTACAGCAACAGCAGGAACCTGACCCTATAGGAGTAGGCGATGATTTTAGAACAATAATCTATCCCTTACAGCAGGAACCTGACCCTATAGGAGTAGGTGATGATTTTAGAACAATAATCTGTCCCTTACAGCAACAGCAGGAACCTGACCCTATAGAACTAGAAGATGATTTTAGAACAATAATCTGTCCCTCTAAGCAGTAGACTCTACCTAGTCCAGTCAGATCATTCTGTAATGCAGGATGCGATGTTATTAGATCTGCAATCTGTCCCTAAAAGCAGTAATAGTAGTAATCTCTACCTAGTCCACAATCAGATCATTCTGTAATGCAGAATGAGATGTTATTATATCTGCAATCTGTCCCTCACAGCGCCGGCAGCATCCTCTCCCTATACTAGCCAGAGTGCATGTGACATGCAGCACTAAGGGAGTCCAGCTTATAAAGAGGCTGGGTCACATGATGCACTGGCCAATCACATCCATGCCATTAGTAGGCATGGCTGTGATGGCTTCTAAGGGCAAACCAGTGAAACGCTTGTTGATTGGCTGCTCTGCAGTTATTCAACAGGCGGGATCAAATAACCAAACCCAGAACCCGAACCCGGACTTTTTTTCAAATGTCCGGGTTCAGGTCATGGACACCCCAAAGTTCGGTACGGACCCGAACTTTACAGTTCGGGTTCGCTCAACTCTAATCATCACTCTTTGTCAAAGGAAGCAAAGCAGCTTCCTTAGCCACCTCATTTGCTCTTTGGTTGCCTATGGCAACAGCATCTAACGCTTCACCTTGACCACTGCCAATTCAGCGGGCAAAATGATGGCTTCAAGTAGGGCTTTAATCTGAGTAGAGTTTTTAATAGGCTTACACTGTGATGTTAAGAAATTTCTGCTTTTCCAGAGTGCCGCAAAATCATGAACAGCTCCATGAGCATACCGATAATCAATGTATATATTCACTGATTGCCCCTCTGCCAATTGACATGCTTTTATCAAGGCCCCTAACTCGGACACTTGGGCTGAACAATGATTTGGTAGGGCCTCCTGGAAAATGACTCCCTCCTGACTTACCACAGCCAAACCAGTAACAGGAGAACTTTTTTCAAGTGTAATACCTGGAACCATCTACCCATTGTTCCATTGCTGGGTTCTTCAGGGCAATATCCTTTACCATCACTGGGAGCTCATAGTAGGCCTCTGTTGTGTGACAACAATCATGCACCCACTCCACAAGTAAGCAAAATGGGTAACAAAGTGGCTGGATTTAAAACATTAAATACACCTCTTAATGACAATATTACTCGGTGTAAGCAAAGCCAGCTCATACTTAGTTAACCTAGCAGCAGACAAGTGTCTCGTGTTAAGATAACCCAGTAACTGTTCCAATGCATGGGGTACCATGAGAATCGGGGTGTTCCCCAACACAATATCAGCAGTTTTCTCTACTAGCATGGCTGCTGCTGCTGTGGCTTTTACACAAGGTGCTGCTGTTGAGATAACAGGCTGGGAGTAGTATCCCACAGGTTTGTGCTTATCAGCAGATTTTTGTGTTAACACTCCAGATGCCTGATTACCTGATTCATGACAGAACAAATAAAAATTATTTTGTAATCAGGCAGTGTTAATGCTGGCGATGTCATTATAGCCTCTTTCAATGCCTCCACTGCCTGTATCTCCTCAGCAGACAACTCAAAGTGAACAGCCTTTCCTGAGGTCAAAGCATACAATGGTTTAGCTATTTTAGGCATATTAGGGATCCATTGTCTGCAATACCCCACTAAGCCCAAAAATGCTCTTAAGGACCTTTTTGATTTTTAGGAAGGGGGTATGAGCGTATCACCTCTTTCCTTTCAGAGGTTAAGTGCTTACCCCCCTTAAAGATACAGTGCCCCAAGAAAACAACTTTGTCCTGGCACCACTGTAGCTTATCATTTGCCACCTTACAATTTTGCTCTGCCAAAAAGTGTAGCAAACTCAAAGAAGCCTTTTCACATAATTTCCTGGTCACCGCCGCCAAGCACAAGTCATCTACATACTGGAGCAGTGTGACCCCTGGCGGCCCCTACCACTGGTCCAACACTTGCTTCAATGATTGATTAAAACAGCTTGGAGAGATGGATAAAGCTTGAGGGAGGCGGAGCCAGGTGTATTGTTTTTGATCAAAGGTGAAACTGTACAAGTAGACGCATGACTCATCCAATTGCACACTAAAATAAGCATTTGCCAGGTCGATCACAGTGAAACAGCTTGTAACACTGGGGATACCTGAAAGGAGAGTGTAAGGATTTGGTACGATAGGTACATCAGTTTCAATTATTTTGTTTATAGCTCGCAAATCATGTACCATCCTGTACTTAACTGGAGCTTTCTTATCTGTAGGTTTCTTTTTCACTGGATATAGAGGAGTGTTGCAAGGGGATCTCACTTCTCGCAACACCCCTTTCTCCAAGTATATCTTTATTTGATCTCTGATACCCTCCTTTTGCTGATAGGAGAGAGGATACTGAGGTCATTTTGGTAAGGTGGATCCTGGTTTTACCTTTACGCTGACTGGAGTCACATTCAGGAGACCTATTGTCTTCCTTGAACTCTGCAGGGCAGCCACCAAAACATGAAGGCTGTCACACACATCTTGTTCTATTTCGGTCAGCAGAGAGGTAACAATGACCCCCTCTGGAGTGTAACTTATAGTACACTGTAATTTTGACACAATATCTCTTTCCAGCAAGTTACAAGGCACGGCATCAGACAACAAAAAGGTGGATTGCACTGTAACATCTCCAATCCTCACATTTAGAGAGGCAATTTGTTACAGAACCATCCAGGCCAAGCACTGACCTATCAGTTGAGTGGGGGAGTGGTGGGGTACAGTGGGAAGAGAGCACTGTTTTTGAAGCCCCAGTATCTACTAGACATGTGAGATCATTATAATAAGGCATTTCTGCCAAAGTCATTTTTACAAAAGCATCATCTCCATCAGTTTCAGATATCACTGACCATACTGGGGCCTCTCCCCGTCAATCCCTTTTTCCCCAGGCATCCTTACCAGATCTACTGGGTGCTCAGCAATTTTTAGCAATGTGGCCAGGTTTTTGGCAATTAAAGCACACACCCATAACGCTTGATCTCCCTCCATCCCTCCCCCTTCCATCCTGCGGGGCTTCTCTGGGTGGGAGGTAGGAGAGCATTACTTTTTGTGGCTTCCTTGCCTCCATGTCATCCATATTCTTTTGGATATGGGATGCCACAGAGGTCAGAGCTTGCAGGCTCATGGTTTTACACTCAGGATAACGGGTGGTTAACTTCTCTTGAACAGATTTTTTTAACCCTGTCCCCCACATGGTAACAATCATTGAGGCCAGGGCTGGACTATCTGGATCCTGCCCAGTCTCAATGACTGCATTTCTAAACCTATCTGTATACTGATGCACCTCCTCCTTACCCTCCTGTATCATTGAACTCACCTTAGTCCAGGAAGCTGCCGGAAAAATCTTCCCTATCTTTTCCCAAATCTTTTCACACTCTGCCAATGCCAACTCCGGTGGTCCAGGGTGGTGGTCCCCAGAGCTTCCAGTTTTACTAACTCTGCCTCCCGAATTATAAGATCGGCATCACTTATTCCTGATATAGCCTTTATGATTCTAAACTAGAGTTGAGCGAACACCTGGACGTTCGGGTTCTGCTGGTCCGTCCGAACTTCGGGACAAAGTCCGGGTCCGGGTCCGAACGGAACCCGAACGATCGCACGGACAACGTACCCCAAGCAACAGGCACGCTAGCAAGCCCAAGGCAAGCCTGGGCCTGGGCCTGAAACAGGGCTTCAAGCCTGCCTGGTCGTCTTGGGCTTGCAGGTCCACAAGCGAGTTGAGATCAAATCTTAGTATTTCCGATATAGTCCTTATTCACTACGGCTAGAATATTAAGCCCTCCGTCTCAATCATTTTGACCTTCGAGACCCCTGGTGGTGGGACCTGGTGGCCTCAACCGTAACCGTCTCACACTTTTCTAAACCCTTTTCTATCCCTTCTAAAAAGGCCGTCGAAGGACCTGATTCCACTCAAGTTACTATGTCCTCCCATTCCTCCTCCACGTAGTCATAT
>BLSH010361350.1:111839-123365 GCA_018402905.1 Glandirana rugosa | reverse complement strand
GAGTTTAATCTGCAAATCTCCAACTCAAAGCAGCGGTATTTGAAATCTCAAATTCCCCCAACAATCTGATCGTTGAGCACGATCGTAGCGATCGTTGTTTTAAGCAGAGTTTGATCTGCAACTCAAAGCAGCGGTATTTGAAATCTCTAATTTCTGCTATCTGTCCTCAGAGCAACAGCACAGACAGCAGTAGTAAAATAATCTATCTCAGGATGCAGGATCAGGTCTTAAAATGTCTCAAATCTGTCCCTCACGCAGTCAGCTACCTTTCCCTACACTAACCCAAGGAGCATGTGACTGCAGCACTGTGACTCCAGCTTATAAAGAGGCTGGGTCACATGATGCACTGGCCAATCACAGCCATGCCATTAGTAGGCATGGCTGTGATGGCTTCTAAGGGCAAACCAGTGAAACACTTGTTGATTGGCTGCCCTGTAGCTCCTCAACACGTGGAGTAAAATAGCAGAACCCCGGACCGAACCCGAACGATTTTTGAAATGTCCGCGTCCGGGTCCGTGCCACGGACACCCGAAAGTTCGGTACGGACCCGAACGTTACAGTCCGGGTTCGCTCAACACTATTCTTAACATGTCCCCCAATTTGCTTTGTAGCACTTCGCTATGTTGCACAGCTGCTTAGCAAACAGACGAGGACTGTATCTGGGCTTGGGGATCGAATTTAGGAAAGTATTCATTTCCCCAGGTGTCCAGGGCACATGGTGAATTATAATCCCTGTTAATGCACTTGTACCATCATAAGCTCTTTGCTCTATTACTGGTAATACTCTTCCTGTCCCTCCTTGTCGAGATGTTGTTACATCCTCGTAACTTTCTTCTGAGTCAGAGGGAAGAGGAGGGTACATTCTTTCCTCATGCATACTCATCCTTTTTATTGGTTTCATCCCAGGTGTTTTCCTTAAGAAACTATTATCTCGCCCACTTACCTCCGGCGTATTTCCTGTACTTATCAGCCTGGATGGAGACATGCTACTCCATCCTGGTGATTCATACCACATCTTACCCTTAGGTGTATCCAGTGAACATCCTTGCATCATCTCCTCTCTCATTGATGCGGATGCTTCAATGGCACCCACTCCAAGAGGAGTAGATGACATGATATACGGTGGTGGGGTCCCACTGCTAGACACAGTCAGTGACAGGCCCACTTGGGTTTCTGATGAGTGTCGTTGCTAACATATGTGTACTAGTAATCATTTCCTCTGAAAACTCACCTTCTTCCTCCGATATCTTGGGCAATGCTGCAACTAGGACCTTAGCTGTTTTCCCATATGCTTCTGCTTCCCATCTAGCCCATGCTGCAACTTCATTAGGTTCAGTCATCCTACTCTTGAAGTTATGATGTAATGCACTCCACACCCTGACATCATAGGTTCCCTGAAGTGGTACAGGCCAATACGTTGCCTTTGCCAAGCTGTGCCATTTCTTTAGGAACTTCACAACCCATTTCCCATAACAGGCCTTGACTTCCTTCCGGGGTGTCAATGGCGCCCCTCTAATTTTAGCACCACCTCCCACCTGATTCCCCATTACTGGATCGTCAGTGAGGTTCCAGTCACTTTTTCCTATGGGAGCTGGCCAACACTCCCCTTGTGCTTTCCCTACTGAAAGCACACCCTCACCCCTGCTTGGATGAGGCTATTCCAGGGTAAGTTTGTTCAAAATTCTTACCCACTGGTCCGCACAGAATACTCTATTCAAATGCAGGACCACACAGGTCTGACAAGAGACCTTCTCTTAAAACTGGACTATAATGGCACAGCTTGTTACAGCACGAACTGGAGATCACACACAGGGAACCCACGCTGTCTCTCTCTCTCCAAATCTTTAGCAGCACGCACATCACAAATGCTATGATATACAGTAACAGATGAAAAGCACATCTACTATCACCTCAAGTTGCTCACATTCATTGCCTGGGCACATCAGCAAGGTCATGCAGTTTTGTGTATCCTTTCCCTTCTTATTAATTGTACTCTGGAGGTACGGTTTTCTCTCTTGGTCCAAGCACAACTATTGCTAATAGTATCCAGGCAATTGCCCCCAAAACCACTGTCAATATTTCAAATACAAGCAGAGGAGTTGCACATAGATTACCAGTATCATTCATTTAGGCAAAGTCTTACGTTACTCTATAATCCTGTTAGAAGCCCACTTATACAGGGTAATCAGTTAATACCACTCAATAAGTATACATTAAACATCAACAATTATTACAACTCTATGACATATAGACAATGAACTTTCATTCAGAAGGCACCTGTGACGTCATAGGCATCAGAGCGGCACATACATGTATGGCCTCACCTTAGGCGATGAACCCAGGCCTCCCAGCTTTTGACGTTTTTAGGCAACCTTCTCATTCACACAACAAAAGCAATTAGTACTCTGCATTAGTTAAAAGACAGCAACAGTTACACTTATGACAGATAATAACGTTCACTCTTCACACTTGCTCAGAAAGGGGGGCTCCTCCCCTTGACACCCCAGCTTTCCCCATACACTCTCACTTTCACAAGCCTCCGTGGGACTGGCCAGGCGTGAAGCCAGCAAAAGCCTTATTCTTCATAGATCTCGAGGGATTTACAGCCAGCAACCCTAATGGCTACGGCTCAGGAAACCATACATACAGGTTAGTGGACAAACAAAACATATAGTACCACTCTTCTTGCCCAGATCCTTTGATTACGTGTGGACACACGATCTGTGTTCCCCTTGGCCGCACAAGAACAATGAAAAATAGTGAGAAAAGGTTTACACATGTTTTTGGGCCCTTATCTATTGTTGTTGAACGTCAGGTAGACCAAAGATCCTGTGTTCCTTTAGCAATCCGAGTCACGGCATCATTATTTAAAGGGTTAAATACCTGAAAGCAAGAAAGGCTCCAAATTAAGTAGTTTATTTCTGCATATATATATATATATGGGAAACACAATACAGAACGTGTGTATTTTGAGAAGTGTTCCAAATTGGCGGCATTTGCTCTTAGTTTAAATACACTTACTTAGGTTCGACACACCCAAGCTGCACATCTGCTTATCTTGATAGTACTCCCACACCCACCCTCTCAGCAGGCAGTAGAATGACTTGACAAATTACATAAGCATATTTTGACACAAACTGCTTAGAACATGCATTTGTTTTGTTGACAAGCTGTTTTCGTCTTTTTACAAAGCTGAGAAGTACAAAATATATTAATTCATTGATTAACACAGCAAACATATATAGCGATACATCATTGATCATAAAATTATCCCTATACATTTTATATAATAATAATAATATAATAAAATAAATTAAAATTATGCAATGGTCTAAGTCACCTTTGTACGTATGTTATCTTTTTTCTTATGTTTGATATTTTACTCTGTTGTGAAAAAAAAAAATTCTTTTCAATAAAATCTCTGAAACAAAAAAAAATAAATTAATTAAAATTAAATAAAGTGAACAGGCATGAAAAAGGCACAGATATAATATATATCTATATATATAAAATGGAGACTATTATTCATAAAAGTGGGATACGTCCCACTCGAAATTTAACCCTGGTATTTAAAGAAAAAAATCCAAAAAAACTTCCCTTTTACACAGGGTTCTAAATGTATCTCCCCCTTTAGGTGCCATCTTAATTTTCTCCATGCCCTGTATAACTAAGGAAGAAGTTTCTGTATAATGATGAGTAATCCAGTATCGTGCTACGTTAGTAAGGCGATCCCTATCTATATCCCACAGGTGATCTTGCAGGCGGTCTCTTAGCCTGCGGGTGGTTTTATCCACATATTGAATATTGCATATTGAATATTGCAACTAGTACAAGTTATTACATATACTAGGTATCTGGTATTGCAGGCTGAAGAAACCGATTCCACCCTCTTTATGTAAGGGCAATCGGCACATGTGTTCGATCCACAACCAAAAGTTCCCTTAAAGGACAACCAGGTGGTGGTGTTTGTTCGTTTAAACAAGCTAGGGACAGCCGTTGGCCAAGGGTGGGGGCTCTCTTAGGCACCACACGAATACCCCTGGACAATATTTTAGAGTAGATGGGATCATTGGATAAGACCGGAAGATACTTATTAATAATGCATTTTATGTTATTAAATTCAGAGCTATAGGAAGTTGAAAAGACTGGTGTGGACTGTGAGCTCGTAGACTGGGCCATTTGTCTAGAATGGGTATATTTGTTTTTATTTTTATTATTCTTACCCTTATTTCTTAATAATTCTGATCTAGGAATTTTTGATGCTCTACCTAGGGCCCTTTGAATAGTTGGCTCAGTGTAACCTCTTTCCCTTAATCTAGCTGCCATTAAATTAGCCTCTCTGTAGAAATCTTCATTGTTACTACATAGGCGCCTATGCCTAATAAAACATAGTATGGGGTGGGTGGTTTGAGTCTGCTTTAAGTAAGGTGTTACCTGCAGAGGGCTTCCTATAGAGCAGTGGTTCTCAACTCCAGTCCTACGGACACCCCAACAGGCCAGGTTTGCAGGATAACTGAAATACATCACAGGTGATATCATTTGCTGCTCAGTGATTGCAGTGTTCTAGTCTGCATCTCCCCAAGGTAATACTTAAAATCTGGCCTGTTGGTGGGTCCTGAGTTGAGAACCACTGCTAATGTCTCCCAGACGGGGACCAACACATCCAAAAATGTGGAACCTTTCCCACCACCCCATGAAGGGATGGTGAGAACTTGGCCCCCATGGAGGCCCCTCATAACTGGAGGTAGTAGTCCCTGTCAAAAAGAAAAAAATTATGAGTAAGTAGAAATTCAAGGGACCTCAAGATGAACTCCTGAAGAGCTAAAGAAAAAGAGTTTGATCTCTTAAGAAAAAAGGAAACCGCCTCCAGACCTAAATGATGGGGAATAGAGGAATACAGACTGGAGACGTAACACATCATCCATCTGTATCCTCTGCGCCATTTGATATTTTGTAAACTGGACAAAAAATGTGTCCTGTCTTTAATAAGACCAGGTAGCTGATACCAATGGCTGCAGTTGTTGGTCCACCCACTGTCCCAGTCTCTCATTCAAAGACCCTATGCCTGCTACTATAGGTCTACCAGTTAAAGGGTCAAGTCCCTTATGAACTTTGGGCAAATGATGAAAGACAGGCGCAATGGGGAACTTAGGGATGAACATATATCTCTTTCTTTTGTAGAGAAAATGTACAGAGCTTTGAAAGAGGCCAATTCAGCCTCTGTAAGATTCCCAGATGTCTTTTTACGGGAACGGGCTAAATTGGTCAAATCCCTCTCCACAAGCCTTTGAAAGAGATCCTCGAGATCCAATCGGCTAAAAATCAGATTTCAGTTTAAACGATACCGAAGTATTAGTGGACACTGGATCAACAGGGCCCGGACTGGACTCTAATGCTAAATCTTCCAAATCGCATAATGCACATGTATCAGCAAAAGACAGAAGAGAGGGAGACGACTTACCCGCTCCTGCAAGGACGTCAGATGTGTCATCGGTAGTGCCTTCTAAGTCCTGAAAATAAAGTTTCTTAAGGGTTAGAAGCCTAGAAGACGTATTAACATCCAAAATGGTAGAAAAAAGATTGAAATGATTAGTGGGACTATAGTTTAAACCTCGCAACAATAAAGATGCTTCAGTGTCAGACAGCGATTTATCAGAAAGATTAATGACATTGTGTGTCACTTGTGGGAGCGGTTCCTTAGATGGTAGGGTGGATTGTCTTCTCCTTTTGTGTTTCTTGCCCCCCCTCCTTTGTGCTGCTCTGTGTACCTGGGTTTAAACCCTAAGTCCTTTTATTCAAAGCTGAGCTGGTAGACAAACAACTCTGTGGAGAAGAGTCAGAGGCTGTGACAGCCATGGTATCATTAATGGATTCATTTTCAGGGTCAGAAAAACAGACTTGTTTTTTTTTGACGAGGCTCTCTTAGGGCGACCCCTTCGTTGATGGGGCTTAGTCCAGATATAAATCAAATCACTTTCATAATCGACCGGATTTTTATACTTCTCCTTTTTAGTGGAGATAACATTTTCCTCCAATGTATCCAAACGTTTGTTCAACTGACCATCCAACTCTGAATATCCCTCTTTACTTTGTTGTTCCATAAGATCTGTCTGTAGGGTTGACATCTCAGAGTGTAATCGATCTGCCTCTCTTTTCTTTAAATCCACAATAATATTCATCAATTTAAAAGAACAGGCTGATAGGGCATCCATCCATTGTTGCTTCATTTCATTGTTGAATAATTCAAAGGTAGGAAACGTTTTAATCCGTAATCCTCGCGGGATCCGCTGTAATGTAGAGTATTCACTCAAGGTGTTAATATCCCAGTAGGCTCTAACTTCCTTAGCCATTAACCCCTCCAGCTTACAAAATGTCCTTTTCATATTTAGTTTATCTGTGTCTGCCGGTTGTAAAATATTACCTAGCTGGACCGTGCGGAGGGGATTCTTGGAGGGAGCCATCAGGGTTCTGCTGAAACCCACTTCAGGGTCTGTGTTAGTCTCTGTAGGATCCATGATTGCGGTGAATTTGTTGTAGAGCCAAAAAAAAGAAGAAATCCAACATAGGATTAAAACCCAGCACTGGAAAAATGACCTATGCACGCCGAGCAGTGTACAATGCTAGCTAAAGGTCTACTCACATTCCGTGAAGGCTCTATCAAGTTCAGGTGCTGTGCTGCATCAATAGATGAGAGGAAAAATGAGGCTGGATTCCCGCACTCCAATATTCACCTTTATTCAGTAAAAGTCCATGTATTACAGAGAAAACATCAGAAGACCCCAAGAGGTGTAGCATGGCCTGACATGTTTCACACCGTGTTGGGATGCTTACTCATAGCCTGGATGTTATCAACTGGTCCCCTTACCTATATACAGGTAAGGGAAAGATTGAAAGCAACACTAATAATGATTTGTGAGAGGAAACCCCTCCCTCGGCACTCAGTTTCAATCAACAGGTAAATCACCTCCAGCTGCCCAATCACCCTACAGAGACAGGAAAGAGATGTGATTGTAGAGTGTAGCCATACACATAGCAATCGAGAATGATAAACGATCTGTTCAAAACAGAGTTTGATCGGTATAGAAAGCACGCCAATGTGTAAGGCAAAAAAGTAGCAAAAGGATCACACAAAGGAAAAAGACATCTATTACTATATAAACCTGTCTTCTGTGATTTAGGCTGCTGGAAGTGAGACCCATTCCTTGTTAAAATGTACTGGACTACAGTTGCCTTATATCTGTATTACCTCCTTAACCACCTCGCATCCGCACCATAGCCGAATGACGGCTACAGCGCGGCTCTAAAATGCCGGGAGGACGTCTATAGATGTCCTCCCATTTGGCTCATGCTGGGCGCGCTCCCCCTTCACTGCCCCCTGCAGGTTAACCCCTTCACTGCCAATGACATTTATATAGTAATCAGTGGATATTTACATTTCTGATCGCTATATAAATGTCATTGGTCCCAAAAAAGTGTCAAAAACGTCCGACATGTCCGCCCCGATATCGCAGTACCGATAAAAATTGCAGATCGCCGCCATTACCAGTAAAAAAAATAAAATAATAAAAACGCCATAAATCAATGTCCATAGTTTGTAGGCGCTATAATTTTTGCGCAACCCAATCAATAAACGCTGATTGCGTTTTTTTTTACCAAAAATATGTAGAAGAATATATATCGGCCAAAACTGATGAATAAATTTGTTTTTTTATTTTCTATTTTTGGATATTTATTATAGCAAAAAGTAAAAAATATTGTTTTTTTTTTTCAAAATTGTCGCTCTTTTTTTGTTTAAAGCGGCGATCATAAATGACGCAGAGGGGATCAAATACTACCAAAAGAAAGCTCTATTTGTGGGAAAAAAAGGACGCCAATTTTGTTTGGGTACAATGTCTCACGACCGCGTAATTGTCATTCAAAGAGCGACAGCGCTGAAAACTGAAAATTGGTCCGGGCAGGAGGGGGGTTTAAGTGCCCAGTAAGGAAGTGGTTAAAGTGGAACTTCAGTCGTTTTTTAAAGTTTCCATCTATTAAATCCTCTGCCCTTGTTGTTTTAACTTTGGATAGTAAAATATATTTTTTTCTGCCGGTAAATACCTTATAAAGCCCACTTCCTGTTTCTTGGCTGGAAAAATGTCTTGGCGTTTGACATCATGCACAGCTCTCTCTCTCACTCTCCTGAGAGTTTACCAGGAAGGGAGGGGTGATGAGTCATAAGAATGAGAGCTGCAGGGCTGGAGCTGTTCCTCTGTGTGTCTGTGTAAATCCAGATTCAGTAGAGGGAGATTTCTGCAGCATATTTGGCAAGTACAGAATCACAGTATATAAAATAAATCTGCAAAGTGGTTAGAGGGAAGCTTCAGAATGGCAAAGATGTGTTTATTACAAATTATGTGAGCAGACTGCAGTTCTTCTTTAAAAGGTTTCCTAAGCCATTATGGCAGCATACTGTGGGTAATGCCCTAGCGGGGACAATGCAGTACTGCACTCTCTAATGCCTGAATCACAGGCAGGAGCTGTGGTCATGTGAAATCAACATGAAGGCAGATCTCACTGTGGCTACTGGTTTTATCCACCCTCTGGTTTGTATGCTACTGTATTTGTTTCACTTGCTGGCTAATTGGCGGATTTAGCAAGTGACACATTTACGGTAGTCCTTAGCAGGGACCGGTACCAGGAGGGGCCACTGCCCAGGGTGGAGTGTGGGGGGAGCAGGGGCGCCAAAACACTCGAGCATCACAGAGAAACACTCTCCTGGGCACAGGTTTCTGACAGGCTGGCCAGTTGGATTGGGCAGTGAGAGCTCTAGCACAAGTGGGCAGAGCAGGGAGACAACAGAACACTGCAGCCCCACTGCTTCCTGCCCAGCAGACATCGGAGCTCTGCTCGGACAGACTGAAGATAAGAGATGACTATAGATGTGCACAGGGGGTGTGCCAGGTGTGCCTGGGCACACCCTAATCACTATGTGTGGTGCAGATTCCCCCTACTGCTTGGACTTCCCGTCCTGTTGGTCCCCCTGCAACGCAGTGCTGCTGGCTTCCCTCCTCTCTTCTCTCCCCCGGTTGCTGCTGAAAGTTTCAGGATGGAGTTTGGGGGAAGGGGCTAGTAAATATGTCATTTGCCGATGCCTTTCTTTTCTAAATGAACACACTCACTCACTCTGTTCATTCATAACTGAAGCATAGTAGACCATGTTTACTATTCTTCAGTTTGTGAATGAATAGGAAGCTGCTCAGCACAGAACACTTCCCATTCATGCACTGTCCAGTGCAGCTGTGGCTGCAGAGAAAGACATGTGTGTTTGAGCTTTGATAGCAGACTGCTTTTTCTCCTCCTGTGAGGCCCGACCTGTTGTGCCTTCCAGAATGTGCAATGCTGTGCTGTAAACCTGTGCTGACCCTTGCAGTGCAGGTTTACTAAAGAGAAAGTAAAATGTTTTTGAATAGGTTAGAAATATACTGGTACTTTTCAGGCTCTACATACAGTATCTCAAAAAAGTGAGTATACCCCTCACATTTTTGTAAATATTTTATGAATAAAAGGCCCATACACACAATGAGAATATAGGACAATATGTAAAAGGTAGGGGTTGGCGCTAATCAGAAACGTTAAATGATAAATGATAAAAATCACAGAGCAAAATAAATCCTGGTTATATGGTACAGTAAATTGTTACATATACTGGAAACCACCTATATTAATATAGAAAACCAGCTTAAACATGCAGACGAATGTTAATAAATAATAATGAATAGTCTAGTATGGAAAAATTCAAAATGCAGCATAGTAGTGCTCCTGTATTGTTTCCTGAAGCCTGCACACAATCAAATACGCAGAGCCATGATAGTCTATACTGAAAAGTTCCGCAGTCAATACTGGAAAATTCTTCGTATGCAGAGAAATGACAGATCAATAATGTGGTGAATCCGGGTTCCCGCCCTAGTGAATCAAAGGCTTACCAGATTCCAGATATATGCAGGCCCACATATATGGTACGCTCTTGTATGGTCCCGGGTCATCCAGGAGTTCTGCACTAGCGCGTCACACACTCCGGTTAGATATCATCTCCACGGGTAACAATGGTCCTTCGTCCGTCACTTCTCTAATAGTGCGATCTGGTTACACTTAAGGTCTCTCAGAAGGTACTCAGTGTCTTGGGCTCATCAAATGGTTAAAAAGAGAAAAAGAAGAGCGGGCTCTCCATAGTGTAAAACAGCACCTCAACCAAGAGGATTAATTTATTAGAGGTAAAAATCCACAAGCTTGTAGAAACATAAAATGAAGATGAACGCAGCAATTCTGGGTCAGCAGTGCCCCGCGGTGACCCAGAATTGCTGCGTTCATCTTCATTTTATGTTTCTACAAGCTTGTGGATTTTTACCTCTAATAAATTAATCCTCTTGGTTGAGGTGCTGTTTTACACTATGGAGAGCCCGCTCTTCTTTTTCTCTTTTTAACCATTTGATGAGCCCAAGACACTGAGTACCTTCTGAGAGACCTTAAGTGTAACCAGATCGCACTATTAGAGAAGTGACGGACGAAGGACCATTGTTACCCGTGGAGATGATATCTAACCGGAGTGTGTGACGCGCTAGTGCAGAACCCCTGGATGACCCGGGACCATACAAGAGCGTACCATATATGTGGGCCTGCATATATCTGGAATCTGGTAAGCCTTTGATTCACTAGGGCGGGAACCCGGATTCACCACATTATTGATCTGTCATTTCTCTGCATACGAAGAATTTTCCAGTATTGACTGCGGAACTTTTCAGTATAGACTATCATGGCTCTGCGTATTTGATTGTGTGCAGGCTTCAGGAAACAATACAGGAGCACTACTATGCTGCATTTTGAATTTTTCCATACTAGACTATTCATTATTATTTATTAACATTCGTCTGCAAGTTTAAGCTGGTTTTCTATATTAATATAGGTGGTTTCCAGTATATGTAACAATTTACTGTACCATATAACCAGGATTTATTTTGCTCTGTGATTTTTATCATTTATCATTTAACGTTTCTGATTAGCGCCAACCCCTACCTTTTACATATATATCACGACTAGTTTGGTCATTGTTTGGCAGCTTTCTATACATACACTCAGGCTTAGCGCAGTATTACATTCAAAGAATATAGGACAATGTTTGTTTCCATGCTAGTCTCATATGGAAAACAAATAGGTTACTAAAGTTACAAAAATTCTCTTTAGACAGAATACAACTTCAGAAATGATGTATTGTAATGTATCCTTTCATTTCCGAGCATGCACAGTCTTAGTCATTTGATTTTTTTCATGCAAATACCATACTAATTACATGAAAATCGTTCATTCATTTATCTTACAAATAATATTTTGGTGCTTATTTTGTGATAATTTCACATGAACTGAACGTACTTTTTTTAGTTTACTGATTCTGACACGTACGAGCCTTTACTTTCCTATGTAATGTTATGTAGTAAAGACTTCAACATAAGACAGATTTCTCTTAAAAACATTGAAATCATTGGATAAACAAAA
>BLSH010361350.1:67550-79110 GCA_018402905.1 Glandirana rugosa | reverse complement strand
GAGCTGTGTAATGTATAGGGGACTGTGTAATGTATAGGGGTCCAGAGGTGCAAGGGCTGTGTAATGTATAGGGGGCTGTGTACTTTATAGGGATCCAGAGTTGTGGGGGTTGTGTAATGTAAAGGGGTCCAGAGGTGCAGTTGCTGTGTAATGTATAGGGTTCCAGAGGTGCAGGGGCTGTATAATGTAAAGGGGACTGTGTAATGTATAGGGGTTCAGAGGTGAAGGGTCTGCGTAATGTGCAGGGGTCCAGAGCTGTGGGAGGAGGGCTGTGTAATGTGCAGGGGTCCAGAGCTGCGGGGGGGCTGTGTAGTGTAAAGGGGTCCAGAGCTGCGGGGGGCTGTGTAATGTAAAGGGGTCCAGAGTTGCAGGGGCTGTGTAATGTAAAGGGGTCCAGAGGTGCAGTTGTGGAGAGAGGGTACACAGTAGTGACAAAGAGATATTGGGGGGTGCAGAAATATGCAGGGGCGTTTTTACATCTTAAAGTTGGGGGGTGCCAGATATAGGATCCACCCGGGTGCCAAATGCTCTAGGTACGCCCCTGACTAGTATTTCAATGTTTCTCTTGCTCGCTCTGCTAATGTGACTCCAGTGCTAAGAGAAAGGGACAAGGGAGGGGCAAACAAGGGTGCAGTGCAGGCGTCTGATGTCCTCCTTATCAACCAATGTAATTGGTTGTTAGGAGGCCAGCAAATAGAAGAACCTCTTGGAAGCACCTGCTTATAATACCATGAGTTGAAGCTCTAAATCGCCAAACCTATAGGAACAACAAACTATAAACCCCTTAATATACCAGTTTCATTGCATTTTTTCACTCCAGTCCTCACCAGAGGGTCCTTTGTTGCTACCAAAATGTGATTCTTTACTTTTTTTAAGCCCTTACCTGTCAATTTCCTGTGGCCAGACAACCAGGTTCAGTCTCTCTTGGCATGAAGTCCCTCCTTTTGAGCTTATAAATAAGCATCTACAAAGATAGTCTATTCAGAAAGTCTTGATTTCCAAGTGCTATGACATCATTGTGTTGTGGCAGGGCCAGTGATTTTCATTCTATGTTTCCAGGCAACAACGGAGGCAGCTCAGGTACTACTTGTTACTGTGCCTGATACTGTACACGCACAGCAGACTGGTTTATCCCCTTTTTGAGAGTGACCTTGGTGAGTTCCACTGCACCCAGAACCCTCATGAAAGTGCTATTACCTAATATTCCTAGAAGGGACAATAGATATGACTAAGGTGAAATTACTCTAAACTCAGGTCTGGCCACATCGTAAGTATGCTGCCCAGTTCTGGTTAGGTGCATTTGTATTCAGCCCCCTTTACTCTGATGCACGTAACTAAAATCTAGTGGAACCAATTGCCTTTGGAAGTCACCTAATTAGTAAATAGAGTCCCCTTGTGTGTAATTTTTTTTTGTTTCAATAGATTTTTATTAGGTTTCATTGCACATATTATTAGGTACATACTAAATTAGTGTATACTAAATGAGTTTTCTCTGTACATTTAACTTGTACCCATGTTTATAATTACGTTCAATCAACTTACATACCGTCACATAGGCAATGTGAGTAAGGAGGAAGGTCCAGACCACGCCAGCTTTTTGAGTGTTAAATTTAGGTTGTGAGGACTCGACAAACCCCCACCACCACCCCATTGGGTACACACTGTGGCGAACTGGGTGCCGGATCCTGTATGTGTACTACATACCTATCTATTATCCGTATTCATTCTATTTTGTACTGTCATGGATATCAGTTGAAATAATGGCTTTAACGTGGTCCGGAGGTTCTCCTGAACATCAGTACTCCAATATTGGTTGTGTTGAAACCTCTTAAGCTAAACAAGAAGTTAAACCAATAACTTAAATGAAACATAGAAATGAAAAAAGAAACATATATTGTTGAGAGACCATGAGACATAATCTGCTTGTCAATAAAACTTCTAAGATTATATCTATCTTAATGATAGTAATTGTCCAACTAAGAACTTTCCATATGTTCTGTATACCATTCAAACCAAGAATTTCACCTTATATTTGCAGTTTTGAAGTTCCATTGAGAGAATGCGAACATCTTTTCATATGTAATGTGTGTATTGGTTGTTTGTATCACTTCCAATACTGTGGGGGGTTCTTTCATTTTCCAGTGTCTAGCTAGTACCAGTCTTGCACTCAGTAAAATGTGTGAAACCACATATCTGTGAGGAGTTGGGATTAAATCTATGCCAAGGGAAAGTATGGCCATTTCAGGTCTATTGCTCAATCGGATATTTGTGATTTGATTTATGATAGTAAATATCTCTGTCCAATAGTTATAAATGTTAGGGCAGTCCCAGAATATATGATATATTGTACCCCCGAGTCCACATAGTCTCCAACATAATGGGGACATTTCACGGGAGAAGTGTGCCAATCTAGATGGTGTTAGATACCATCTTAGTACTAGTTTTTGTGTTAGTTCCCAAAAAATTGTGTTTTTGGTGGATCTATATGTTATATCTAATGCTTTCGTCCAATGTTCCTCTGAATAGTTGGATTTAAGGTCAGTTTCCCATGTGTTCATAGAGGGAGATTTGATAAAAGTTGATTTGTGATTGAGAAGGTTGTAAAAGAGGGAGATCCCCTTTATTTTAGTATTTTGGTTTGTGTAATATGATTTAATTTTCCATGATAAGGTGATAGATGTGTCAGGAAGGGCGATTAGAAGGTGGGTAATTTGGGAGTATCTATAATATTCACTGTCCGGTAGTCCATACTCAATCTGGATTGCTCTGAACGTTTTAGTAACTGGGCCTATTCTAATATCTTCCACTGTGTTTATACCCTTAGATGTCCAGTGTGATATATTAAGGTCTGGTATTAAGAGATTTAAGGCGGACATAGGTAGGTCTATAGGTGTAGTCCTCATTGTCCCGAAGGGGGTATCAATCATAGTTCTCCAAGCTTGGAGCTAAGCTACTATAGTAGGGGAAAATGTATGTAATTTATGGGTAATGAGTTTACTGGTTAGCAATAAGTTTGATAGATTCTTAGTTGGGCTTTGTGCTACTTCTAGGTCTATCCATTGCGGACCTTGTCTTTGTGAAAACCATTGTTTAAGTTGTGCTAATATAGCAGCGGTGTGATAATCCTCTATCACTACATGTCCTATACCTCCCATAGCTTTCGTCTTGATCAATTTTTTAAACGCGCATCTGGCTTTCCTACCCTGCCACAAGTAGGCATTGAGCATGGATTGAGCTTTAGAAAAGAATTGGTTGGATACTGGAATTGGTATAGCCTTAAACATGTAGAGAAATTGGGGTAGAATAAGCATTTTGAATGTGGCTAAACGACCCGTCCATGACAATTCTATCATTGCTTGGTCTTGTAGTTTGGGCCCTAATTCGCATAGGAACGCTGTGTAGTTAGCTTCAATTAATTTGGATGTGTGGGGGGTTAGGGTAATCCCCAAATTTTTTATGCCCTCCTCACTCCAAACATACAGAAATCTTGATCCCAGTCCCTCCTTAGTATCTTTGTCAAGACCCATATTCAGTATATAAAATTTACTTTCATTCACTTTGTAATACGATACCTTATTGAACAGTTGTAAGGCATTGTGTACCTCCACCAGGGAAGACCGTACCTCAGTAAGAACCAATATGATATCATCTGCAAATAGGCTTATCAGATGTGTGGATGAAGGGGTTGAGAAACCCTTGATTCAGGGATGTGTCCTAATATATATTGCCAGTGGCTCTATCAATAGGTTGAATATTAAAGGAGACAATGGGCATCCCTGTCTAGTACCATTGGATATTTGAAATGGCGCCGACAGGGTGCCATTCATGTAAATTCGGGCTGAAGGATTAGAATATAAAGCCAAAATTGCTGAAAGGATATTGCCTGTGAAACCAAAGGACTCCAGGGTCTTGGTTAGATATTGCCAATGGATTCTGTCAAAAGCCTTCTCTGCATCCAACGCTAGGAGCAGAGAAGGCTTCTTTTGGGTTTCTGCTAAGTGAATTATGTTTATTAATCTGCGAGTAGCGTCTGAGGTTTGTCTTGATTTGATAAATCCGGTTTGGTCAGGATGGATAAGCAGGGGCATAATGTTGATTAATCGTAAAGCTAATAGTTTGGCATATAATTTTACATAAATGTTTAATTAAGAGATTGGTCTGAAGTTTGTTGGTGAGGTTGGTTCTTTCCCTGGTTTGGGCCTCTAGCATTTTGTGCGGGAATGAGGAAGAGGCAGCACCTGCGTTAAATATATTCTCTAAATGAGGTGTTAATGTTTCTTTGAATTCCCTATAGTACTCCCCTCCAAATCCGTCTGGGCCTGGGGATTTGTTTAGTGGCAGGGATTCAATGGCTAAGGATATTTCTTCCATTGTAAATGGTTGGTTTAAGGCTTGCAATTGTTCCCCTGTGAGTTTGGGGATGTCTAGGTTACATAGAAATTTGTCAATCAGCTCTGGTGTAGGCTGGTGTGTGTCCCCGTCACCCTTCAAGTTATAGAGTGTACCATAATAATGACTAAAAGCGTCCGCTATTTTTTGAGGATGATATTCTTTTTGGTTGGTGCCGGGGTGAATAATAAATGGTATCTTAGATTTATATCTATGACCTTTAATTTTGCCTACCTTATTGCCATTTGCGTAGTACGTCATTTTGAGGCGCTTATTAGATTTCTCAAAACTGTCCATTAGTGACAGTCTGAGTTCGTGGCGAAGGTGGGATATTTTTTTTATTAGGTCATCATTTGGTTTAGTTTTGTTTAGGGTTTCTAGTTTTTGTAGTTCCCCTGTAATATGCTTAAACTGCTGCTGTCTCTGCCTCTTAACCCTTGCCCCCAATTGTATCAAAATGCCCCTCATAAACGCCTTATGGGCACACCACAGTGTAAATGGGTTCTGTACCGACGATTGGTTGTCAGCAAAGAACTCATTCAGCCGGGTCCTTAATACATCTCTATGCTTCTTCTGTTGCAGTAGATGGGTATTCAATCTCCATACTGGACTGAATGATGGTGCTGCTGTATCTTCAAATGTCATAGTTGCAGAGGCATGATCCGACCATGTTATAGTGTTGATTGTTGCTTTCTTCGTTTTAGAGAGAGTGTTGGTCGACCAAAAATAGGTCGATTCTGGTGTAAGTTCGGTGGGGTGGTGAGTAGAAAGTATAATCTCTCTCTTCCGCGTGTAGACAGCGCCAAGCATCGTAAAGAGAATGGTGATATAAAGATGGTTGTAATGTCGGGGCATACTTTTTAGGTTTAGAGGTGGAATCTAAAGATGGTTCTGGAATGATGTTATAGTCTCCACACATAACTAAGTGTCCTTTTTGATGGCGGCGAACTTTCATCATTCATTTGTTGAAAAAATGGATCTGATGTTTATTAGGTGAGTATGAGTTGACCAGAGTGTACGTCACTGAGTTCAAGTCACAAATCAAAATTAAATACCTTCCCTGGGTGTCTGCGATTACCTCGTGTAAGGCAAATGCTACAGAGTCTCTTATTGCTGTCATGACTCCTTTAGTTTTGGTGTCTGCGTTGGCCATGAATATATTAGGAAAATTCCTATGAGTACATGGTGGTGGCGAGGTTTTGTTGAAATGTGTTTCTTGTGTGCAAACAATGTCGCACTTCTGTTGTAAGGCTTCCCTCCACAAAGATTTCCTTTTAGCAGGGTGGTTTAGGCCCTTGGAATTAATGGATAAGATTGTAATTCCCATTGTCATGCTAATTTAATTGAGATGATAGTGAACGTTAATTCCATAGATGGGATCAAGGCTCCCTCCAGTGTCTTGTTTGTGTATTGCATGATATTCTCAAATTTGTTGTGATGTGCGCTGCTAGTACTCACATTAGATGAGCTGGAATTCGTGTTCAGGACTGTGGTTTCTGCATGGAGTAGTAGTTCTTGTAGACTGAAGTTAGAGTTCTTGTTGTTTCCAGTAGGTGTCTCAGGTTTCTGCTGGTCATCTCTAGTGTTGAACAGTAAGAAAGAAAACAAGTAAAAGAAGAAAAAAAAAACAATCATCATGCCCTTGGTAAGAAGGGTTTAACGTAGATGGCAACGTGCCATAAAGGTAAGTTTGGAACTGAAGCATCATTACGTTGCAAAGCTGTATGGGGGTTAAGTTCACGATCTTAGATCATGGGTCAGGGACATGGTTGTGGGTATGCCCAGGTAGGCTCAGTTGTGAGATTTGGCATTTTTTGCTGTGACCGATTTCCATTCTTGTGCAGTTTGCCGTGGTGGTTTAGGGGCGATGAAGTCCTCTGGAGGGTCTGTGATGATACATCAACTTTTTAATAGGGATAGACCTTTTTTTAAAGAATTAATGACGCATGTGCGGCCATCTTTAGTGACCGTGATTTTAGTTGGGTATCCCCAGCGATAAATCATTTTATGGTTTCTCAGCGCTTTGGTCACTGCATTTAAATTTTTCCGCTTTTGCAAAGTGTATTGTGAAAGGTTGGCATAGAACTGTAGGTTCTGATATTGTTGGGGTATCAGATCTCTTTTCCGCATAGTAGACATAAGGCTTTCCTTTATGTGGTAAAAATGAAGACGCAATATCACGTCTCTTGGAATCTGCTCTGAGAGGTGAGATGGTTTTGGCAGCCTGTGTATGCGGTCAATGGTGACGTCTAGGTCAGAGAGATCTGGCATTATTGCTTTAAACAGGGAAGTGGCGTAGTTGCGCAGTTCAGATTGGGGGACCATTTCAGGTACCCCCCTAATTTTTAAATTATTCCTTCTCATGCGGTCCTCCATGTCCGCTAATTAGGCTTTAATCCACCCCGCTTCCCTTTCCTTTTCATCATTTAAATAATTTATTGTGGATGCGTACTCTCCCATCTTCTCCTCTATGTGATCCACTCTGGCCTCCATCTCTTGTATGTCCTGATTAAATTTGTGCATACATGACACTATGTCAGTGTGGATTGTGCTTCTTAGTGACAGGAGCATTTCCTTTAGAACTGTGTCTAATACTGGCAGATTCTGTGTGGGGTATGCCTCTATCGATTCCGGCATGTCCCTGGTGTCATCCCCGGATTCTGCAGTCAGGCTCAGGGATGGATTGCATCCACCCCCATCCAGCCTAATTTTAGACTTGGCCGGGCTACAGGACGATGGGGTGGATGGAAAGGGGTGCCGCCCATCTAACGAGTCATCATTGTCAGCCTGTAGGGCCTTCTGTTTTAATTTAGTGCACTGCGTCGAGGCCGAGGACGAGTAGGCCTCGGTGCCATCTTGCCTACCTCCTGGATGGCGGGGGGAGAAGAAGTCTGTCAGTCTGTGCGGCCTCTTCTCATCCTTCCTCCGTTTAGACATCTCATGGTTGTCTCCCGGCTTTGGCTGGCTCCGTGTCGGGTGATTTGTGTCGCCGTGGGCCGTTGCTGTGTGCCCCTGGGTCCCTGGAATGGCGGAGCTCCGGAGTTATGCGACCGTCCGGCTCGGCATCAGACCACGCCCCCCCCCACTTGTGTGTAATTTAATCTCAGTATAAATACAGCTGTTCTGTGAAGTCTTCAGAGGTTTGTTAGAGAACCTTAGTGAACAAACAGCATCATGAAGGCCAAGGAACATACCAGACAGGTCAGGGATAAAGTTGTGGAGAAGTTTAAAGCAGGGTTAGGTTATAAAAAAATATCCCAATCTTTGAACATTTCACTGAGCACTGTTCAATCCATTATCCGAAAATGGAAAGAGTATGGCACAGCTGCAAACTTACCAAGACATGGCCGGCCACCTAAACTGACAGGCCAGACAAGGAGAGCATTAATCAGAGAAGCAGCCAAGAGGCCCATGGTGACTCTGGAGGAGAGATCCACAGCTCAGGTGGGAGAATCTGTCCACAGGACAACTATGAGTCATGTGCTCCACAAATCTGGCCTTTATTGAAGAGTGGTAAGAAGAAAGCCATTGTTGATAGAAAGCCATAAGAAGTCCCATTTGCAGTTTGTGAGAAGCCATGTGGGGGACACAGCAAACATGTGGAAGAAGGTGCTCTGGTCCGATGAGCCCAAAATTGAATTTTTTGGCCTAAAAGCAAAACACCATGTGTGGCGGAAAACTAACACTGCACATAACCCTGAACACACCATCCCACGGACATGGGAAGAAGGATGGAGCCAAATACAGGGCAATCTTAGAAGAAAACCTGTTAGAGTCTGCAAAAGGCTTGAGACTGGGTCAGAGGTTCACCTTCCAGCAGAACAACGACCATATATATGCAGCCAGAGCTACAATGGATTGGTTTATATCAAAGCATATTCCTGTGTTAGAATGGCCCAGTCAAAGTCCAGACCTAAATCCAATTGAGAATCTGTAGCAAGTCTTGAAAATTGCTGTTCACAGACGCTCTCTATCCAATCTGACAGAGCTTGAGCTATTTTGCAAAGCACAATGAGCAAAAATTTCACTCTCTAGATGTACAAAGGTGGTAGAGACATCCCCAAAAAGACTTGCAGCTGTAATTGCAGTGAAAGGTGGCTCTACAAAGTATTGACTCAAGGGGGCTGAATACAAATGCATGCCACACTTTTCAGATATTTATTTGTAAAAAATGTTGAAAAACATTTATCATTTTCCTTCCACTTCACAATTATGTGTCACTTTGTGTTGGTCTATCACATAAAATCCCAATAAAATGCATTTACGTTTTTGGTTGTAACATGACAAAATGTGGAAAGTTTCAAGGGGTATGAATACTTTTTCAAGGCACTGTATCACTTTTAGTATTTGGATATTCTAATATCTTAATAAAACAAACAGTATATTAAAAATACTCCCTTATCTTACTATAGTTTTCCTCTTCTTATAGATCTAATGCACAGTGAAACCTTGGATTACGAGCATAATCCATTCCAGGAGAATGCTTGTAATCCAAAGCACTCGTATATCAAAGCATGTTTCCCCATAGGAAACAATGGAAACTCAGTTAATTTGTTCCACAGAACTGCTTGTCAATGCAGTACTGTATGTGGCCAGAGGTCTGGGGGCGCCAGGTGTGGTGGCGCTGGTGAGACTCGGAAACGGCCTGAAAATGCTCGGGGACTGTTTACACTTTTGGTATTTCCAAGTGTTTTCGAATGCTTCCGGCAGCTCCGAGGCTCACCAGCGCCCCCGCACCTCTGGCCACATGCGGCATTGCATGCACAGAGGCTTAATTCTGCTTGTTATGCGAGACAGCGCTCACAAACCAAGTCAGAATTTAAAAAAAAAAACTGCTCATATTGTGAAATGCTCGTTAACCGTGTTACTCGCAATCCGAGGTTTTACTGTATTAAGGTATTATTTATACAGGCGGTCCCCGGGTTACAAACAAGATAGGGACTGTAGGTTTGTTCATAAGTCGAATTTGTTTGTAAGTCGGAACAGGTAGATTTTTTAAGTGTAGCTTCAGCCAAAACAAATATTTTTAAGCTTTTTGGATAGCATAGGGAAGGGTTAACACCCCTGTTATGTTTGTTTTGCTGTCTATGTTTCTGTTCAGAAGATTTCACCTCACTTCCTGTCCCAATGATAATTGGATTTTGAAAATTTTGGGTTGTTGTGGAAACAAACCTTGGTGATAAAACATCAGTGGAGACACCTTTTTCCCATAATAACTCTTACAGGAGTGAATTTCCCTTCCTAGGGGGAGATTTCCTCTCACTTCCTGTTGTCTCCCTCCATTTGTAAGTAGGAGTCGTTCATAAGTCGGATGTTCATAACTAGGGGACTGCCTGTACTGTTCTCTCTTAACTATTATCCAACCTACAGCTCTGTCCATACTATCAAATGACAGGACAAGCACACATCCTTTACACACACACTCAACCAAAGCCACTCAATGAAGTTAGAGGAGAAGCAGTTTAACCTTAAACTGCGTAAGGGGGCTCTTTACTGTCAGAGCAGTAAGGATGCCAAACTCCCTTCCACAGTGGGTAGTGTCTGCCAGGAGTATCAAAAACGTCAAAAAAACTCTTAGATGGGCATCTTAACTAACACAATATACAGGGATATGGGGAATGGTATTAACATAAACACACACACACACACCCGCACAGGTTGAACTGGATATACTGATGTCTTTATTTAACCTTACCAACTATGTAATTAACAAACTATGTAACACAATAGAGATGACAAAAGTGAGAGATAGGCCTCAACAACCCAGGTCGCATCCTGCATGACAGCTTCTCCTCTTAAAACATCACAATGCCTAAATCTGATTGGCTCAGTCAATGTCATCATTGATCATGATGGCCAAGTTAGCACATTGTCACCTCGGCAATGCCTTGGCAATGCAGATTTCTGTCCCATTGCAACAGGTCTTGCCTCCTCTGATGTTGTACTCACCCAACTAACCATGTTACACGTTCCTGCCCATGATGATGATAATTATTTGAGTCCTCAGATTGAGATACCAACCAGTGAAGGGATTGTCATCGTCCCATATTGGCCACATAAGCCTGGTTTCCCACTCTCCTGGAACTCATAGTGGGGGCACTGACAGAAATACCCTCCAGCCAGAACCATCTCTCTTAGGTTCACTTATGTCCTTCGTGCCCAGCCAAGCTACAGTTGTTGGCCTGGAAGTCAAGAGGCAGAAAAAGAGAAAGGGTGAATGAAGCCCTTTTAAAAATACATAAGCTTTTCACTAACTCAACCTACCTTAGAATATGGAGAAGATATACATAAATTGCTTCTCAAAACTAGTTTGATCGTCTGTTCCCTCGGGATCAAAAATTCTTTCCCTAAACAAGACTAGATATGGGCCTGCCAGTTAGTTCTTTAAAACTGCAAGTGTAAGTAATAATAGCCTTCTAGCACTAGCTGGTTGGTACAACTTTTATTTACCCAATTCATTAAAGAGGAAGTAAACCCTGATGGGTTTTACTTCCTCTTTGTTGTTTACAATTACCCTGCAATGTAAAAGCATAATAGGCAAGTATGTATCGAACACTAGCCTATTATGTGACACTTACCTGCATTGGAAGCCCACGCTGTCCCCGCTCCAGGGAGCATCCATCTTCGCCCCTTTTCCTTCCGGGGCCATGGACTCCGGCTCTGTGATTTGCCGCGTGACATCACTCCTGCGCATGCACGTGGTTGCTGCCAATCGTGGCACGATGTCAGTGAAGGAACGGCGCGGAGGCCGTTTCTTTACTGCACATGTGCCCGAAGATGTGGGCACATCACAGTACACTGCATATCAGCCTATAATCAGACTTACCTGTAGGTTCCCTGCATATCTCCTAAACCTGCACGGTTTAGGAGACATGCAGGGAACCTACAGGTAAGTCTGATTATAGGCTTACATGTATGTTAAAGTGGTTGTCATGAGTTGACAACCACTTTAAGTCTTGCATTAAGTTATATCTGCCAGAAAGTCCTTTTCTCACAATGGGAGATTAGAGTCCTTCTAAAATCATTGTGAGAGCCATCCTTTTCCCCTATGGATTAGTGTAGTCATTAAAATCTGACCCTATTAGCATAGACATGTGCATGGAGTGTGCCAGGTGCCGATTACCCCTGTTGCTGGGCTTCTCCCCTCTTGTATGCCCTGCAGTGCTGCTGG
>BLSH010361350.1:33992-51686 GCA_018402905.1 Glandirana rugosa | reverse complement strand
CCCTTCATTAGCTGTTTTATATGAACTCCGTCAGTCCCAGGAGCACTTGCTATTCCTTCCCCTTCGCCTGAAGAAGTGACGCTGGCTACCCACGTCATCGGAGCCTGCTGTCAAGGAAACGCGTCGCATTTGTGACGTCATCCGCCTGAGACGATCGCTCCTGCACTCCCAGCCTCGTTCCCACACCGCTTCAGCCGGCTGTTTACCATCCTTCGGTAGTGAACGATTGGAGACGCTGCAGCCACACTGCTGATCATCTCCCCTAGCTGGATTGGCGTCCTACACCTGCCCCTTCTCCATCTCTTTGGACTGTGATTGTGCCTGTATTTACCTGGGATCTTGTGAGTGTTTTTAACCGTTTCAATAAATCATTGTACCTTGTTGATTGCACTTAGAGGCGCCTCTTTGTTCTTTGCCTCTCTGTCATGCTCCAATGAACACATTCCTTAGGAGGGGGTTAGAGGGACTACTAACTCCAGCATCTCCGTGCAAAGCTGCAAGTCTGGTTCTCTCCTCTCTTCTCCACTAACACAGACATGTAGACAAATATTTCTCACGTAAACTTACAAAAACTTTCTGGCAAAAACTTCTATCTTTCTCGCTCTTTTACAACTGTCTTTTCACTTTATCACTTAATCTACATAAACGATTACCTCTCTGAAACACTTACATTTTCCCATCTGTATACAACACATACTATCACTTTCTTACAATTAAACTTTCCCAAAAAACTTTCTGACAAAGAGAAAAAAGAAAACTTCTATTTTTCTCACATCAGCTTACTTACAATGTCACAAAACTTTCTTTTCCAATATTTAACTTACATAAACCTTCAAATATATATATAAATAAATATATATATATATTAGCTTCACTTATTATTTCCCGTCTATCATCTCACTTTCACTACAGAACAGAATGTATTTAACCTCTTAATAGATAACACAAAAAACTCAGCGTACTTCCAGATTGTGCACTCATGGGTTAACCAGACAGTAATTAATTTCACATACACAGATTAAGACATCTTGCATATCTCGCTTATTCCGAACAACTTTAGCTCATTAAATTTTCTTGGGGGTTTTCTCTAGTAGTTGACCAGGCGTAACACTCTAATTATATGTATCCTTCTATCAGGACCAATATGTTGAATCAGCAGCCAAGTAGTCTGGGTGATATTATTCATTCAGCTTCTGGAGTTCCTAATGACCACCCCAAATTCCTAATGCTATGTTTCTCGGCTTCCTCAAGTCCCTCTGGCTGTATGGGTTTGAGTGGGCACCTTATAAGTTGGTGTCCCTTCTGTCTTGCTACCCCTTCAATTCCCGTTATACTACTACCTTGTTTAGCCGCTACGGGGTAGTGTACATTCAGCCTAAATACTAAAATGTTAGGAATGTCTGAGACCAAGGATCTCAGCTCTATAACCTTCTGGCACTGTTTTTACTAATCCCTAACCGTTGTCATTAATGCCTAACAAAATTCCAGTCTTACAGTCGGGACATGACATGTCAGTTGTAATGTAGACAGTTAACCCTATTGTTCTAAGGAACGCTCACAGTGCTCGGCTGCCACTCTAAGTTGCCTCAGGGTGCACTTTTCATAAACGTGAGCTGGTCACCGAGTACTTCAGTCAAACTGACAGTACGGAGCGAGTTCAAATGGCACGTGACCACTTGCCACTCTCAACAAAGGATAGAACAGTCTACAGTATGTCACAGTTCAGTATACAGGTATATAATCCTTATTCACATTGAAATCAGTGTTGTTTGTTCCAGTCTTACCACCTGAACTTTATACCACACAAACAAATTATCTTATACTTCTACGCGACAGTAAGAGAAGCACAAATAAAAAGAAATTCAGACACAGTGTCAGTCCAACCTGATTCTTTACCCGGAAAGAAAAATCAGAACCAAACTGTACTTCCCGGAAGTAGCTGGTGCCCCTTCAGGACACAAAATAGGGGATTATTATGACTATGTTACCCAGAACACAGGTGCCTCCCGGAGACATAAAAAAAAACAAAAACAACAACAAAAAAAATAAAATAAAATAATCTGCCCCCTAGCCGGCTAGAATTTACCTGCAGCGCCTCTTCCCCTTTAATGTACTGTACTATCCACTTCAAAAAGTGGGTCCCGGCACATACATAAAAAAAAAACGCTTTTATTCGGATTTTGGTCAGCTTCTTTAGACAAATTCCGGCAGGCAATAATAAAAAATATATACCTTACTGGGAGTGTCTGAAGATGTGAAGACGACCTTCCGAATCTCGGTGGGACCTCCAAAGTTTGTTGGGGTATCAGCGAGGCCTGCTGTTCTGACTGGCTTGGACTGACCCGGTGTCTTTTAAGGATCCAGTTTGAGAATAATCTTAGCGTTATAAGAAACACACACACAGACAGTTTGTATGCCAAGATTATTCTGACTTGTATTTCTTTGTGCCAAATATTTATACATTATTGTGAAGGGCGTTACAAAGTTAATGATATTCTGCAACATATGTCACCTTATAGGTTAACAATTATACAAAGTTAATAATATTCCAAATAATATGAGACTATAGGTTAGCAATTATAATAATTAGCAAAAACCCCTCCTGGAGTAAAGAGGAGATCTACATCTCGACACGCCTAGAGCTATGGGGTTGAGTTTAAGGAGAAACGAAAGTAATACTTGATACAACCTAATTATGGTGGCTGGTAGTACTTGGTACAGTAATTGGAGCTAGAGATTAAATCTTGCCTGTACGTGCAAACTGTGAATTGTGAAATGGAAGGGGGGGACATTGAGAGGCAGGGGAAGAAAGGATATTTTTTTTTAAAATGGAGTCTGGGATAAAATGGCATTTCAGTGTTTTCTCTACATTATCCCCATAGTCATCTACCTGGATGACATTCAAATCTTTTCGGAAAATCTGCTAGTCCACAAAAACCATGTCCGGGTTGTACTCCAGCGCCTTAGGGAAAATAACCTGTATGCCAAGCTAGAGAAATATTCTTTTGAATGTCCTGTTTCTGGGATGCCTTGTCTCCAGTTTGGGTCTTTGTATGGATCCCGAAAGGGTCTCGGCCATTACCAACTGGCCTTTTCTTGCCAGCGATTTCTTGGGTTCTCCAATTATAATAGGCAATTTATTAAGAACTACTCTTCTATTGCTGCGCCTATTATTGCCTTGACTAAGAAAGATGCTAATGCCAAGGAATGGCCTCCTGAAGCTGTTCTGCATTCCATGATCTGAAACAAACCTTGGTTTCTGGTCCTCTCTTGAGAAGACCTAATCCTGGGGACCCATTTTTTTATTGAAGTGGACACTTCCTCTACTGGAGTAGGAGTGGTGCTTCTTCAATTATCTGAGTATAAATGACACCATGTGCATTTTTCTCCAAAAAAAATTCTCAGGCAGAGAAAAATTACACTATTGGCGGTCGGGAGCTTCTTGCTATTAAATTGGCGCTAGAGGAATGGTGTCATCTCTTGGAGGGTGCCCCTCACTCCATAACGGTCTTCAATAATCATAAAAATGTACAGTACTTGCAGAATGCTATACAACTGAATCCCAGACAGACCAGGTGGATTCTGTGCTTTTCCCGTTTCAATTTTACGATCACGTACAAACTTGGTTCCTGCAACAGTCGGGCTGATGCACTCTCTAGGTTGTTTGACACGCTGGATGAGGAGCCTACCTCTGAACCTGAGCCGATCATTCCGACCAGGTGTATTTTTGCCCATTCCACCACTCTGGAGTCTAAAATTCCTCCTGGCAAGACCTTCGTCCCCACTGAACTAAGACCTAAGATCCTTCGCTGGGGACATGATTCCAAGGTATCAGGTCATGCTGGGTTCCTCCGATCCCTTCAGCTCATCAGTCGCCACTACTGCTGGCCTACTCTCTGTTCAGATGTCAAAGGCAACATGAAGGCGAGCCATGTTTGTGCCCAGTCTAAGTCCTCCACACAAGCTCCTGCCGGTCTGCTCATGCCCTTGCCCATTTCGAAGGAGCCCTGGACTCACATTGCTATGGATTTCATCACCGATCTACCGCCGTCTGAAAATAATACAGTCATTTGGGTGGTAATCGATCAGTTCTCCAAGTGGGCTCATTTTGTTCCCCTTCTTGGTCTCCCTTCTGCTCCTGCTTTGGCCCCCATCTTTGTTTGAGAAATCATCCATCTCCACGGGGTTCCTTCCCATATTGTTTCTGATAGGGGGGTTCAATTTACATCTCGCTTCTGGAGAGCTTTTTGCAAGTCATTCAATATTGTCTTGGAATTTTCTTCTTCTTACCACCCTCAATCTAATGGACAGACTTAGAGGGTTAATCAGGAGTTAGAGGTCTTCCTCCGCACCTTAGTCTCCACTCACCATGATGACTGGTCCTCTCTACTCCTATGGGCAAAATTCTCTCACAATAATCATGTTAACACCAGTTCTCAGAAGACCCCCTTTTTCACAGTTTATGGAAGACACCCTCAGCTTCCTCTTCCTATGACCTGATCTCTAGATATTCCAACTTTGGCTACTGTTCAGCAAACATTCAATACCATTTGGGGTGAGGTTCATGATTGCCTCCGGGCAGCGGCTGATAAGTTTAAGGGTTTTGCCGACCACCACAGGCGTAAACCCCCTTCTCTACAGTTTGGAGACAGATTCTGGCTTTCCACCAGGAACATCAAGATCCGGGTTCCTTCTTGCACCAAGGTTCATTAGTCCGTATTCTATAATTTATAAGGTTAATCCGGTTTGCTTTAAACTTTAGATCCCCAAAAGCCTCAGGATATCTAACTCCTTCCATGTTTCCCTTCTGCAGCCCTTAGTCCTCAATAAGTTCTTTCATCCTTTCACTACCATGGTTCCGGTCTCTGAGGATAATCAGGAGTACAAAGTTAGTCAAATTTTGAATTCTCGCCTCTGTAAAGGCATCCTTCAGTACCTTGTGCATTGGAGAGGATTTGGTTCTGAGGAGAGGTTGTGGATTACTGTTTCTGAGGTATTTGCGCCTCATCTTGTGAAAAGGTTTCATTTGAGGTTTCCCTCCAAGCCTGGACCCAAGTGGGGAGGGGGGTACCATCATGAAACCACAGTAACATTCATGTCTTGTCTGTTACCTACATTGCTGCATTTGTCCAGTTAGAGGTAATGTCTCCCTCACCTGTGTGCTTTGGTAGCCCTCCTCAGCTGAGCTCCACCCCAGGCCCGAATTAGGAACATTATATAACACCTGGTAGTGTGAGTCTGCAATGCCGATCAATGTTGTGTGGGTTTGGCTTTGTGTGTGATTGTGTCAGTTGGATGCTTTGTGTCTATTTCCGGTTACCAATCTTTAGCTTGTTCTGACTATCCCTGTGTGCCTGATACCCTGATCTTTGGCTTGTTTTCTGTTTATTCCTGCCTGCTTGATACCCCAATCTTTGGCTTGTTCTATGTTTCTCCTGTCTGCTGGTGGCCCTGACCCTTTGCTAGGTAGCTGACTATCCTTTGCTGTTCCTGCGCTGCTGCTTCCTCTCTTCCATCTGTAGCCAGCTGAGCGTGAGCTAGGGGACCCGGGGGTCGAGACCTGGATCAAGTTGCAGCCAAATCCATCCTCACCACCGCAGGCTCTGGCGAATACCTACTGGCTCTTAGACTCTGTTCCCTGGGGAAACCAATGCACTAGCTCTAGTGTCCGTGCTCCAGGGGCCCCTCTTCCTGTACTAGCGGGAACTTATTAGCAGCAGTCAGCTATAGGTCCACGACCTTAGTGGTGCACTTCGCAACCCTTGGTGCGATGCGCACCTCAGCGGTGCGCACCTGTCACCTGACCCCAGGTGTCGCAACAAAAGCCACGTACCTAAAGTTACCTCATCTTTTCATGATAATCAAAAGTTTGGTGCTTTCACCTTTCGAAGTTACCCCAGGTCACCCACACACACTAGATGTAGAAGAAAATCTCAAAGGCCGCATAAATGCATTCAGTGCAAAAAGAGACTTGCCTTTTTGTAAAGTAAAAAAAAAAAACATACAAATAAGCAACAAATTAGGAAAAAAATAAAAGAAAAAACAATCCTCTAGGTTATAAATTGGGAACTATAGAGATACAGTAAATTTCCAAAGTCAGCATTGCCTTTTGGATTGCAAAACATCCAGAAAGCTTACAATCTGCAGCATCCTAGAGAAGTTTGGGCACAATCCATTCATAGAATAGAAGTTTCATGGACAGCTTTCTGCAATTTGCATCATAAATCATTTGTGAAACTGCTCCATGTTCGGCTCTCAAAATATTCACAAGTCATTATAGAGTTGACCTGTCATGTCTGATGCCATTTTTGTCAGAAGATGCATTTTTCTGCACTATTGTTCTAGCCTCTCTGAAAACATTGGCCTACCAGATCACCATCCTTCTGGTGTAACATTTACTAGAATGCCAGAGACAGGGTTTATAGTTACCTGATCTTATAGGCTCAGACAGAGGTTCAACCCATGGTATTCTGCCATGAAGAGGCACTAGAATGGATTTCTATATCGGCATGATATCCCATAATTGTATTGCTGGCAATTACATTTTCATACCTTTTTCCAGTTTTAATGGTAACCTATAAGTGTAAAAGAAAAATTGTTTACAACTGTAATGCTGAATATTTGCTTTCACTGTGTATGCTATACTCCACGCTTACTATAAGTTACTACAACTCTATATGAGTCTCTCTCCTATGATACATGTTTGGCCTGTATTGTTAGTTATATTTGTAACACCAATCTATCTAAACTACTGTTATATTAGAAAATTCTAATGCACATACCGTGCTGTATTGTTAATGGAAATATAATTGTTTTCAATAAAAAGAAACATTTTGAAAAAAAAAAAGAAAAATAGTTGCTATTGCTGAAATGCACCTAAAACAAAACTGTGCTGAAAGAAATTTAGAAAAAGACAAAGAACACACAAGGGTGTACTGGCCTAGCGCATTATCCTCAGTCACAAAATTTTAATAAAAATCATAAAAATAAATCACAAATGAGTTCAGATTAAAAGCATTTGAGCACATATCAGATACGCATCCATTTCTGTCTCATGCTGGTGGTGTCCTATGCAGACTGGCTTACGCGTTTCTAGGCCTAGACCTCTTCCTCAGAGCCTCTTTTTGGAGAAACCCCCTCTCCTTAAGCGCAGGAATGACTTGTTATCTGGTTGTGTGAAATAAATTTAGAGGCTGCTTAGTTGCCTTGCAGTAATGTCTATATTTTGACTTTTGTTTTTTATAATTTAAATCTTTTATTGAAATTTTCATATTTATACAAAACAAATCATACATTCCATACATTTATGGTCTATCATCGGAGTATTGCATTCCATACATTTATTCCAGTTATTGCATTCTGCACAATATCTCTATATACCCCCACAAAAAAAAGGGCCCCCATAACCCCCCCCCCATCCACTGCACCCTGTCCCCTCCCAGTCATTGTTCCACAAAGAACCTCGGCGGGACCGAGATAGGAGGAAAAAAATAAAACTAAAAAAAACTGAGAAAAAAAAAGACAACCTGTGTATTTCCAGGTTCTCTAAAAAGTGTTCAAAAACCTCAGTTATCAATAAGTAATGTATGTACCCCTTGTGTTAGGTGCTTCTGTTAAATTAAAATACTATCGTTCCTCAGTGCTTTAACTACAAAAAAAAAAAACTCCCCCTTTTTTCCACAAACATTACCCCGGAAAAAACTCAAAAAATTCTCATTCTAACAGTGTCTTGACCAAAACCACTATACCACACCATGTCGTACAGAGAGAAAAAATAAATAAATAAATTAAGTAATTAATAATGTGTATTTCCAGGTTCTCTAAAAAGTGTTCAAAAACCTCTGCTATTAAGAATTAACATGTGTACCCCTGTGCTTCTGTTACATTAAAATACTATCATTCCCTGCGCTTAACTACAAAAAAGAAAAAAAAAGGGAAACCCCCCCACACCTCCCTTATTTCATCCCCCCCCCAACACCCCCCCATCACCATTCTCCCTCTCTATTCCCAAAACCCACGCCATCCCACTCTCCAAATCACAGGCACATTCAAAAGGAAAAAATCCCCAATGACAAGAATTACCTTTATTACTCTATATAATCTCAGAGTAATAGTATTTCCATCCTGCCCATATGTTTTTGAATCTTTCTTGTTGGCCTCTAGCCTCTAAGCTCTAAGTCCCTATATACCCATCTCTCTGCTTCCATTATTTTATCAACTTCTCTGTTCCAATCTAACAGCGTAGGGCCTGAACTTTGTTTCCAAAACGTAGGTATTAAAAGTTTTGCTGCATTTAGTAAATGCGGAGTTATACTTTTTTTTTTTAAAGTTAATTGAAGATGGCATTCCATGAATTAGAAAATGTAGGAGAGAGAATTCTATTGGTCTAAACGTCAGTTTCTTGACCCATGGTGCAATTGTCTCCCAAAAAGTTTTAATCCTTGGGCAGACCCATCATAAATTTAAGTATGTACCCCTTTGTCCACAACCTTTCCAACACCTGTCAACCCCTGTTGGATATATCTTAGCAAGTTTCACGGGTGTTTGGTACCATCTCACCAGAAGTTTGTATGCCATTTCTTGAATGCACAAGCTTATATAAGTTGAATGTGTATATTTAATAAACTTTTTAATTTGTTTAGAGGTTAATGTCAAATTCATTTCCCTTTCCCCTTCTCTTATATAATAAGGCACAGAATTACCTTGAGCATTGAGGACCAATCTATACATTTACGATAAAATATTTTTAGAATTTAATCCATAAGCGCACAGAGATTCAAAAGTAGTAAGTGTATTCAAAGGCCTCACTCGAAGAGTTATTTTATTCAGAAAATCTGTAGTTTGATATTATCTCCACTTTTCCACTTCTCCATAGGTATGTTCCCCAACCGGGAAGTTAACTCCAGGAGAGGGGTCAACGTACCTCCCGGGGCAAACTTAGCGCATGTATTCTCTCCCCCATGAGCCCCTGAAGGGAACCAAGGAAATACCTCAATCGGGGCCAACGGGGATGTATAAGGTGCAAATTCACCTGATTTATTCAATCTATCCCATATCCTTAAAGTGTTTTTAGTCAATGGGGACGTCAATTCCAAAAGACCTCTAAATGAAGTCGGAATCCATGGGGCCCCTGTTAAATTCCTCCACCCCTTGTCATCTCCAGGGGTACTCACACTTTACTCATAGAGCCTTGGCACCAGTTCACGATACACACTAGGGACATGGCCTTATAATACAATGCTATGTCTGGAAGTCCCACTCCCCCTTCCCATTTACTTCTATACAGCATGTCATGGGCCACCCTAGGAGGTTTATTATTCCAAACAAAGGACAAAAATGCCCTCCTTATGCGTTTAAAGAAGATTTGTGGGAGTGTCATAAGTATTGTATATAATATATAAACTATTCTAGGGAGTATAGTCATCTTGAGAGCATCAGGAACTGGCCCTTCCATTTCTGTAGCTCTTTTATAATATTAGTCAGCAATGAGCCATAATTAAACTCATACAACAATTTTAAATCTGACGTAATATAAGTCCCCAGATAAGGTAGTGAATCAGGGCACCAAACAAAAGGAAATTTTTGACGTAATGAAGTGGCCAGTTCCGAGGGTACAAGGACCGGGAGGAGCAGCGACTTCTCAAAATTTATTTTAAAATTCTACAATTTTCCAAATTTGCCTACTTCCTCCATGAGATTGGGCACTGCTGTTTGAGGGCTGGAGAGGTAGAACATCAAGTCATTGGCATAAGCCGAGACCTTATGCTCCACTGCTCCAATCTTTATCCCCAAGATACCCTCGTTCCCCCTAACCATGTGGAGAAACGGCTCCAAGATCAAGGCAAACAATAGGGGGGACAAGAGACAACCTTGCCTGGTCCCATTGCATATATTAAAGTAGTCCGACATTGTCCCATTGACCTTAACCCTGGCCTTGGGGTCTGCATATAATGCCAAGACCCATCCCATCATGCGAGCCCCCAGGCCCCCGCCCCAAAACCTCAGACATATAAACCCGGTCTACTTTATCAAATGTCTTTTCGGCATCCATTGATAGAATCACTTTCTGTGTTTTATCCGGTCCATACTGGGACCAGTGTAAGACATGTAAAGCTCTTATTGTATTGTCTCTTGCCTCACGCCCCTTCATAAAGCCAATCTGATCTAAATCTATCAGACTTGCCACAGTCTACATTTTGACTTAATAAAAAATAATAACAGCAGAATAAAGTTGGAATTGCTGGTCAGAAGATTTGTATCAGGTCAGTAATTCAGGTCACATTGGACCCATTGCGCCTGCAACAGAACCAGGAAACAAGCATTTTCCAAAACAGATCAGCAATACCAGCCCATATATTCCTTTCAGCACAGGTTACTTTTAAATATACAAGCTAAAGATATTGCTGAGTCCTGGCTTCATTCTTCACACAATTGGGCCATTAATATACCTATTGCCTCTTGGGGATCAGGAAGGAATGTTTTTCCCCCGCTGGAGGAAATTGGATCATGCTTCATTGGGGCTATTTTTCCTTGCTCTGGTGGTAGGTATTGGATAGTGTATACGAAGGTTTTCTATTTGAGCGTGTTGTTTTTCTTTTTCATTTTTTCTCTTTGTTGGTTGAACTGGATGGATTTGTGTCTTTTTTCAACCAGCTTAACTATGTAACTAAAGAAATGTTGTTCTCATCCTTGCTTGACAACCTTGCAAATTACTGACATGGTACAGGTATGCAGCCTATATGCCACATTTCATGACGTGCATTAGGTCAAGCACAGACAACTGTCAGTCATAAAAGCAAGTCAACCATAATAGCTCCCTCTGTCCTGACAGGTACACTTTGCCAGTCAAAAAATCAAATAATGTAGCTACAGCAATTTTACATCTTTGCACATTTTCTATGCTATTATTTTCTACCTTCAACCTGTATTTTAGCATTATTACTGCAGAAAGAGCAATTCAGAGTTTTTATCCATGTTGGAGACTCTAAGAGGATCTGGATGACATTTCATTGATATTTATTTCATTATTCTCTATGTTACAAGGGAAGAAGTGCTCAGGTTTAAAAAATATCAATAAATAGTCATCTTGCACACTAGAATGCTTGATGTGTCATATGCCTCTATCAGTAGTATAGTAGCTATGGTAACTGCTACGAAAATTAGCAGGAAAGATCAGTGTCCAGTGGATGTGAATGGAGTATTTCTTAGCTTCTTAGCAGTAAGTTTCAATCATAGAAGAATAGAAGGTAAATTAAAGTGGAAGACTAGAGACTTAGAACAATCTGACATAGGTAGCAAGGAGAGAGGAATTTTCATGCTCTGCAGCACTGCTAACAATCTGCAGCCTAGCACAGAATATCCACCATAGAAAGCTGGAAAAAGTAGCAGAACTGAGGAGTAGTCATCAGTGAACCATGTTATACAAAGTTCTTTTTAATTCCTGAGGGTTTTGTGTGCGTTTAGATCAACAATTCCATAATCTAAATAAGTGTCAAGCAAATTAGAACATTGTGTGAGCTCATGCACACTTCCAAAGTTGCTTTTAATTTAAAAATATATATAAATATTTTATACAGCTTTTACAGTTTGTCCAAAATTAGATTTTTGTACTCACTTTATTTTCTTTTCATTGTCCATTGAAGGACACAGTGTTCAAAAAGCTGTAGGCCAGCTCATAGTGTAAAACCCCTGCCACAACCAGCAGGCATCAGTTTTGCAGCAAAGCAGTACCAAGAGCCTTAAAGTGGTTGTAAACCCTTTACAACCACTTTAATCTACAGATAAGACTATAATAAGACTTACCTGTAGGAACCGAGAACATCTCCTAAACTTGCACTGTTTAGGAGATATTCTCTATATACGTTTGCGCCTACGTCATTGGCGCATGCGCAGTGAAGAATCAGCCGTTTCTTCACTAGGATCATGCCGTGACTGGCGACTCCCGTGCGCTTGCGCAGGAGTGAGGTCATGCAACCTGGCCAATCACATAGCCAGAGTCCGCGGCAATGGAAGCAAGAGGGGTGAAGATGGACATGACCTGCACAGGGGACAGCGCAGGCATTGATTGCAGGTAAGTGCCACATAATAGGCTAGTATGCGATGCATACTAGCCCATTATGCTTTTACTTTGCTGGTTACTAAAAAGGAAGTAAAACCCATCAGGGTTTACTTCCTCTTTAAAGGCTAAGTTCACCTTTTATTTTTCTAAACTCCAGCTCCAGCTCCCTTATGTACCAATATATAGTGCAAGACAAAAAAAAATTACCTGTCTAACTGTATGCATTAAAAATAGGGGTTTAGTTAGCACACATTTGCAAATGCATGCATAAGCTGCAAGGCCACTTCACGACACCCTGTATTAGGTTACCTTCAGGCCCACCTGCCCCCTATCTATCCATTAGAATGCATGTGCTTCCACTGTGGAGACTCTCATAAATTTACAGGAGTTAGGACTGCAGAAAATACTGAGGTGCCATGAAGTGTTCTTGCATCTTACGCGTCTTACGCATTATGCAAATGTGTGCTAACTAAACCCCTGTTTTTAACGTATCCAAGTGAAAGATATAACACCAACATGTCAGAAAAAAAAAGAAAAAACACAATCACTGCGTTGGAAAAAGGATCACCCTCTTATGTCAATATTTTTTTGAACCACCTTTTGCTTTAATTGCAGACTTTAGTCTGTTGGAATATGTCTCTACTAACTTTGCACATCTAGACTTTCCAAGACTTTCCCAATGTTCTTTGCAGAACTGCACAAGTTCAGTTAAATTTGATGGTGACTCTTTGTGAACTGCAATATTCAAGTCATTCCACAGATTTTCAATGGGGGTTAAGTCTGGGCTCTGACTAGGCCATGCAAGGACATTTTCTCCTTCAACTGCTGTGTGGTCATTTTTGCTGTGTGCTTTGGGCCACTTTGGGTGCTCTTTGTTTTTTATTTTTTTCTGACATGTTGGCATTTGAGATGGGCCCAATGTTCGAGTCAAACATAAGTTTGACTCAAACATTGGGTGTTCATTTGCTCACTGACCAAAAGAACAAATGGGGGGGCGCTCAGCGAGAAGTTTGCCTGCTGCTGAGCGCCCCATAATGCACCGCGATCTCGCAGTGCATTGATTGCTGCTGATTGGCCAAAGCATGCCCCTGACCTCGGGTGCCTTTGGCCAATCATGGCTCAAAAGTCCACGCCCCACACTATATAAGGCTGCTTACACGGTGGTCGTGTATAGTGTGTGATCATGGAGATTAGGCAGGGTTGTTAGTGGATTGTGTGTTCAGTCAGTTTAGTGCAGTCAGTGTAGTGAATAGCACAGTGTAGTGTAGTAAATAATACAGTGTAGTGGTGGCACTGAAGTGTTGGGTGTACAACATGTCTGTGTCACCCCACTGATCCCATTTTTTTTCATTGTTAATTTTTTTTTGGTGCAGCAGCACTAATAATATTTAGCGCATAATTGCTGCCCCTTTCTGCGTCGCAGGTGTTCCTCTTTCTGAGTCAGCAGTGGTTTCCTTTTTGTTTTTTTTTTGCTTTCTTTTAAATTGTATTTTAATTATCATTATATATTTTTTTCCTTTTTGCCCAGCAGCACTAAAAAATTTTAGGGCATAATTGCTGTTCTGCATTCCTCCTCTGTGTCAGCAGTGGTGCCCTTTTTTTTTTTGGCTTTTTGAATTTTTTATTTCCAACAACAGTAAAAAATAAAATGTCTCCATAATTGCTTTTTTTGAGTTGCAAGTGGTCTTCCTTCTGCATCACCAGTGGTTTTTTTTTATTTTTTGGCTTTCTTAATTTTTTTTACATTTATTTTATTTTTGTTTTTTGCAGCAGCTGCAGTAAAGAAAATTCTCCACAGTTGCTGCATTTTCTTATTTTCGTAATTTCGGTTCTGGCTCGCATATATTTACTGCTGCAGTGTGGCTCTATTCTGCAAATTGCCGTCTATAAACGGTGATCGTGGGCACGGCCCCCAGCGCGGTCACCGCGGTCCGATTCGCTAGAGGAACGCTCACTCTACAGGAATAAACCATTGATTTTTGGTCTATTCCTGTTGATTGGTCCTAGTGAATGGGATGCCTCCCCTGTCTGTGGAATGTAAACACAGACAGGGGAAGTGATGTTATCTCCCCTCTCTGCGTCCTTTTCCGTTGCAGAGAGGAGAGAGACATCAAAACGTGAGTTGCACCAACACTACACTAACACCAGTACACATAGGTACAATTTTAACCCTTTGATCGCCCCCTGATCGCCCCCCAGTTAACCCCTTCACTCCTGTCACTGTGTCACTGAGTGCAGCGATCAGATCGTTCACTGATCGCTGTACTTGTGAACCTTCTGACACTAATCAGTGTTAGGGTAGGTAGTATTAGGCCTAGGTAGGTGTAAATACCCATAAGTACATCCTAGACATCAGTGGGCTACCATGTACACCTTATACCACCACCAAGTGTGCACAAGTGCAATCAGTGTAATCCACCACCATCAGGACTCAAGGCTTACCCCGTCCCTCTCTTGTCAGCATATAGGTGTAATCAAATCGTATGCCTCCTCTCCTAATAACCCAATGGTCGGGCAGGACTCGCCTATAGGGTAGCTTGACAGACTCCCGATGTTTCTCAGCAGGGATAAAGAGGGGAAGACCACATAGAGTAGTACAGTATGCACAGGTTTATTAGATAAAAATTGTAAGAACACTCACATTCTCATGAATTAAAACTCGCGTGGATAAAAATCACATGAACGTAGCCGGCTCGTAGTGGTTGGTGACGTCAGCGCGCCCCTCCTTGACGTACGTTTCGTCCTATTGGACGTTGTCAAAAGGGTGGGCGCGCCCTATACATGTCACCATTTAAATACCCGTCCCCACCGCTATCCGAAGTGAGGGCGGAAATACCAATGCCGCCATTAAATCAAAGGGCGGGGAATCCTATCTTTCCATCCCCACCCCTATCTAGAGTGAGGGCGGAGGGCTAAAAACCGCCATTCGTTCAGAGGGCGGAAAATCTGGAAGTGGTCACCTTACCAGTCATAGATTTCCTATAAACCACATCTATTTAGTAAAGACGTGATACCAGGACCGTAGATCACATCACCGGATACCAATAAATGTAAATGTTGAAAGCTTAAAAAAAATTATTTTTAACATTGAAAAACAGAAAAAACAAAAAAACAAAAAGGATCCACATTATAAAATTTGTGAGGATTATCATCATAATGAGGCGCAATGCCTTCCCCAAAAAAAGAGTTTAACCCCTATAGTGGTAAGAATTATGGAGGAACTCCACCCTGATTTGCCGTTTTCTTATGACCCATGTTCATTTATGAATTGTCAATAAAGGCATTTACATCAATATCGATGTTAAGCCCATAGGGGGTGTATGTCTTTAATCTATGGACCCATTGCATTTCTAACCTGGAAATGCTTCTCACCAAAGAGCTACCACGCCAATGAGCCTGATATTTGTCAATGCCCAAGTAAAGGGTATTACTCGGGTCCCTATTGTGGACTTGTCTATAGTGGCCACGCTCTAGGGCGAGGGTCATAAGAGAACAGCAAGTCAGGGTGGAGTTCCTCCATAATTCTTACCACTATAGGGGTTAAACTATCTCTTTTTTTGGGGAAGGCATTGCGGCTCATTTTGATGATAATCCTCACAAATTTTATAATGTGGATCCTTTTGTTTTTTCTGTTTTTCAATGTTAAAAATATTTTTTTTTAAGCTTTCAACATTTACATTTATTGGTATCCGGTGATGTGATCTACGGTCCTGGCATCACGTCTTTACTAAATAGATGTGGTTTATAGGAAATCTATGACTGGTAAGGTGACCACTTCCGGATTTTCCGCCCTCTGAACGAATGGCGGTTTTTAGCCCTCCGCCCTCACTCTAGATAGGGGTGGTGATGGAAAGATAGGATTCCCCGCCCTTTGATTTAATGGCGGCATTGGTATTTCCGCCCTCACTTCGGATAGGGGTGGGGACGGGTATTTAAATGGTGACATGTATAGGGCGCGCCCACCCTTTTGACAACGTCCAATAGGACGAAACGTACGTCAAGGAGGGGCGCGCTGACGTCACCAACCACTACGAGCCGGCTACGTTCATGTGATTTTATCCACGCGAGTTTTAATTCATGAGAATGTGAGTGTTCTTACAATTTTTATCTAATAAACCTGTGCATACTGTACTACTCTATGTGGTCTTCCCCTCTTTATCCCTGCTGAGAAACATCAGGAGTCTGTCAAGCTACCCTATAGGCGAGTCCTGCCCGACCATTGGTTTATTAAGAGAGGAGGCATACGATTTGATTATACCTATATGCTGACAAGAGAGGGACGGGGTAAGCCTTGAGTCCTGACGGTGGTGGATTACACTGATTGCACTTGTGCACACTTGGTGGTGGTGTAAGGTGTACATGGTAGCCCACTGATGTCTAGGATGTACTGCACTATATGGCCCTTTTCTTTGTCTATGTCTAACATCCTGTGATGACAATTTGGGAGTCCTTGGAGGATTGAATTGTTCCCTAGGAGATCTGACCCCACATGACCTGGTCCCAGAGGAGTTCAAGCTGTCATTCAAAAGGCGCTTAATTCGTTGCTAGCTGGTAAGCCTTTATTTCAGATAGTGGTGGCTTGTTTTCCACACTTGGGACTGCATTGCAACTATTGAGGCTCCCTTATGTGTTTGGCATTTATTCGTCACTGGAATTTGCTTCCTACAAACATTATCCTGATGGTTTATATGGACTAATATGAACATTATGATGTATTAGCGCAGCTCCTTTGTTATCCATATGCCTATACTATACTTGAGTATTTGAGCTGCAGCTCTTGTGTATTGCTTATGGTTAGCGCAGTGTTTTTACATCTTTCCCAGGTGTAAATACCCCCCATACCCTCCCTAATATAGTTTTAACCCCTTGATTGCCCCCTGTAACCTGTGATCACTGTATAAGTGTCACAGGTGATGCTAACTAAATAGTTAGTTTTTTTCCCCATCAGATTACCCGCCATATATATAATATATATACCTTTTAGGTTTTAACCCCCGATCGCCCAGCGGTGACCTCAGTTAGGTTTTAACGTGAATTAGGGTCAGTGTAAACACCAGACAGGGCTAGTTAGTTAGGTACTCTGACATGCATACAGACACATTAAATAGGTGTTAGATACTATTGCAGTATCTTATCAGATCAATATCTGATCTGATCAGATGTATATTAGTGTCCCCACTAGATTAGAGTTCTAAAAAAGTGGCATTAGTGGGATCAGCCCAGATACCTGTTAGCACCTGCGTTTAGCCCCTCCGCTCCCCGATTTGCGTCCACGATTGTCCATAGACCCGACTAGGGTGATTACGGTGAAAAAATCTTGAGATTAGATCACCCCTGTGATTATATGTAGACTAGTCTAGTCTATAACTAGACTATTCTATGACGTTATCATAGATTGTGGATAAATTACACAGACATACGTACAGTCTCATGGATTGATTGATCGGGACAGACCACAAATGTGACTGGGATTAAGTGCAATTTTGGATTGACTCCAGTGGCGACCCGCTAGCCCCCAATTTTGGATTTTCCATATATATAATATATATACCGCCCATTAGACTACCCCTTTTTTTGATTGATAAATCAATCGTAGTGGACACTGTGAATATGTCACTAGTGTCCAATGTCCCCCG
>BLSH010361350.1:7181-21878 GCA_018402905.1 Glandirana rugosa | reverse complement strand
TCCAGTGAAGGGAGCTCTTAAGGCATCAGCAAGACATTTTGGGCAATTTCATGCACCCAAATTTGTGGGAACAGTTTGGGGATGGCCCCTTCCTGTTCCAACATGACTGCATACCAGTGCACAAAGCAAGGTCCATAAAGACATGGATGAGGGAGTTTGGTATGGAGGAACATAACTGGCCTGCACAGAGTCCTGACCTCAACCTGATAGAACACCTTTTGGCTGAATTAGAGCAGAGACTGTGAGCCAGGCCTTCTCATCCAACATCAGTGCCTGACCTCACAAATGCACTTCTGGAAAAATGAACAAACATTCCCATAGACACACTCCTAAACCTTATGGGCAGCCTTCCCAGAAGAGTTGAAGCTGTTATAGCTGCAAATGGTGGCCCAACTCTATACTGAACTCTGGGCTGCCGTTATAGTTCATGTGTGTGTAAAGGCACATTTCCCACTACTTAGGACAATCTATTGCAGGGGTAGGCAACCTAGGGCCCTCCAGCTGTTGCAGTACTACAAGTCCCATCATGCCTCTGGGAGTAATTGTCACTGCCAGCCTTGCAATGCCTCATGGGAAATGTAGTTCCACATCAGCTGGAGGGCTACTGGTTGCCTACCCCTGATCTATTGTATATTACTTGTGATACTGAGCATGGCTATGGACTTAGGGCTGGTTCACACCACAGCAATGGACAACACTTGTGCTCTCTGCTCAATAGCTTAGTGGCTAGCAAAACCACCTAGCACCCAAAAAGTTGCTGGTTCACATCCTGGATAAGCTAATGCTTGTGTTGAAGTTTATAATAAACCCCTGGTTGGGTTTCTCACCACAATCCAAAGACAGGCTGGCATTTTATTAGTCTCTTGTCCAAATTTGTCCAAAATAACTTGTAAGCAAGTTATTTTGGGACTTTAAATTGGAAGCTCATTGCAGCCAGGGACTTGGACATTTCAAATTGTAGGGTTTACACTGCACAGGTTCATCTGGTTAGAAAACTGTTGCTTGCATCAGGTGCTTCTCAACTCCAGTCCTCAAGGCATCCCAACAGGTCATGCTTTCAGGATTTCCCTCAGATGAAACAGCTGTGGTAATTACCAAGGCAGTGAAACTGATCAAATCACTTGTGCACGATAATAGAGAGCCTGAAAACATGACCTGTTGGGGGTACTTGAGGACAGGGTTGATAACCACTGACTTAAGCCCCGTACACACAGTACAACGGTTGTACAACCAGCTTGTTGTACGATCATCTGACTGTAAAGCCTCGTACACCCGGTTCGACGGTCGTATACAACAAGTTGTACGAACGACCGTTGTATGCGAAATCGATCGTAAGTACGCGCGATTAGAACAGCCTACGTACGACGGTCATACAACAGGAGTTGCATGAGCAGACTAGAAAACTTGGTAGTACCAACAATCGGTCGTACGACTGTTGTATCGTGTGTACAGAGAAGTTGGTCCAACAAGTTGTACTCTGCAAAACACGCATGCCCAGAAGTCAGGAACGGCCGGACACTAATTACATGCACCTAAACTTTCTCTTTATAAGTTCATTACACGTCACTACGTTCGGCTTGGTCGCATGTTGGTTGTACGATCGTTTACTGCATGTCAGTATGCAAGTTACATTATCCAAAATGGGATTCGGTCCGTTTGTTCGTATGACTGTCGAACTGTGTGTGTACGAGGCTTTAGAACGCGTGATTAGAACAGCCGTCATACAACGGTTGTACAACTGAAGTTGGATGAGCAGACTAGAAAACTTTGGTTGTACAACAAGCTTGGCTTGGTTGTATGACCGTTGTACCGTGTGTACAGAGAAGTTGGTCCAACAAAGTTGTACGTGCAAAACACGCATGCTCAGAAGTCAGGAACGCCCAGAAGTGTCCGTTCTGGGAAACCTACGTTCCTAATTCACAAATCACATTTACCTGAACTTCCTTGTTATACGCTCGTAACACATCACTACGTTAGGCTTGGTTGTACAATCCCTTAGTGCATGTCAGTACACTAGACACAACAGCCAACATCCAACTTGGTCCAAAGTTGGACGTTTGGTTGTACAACCGTTGTACTATGTGTACGGGGCTTTAAGCCTCATACACGCGGTTCGACGGTCATACGACCAAACGGACCAAATCGCATGTTGGATAATGTAACTTGCATACTGACATGCACTAAACGATCGTACAACCAACATGCGACCAAGCTGAACATAGAGATGTGTTATGAACGTATAAAGAGAAAATTCAGGGGCATGTAATTAGCATCTTGACTTCTGAGCATGCGTGTTTTGCACAATACAACTTGTTGGACCAACTTCTCTGTGCACAGGATACAACGGTCGTACAACTGCTTGTTGGTACTACCAAGTTTTGTAGTCTGCTCATACAACTCCTGTTGTATGACCGTCGTACGTAGGCTATTCTAATCGCGCGTACTAACGATCGATTTCGCATACAACGGTCGTTCGTACGACTTGTTGTATACGACCGTCGAACCGTGTGTACGAGGCTTTAGAATTTTTTCCTGGACTTATACTGATCTGAAGAACATAGCCAAGGGTTAACACAGCAAATAGTATTGGTACGGCAGCCTCTCAGGTGAAATAAATTAGAAAAGACAGATTGAAAGATACTGGTGGGCGTGTACTTCTATTGGGCGCGTGCCAGTGCTAGCTTATATAAGGCGCTTCAGTAGAAGGTGCTGGTTTGGCCTGATGAGAGGTCAGGTTTGGTGCTGTGGTTTTTTGTGGAAGAAGCAATGGGATTTTGCGAATGACAAATGGTTTACTAGAGCTGTTTGCTGAAATGATTGTGCATTTTGACCATCAAAAGTGGTTTGATTTTACCATACTGTCTGATTGGGGTGTGTATTGTTTGTCTTATACTCAATGTTCTTGGTTTAATATGTGCCTTTTTTAATATTATGTTGTAATGCTTTGTTAGAATGACTGTTCATTATCTTTCTGTAATTTTGCAGCTAATAATGTTAGGTGGGTGTTTAGTCATTTTATGAAATGTGTGTGCAGTTATGGATGGTGAAACTAAAATTGTCCACTGTAAGGTTTAGTCCAATTTTAGATTGTAAGCTCCTATGAGCAGGACCCTTTGAACCCAATTGCTGTTTTGCTAAAAGTATATATACTGTTAATACTTTAATGCCAGTAAATATGTACATACTTGTGTTTCTGTTGGCAAAATAAAATGAAATTGATTTTGCTTGTTCTCTTTTGTAACTTCAATTAGTTTTGGGGTTGGTGGTTTTGGGAAAAGTGGATTACCTTCCTCAGGGCCGGTTCACACTGCTGCGGTGTCCGAGATCGGATGTGATTTGCATTGCAATGCAAATTGCATGCAATCTGTGGTATTCAAATTCAGCCATACAGATAGTATGGCTGAATTTGCATTGCATCCTGACCAAACTTGCACGTGACTTTTTTTTTTTTTTGTTTTGTTACGGAGCAGAATCAGATCACATGGGGGTTCACATCCATGCAATCTGATTCCTGTCTGAGTTTGCAGTGCGATTTGCAAACTGATTTGGGAAATCTCATCTTTCTATTGACACAGCTAACAGTTTGCACATGGCTTTGGGAACTATTTAAGTTGCGTGAGATGTGGGAACCCGCAGCGGATTCGCAGGGTTCCCTTATCACACTCGTGTGAACCAGCATTGAGAAGTCATCTTCTCATTTATATTTGCATAGTCCTTACAGATATACATCAGGAAGAAGTGTAATGTGGCTGGAAACAGGAAGTGCTGTGTGCACATGGGCTGCAAGCAATTGTGTGGTGACGCCAAATCATTAATTATACCCCACCCACACCACATATAGCTCCCACATCCTCCCCTACATTGATCAAAAATGTAATTTCAACTTGCTTGCGGCTATAATGTATTGTCGTCCCAATCCATACCAAGCCCTTTGGCTCAGGGGTGGATTTTAAGGGGAAGCCCACTCCAAATTTTATTACAAAACGCTGGGGGATTCCCCCAAACTCCAGACCCTTTCTATGCATGCAGCCTGGAGGTCAGGATGGGGGGGGCAAGTGAGGGCCTTCCCCCCCACCTGGAACAAACCAGTCCACATGCCTTTAACATGATGGGGTGGGGGGGGGGGGGAACTCTGTCTCCCCACCCCCCTCAAAGCCTCTTGTACCTATGTTGATGGGTACAAGTGCCTCTTCCTGACAACCGTGGTGGTTGGGGGGCTGATTGAAATGTGGAAGCCCCCTGTTAACAAGGGGGGCATCAGATACTGGCCCCCTATGTGAATGGGTATTAGGTACATCATACCCATTCACCTAAAAAGTGTAAAAATGGAGACATTTTTTGTCCCATCTTTTATGTTAAAAAAGTGTGTCGCGATGTACATCCATGGCCAATAGGGATGGCCCCCCGGTTCGACTCAAAAGTATGTTCGAATCGAACAGTGGGGGATTGCCGAATCCTGAACATTTGAATGGCCCATAATGCAGTGAAATTGTGGGGGAATGCTGCCTGCTGATTTTCCAAAGAATGCACATGACCTGCGTGCTTTGGTCAATCACAGCATGCTCTGCTGTGAGAGCCATGATTGGCCAAAGGAAGGGTGCCTTTGGCCAATCATTGCTCAGCGGGTCTAAGTCCACGCCCACACTATATAAGGCCACTTCTACAGAGGCCGGATATAGTGAAAACATTTGCGGAGATAGCAAAAGGTTAGGCAGTGGCATATATATGTACAGTATATATATTACACTGCATTTATTTATTTCAGGCACTTATTTAGTGCTGTCGCTTTACATATATATTGTACATTCACATGAGTCCCTACCCTCAAGGAGCTTAAAATCTATGGTCCCTAACTCACATTCATATATTAGGGCCAATTTAAACAGGATCTAATTTACCTACCTGCATGTCTTTGGGAGGAAACTGGAAGAATCCCACACAGACACAGGGAGAGCATGCAAACTCCAGGCAGGTAGTGTTGTGGTTGGGATTTGAACCAGTGACCTATTTTCTCCCAGGCAAAAGTGCTAACCACTACACCACTGTATAGACTATATACTATGCATGCATGCTCGGATAAGGGTCTGGCATAGATTTTAAGAGGAACTCCATGCCAAAATTAAATAGAAATGTTGAGTAGGGGTCCCCCGCAAAGTTTGTACCAGACCCTTCAGGTCTGGTATGTATTTTAAGGGGAACCCCATGCCAAAATTTGGGAAAAATGGCGTTGGGGTCCCCCCCACAATGCAAACCAGACCCCAAAGCACCCTCCCCATGTTGAGGGCATGTAGCCTGATAATAAGGTTCGGAGGGGGCACACTCGTCCACAACCCCCTGCCATGCCAGGGCTGCGTGCTCGCATAAGGGTCTGGTATGGATTTTGGGGGGGCCAACACCATTTTTTATCAATTTGGTGTGGGGTTCCCCTTAAAATCCATACCAGACCCGAAGGGCCAGGTATGGGCTGGGTGGGACCCCCAACACAGTACTTTTTCAGTGATCTTTATCTACAGGGTGGGCCATTTATATGTATATATAAACTGTTTTTGTAGTAATAACATTTATATATTTTTTACTAGTATACTCTCGTCTTGAAAGCCTTTAAAGACCCATGCTGTATGAGGGAAATTTCTTTATTTCTAAATAATGGAGATGTGGCTTTAATACACAGTACGTATCTCCCCCTATAAACCCCCATTTTTTTATATTTTACCCAGATTAAAAATACACATGTAATACGCCTATATTTGCAATTGCCTTTACATGACGTAGAGTGAATAGACGATGGTATGCTGAGGGTTAAAATCCACAGAGCGAGGAGTATCCATACCCGATAAAAGCCCGTAATTAGACAACCACTGTGTCCCGAAGAAGCTCACATGACCATAGTATGAGCAAAATGCATAAACGGGGACTCGTCATCCTCCACCCTGCACTGCACCGCTCATGCTGGAGCAGGCAATAATGGATTGTTAGACACTGGGTATGATTGTTCAGCTCCTTGAGAGAGATCAGCAGAATGGGCAGCTTGCACTGAAGGAGCAGAGTGGCAGCTACACACCACGGGTCCTGGATGAACTTTGGACTACTACTACACTGTGGGTAAGATCCCTTGATGGGATATATGATCTGTTTATCCCCTTGAGTATCTGTGGATGGACTACTGATATCTATACAGCATGACTGAGATCTCTACACGGGATACATGACCCTCCCACACACTACATTGCTGTGAACACAGTAACTCTGTAGAACGGACAGCACTTGCTACAGGGAGCACACTGTTTAAATAGAGCTTCCCGGCGCCGCCTCCTCTGGGAGCGCGAGGAAAGCACAACAAAGTGCAAACAAGTCCTCAGCGCGAGGAAAGCACAACAAAGTGCAAACAAGTCCTCAGCACAGTCTTCTTCTAACATTTCCCCCCCCAAGGGGCAGCCTCCGGATGCCCAGGTGGGCCTTCAGATCCAGATGAGTCCTCCAAAAAGACCGGATAAGCTCTTTGGCATGGATGTGTTCCTTGGGTTCCCAAGAATTTTCTTCAGGGCCATACCCCTTCCACTTAATCAAGAACTGAATAGCTCCCCCCCCCCCCTTCTCCTGCAGTCCAGAATGGCTTCCACCTCAAATTCTTCTTCGCCATTCACAAGAATTGGTTCAGGCGGGGCCACGTTCCGACCCGGGAAAGGATCCTGTGTTACAGGCTTGAGTAAGGTGTCATGAAACACCGGGTGCACTCACAGGGAAGGAGGAAGGTCCAGCTCGTATGCCACCCTAATGATCTTCTTTCTCACAGGGAAAGGACCAATGAACCTTGGACCTAACTTTTTGGACAGGCATGATAACCTCAAACTTTTGGTTGCCAACCTCACTCGGTCACCTGGTTGCAGGACCAGTTCCCCACATCTCCCCTTGTCGAATGCCTTCTTGTTTAGACTCTTGTGTTCGAGCTAAGGTTTCCTGTAACAGCTTGCTATTTCTTGTCAGGAATTTCACAGTCCTCTGTACAACAGGGACCTCGCTCTCAGGAACCAGGTTGGGTATAAACGTAGGGTGATACCCCAAGTTCGCCCAAAACGGGGACTGTTTAGTGGCTGAATGCTCGGTGTTGTTATAGGCAAATTCAGCCATATGGAGCAGCGAGACCCAGTCATCCTGAGCAAAAGAGGAATAGCATCGGATGTATTGTTCGAGGGTCTGGTTTGTCCTCTCAGTCTGACCATTTGTCTGAGGATGGTAAGCAGACGAAAATGCCAGTTCAATATTTAGTGCAGAGCACAATGCCTTCCAAACCCGGGAGGTAAACTGCACCCCGCGATACGAGACAATGTTGACGGGGAGTCCGTGCATTCGGACCACTTCCTTAATGAATGCCCCAGCAGTCTCGGTTGCGGTGGGGGTGCCCTTCATCGGAATGAAGTGAGCCATTTTAGTGAGGCAGTGTACAATTACGAAGATGGTGTTAAAGCCTTCTGACGGGGGTAATTCCACTATAAAGTCCATGGATACGTGCGATCATGGCCGCTCTGGAATGGGGAGCGGGTTCAGCAGGTGGCTTTGGGCCACCAAAAGGAGCGCAAGAGCAGCTCTGCAGTCTTGCAACCACCAAAGTGCCCAGCCAGATGATGGTCATGGCAAGGTTCAAATACAATCACACGTTGCGGTTCCGGGATGTAGAGTCTGTCCTGGAACCACCATATTCCATCTTTTAGTGTCAATCTAGGGTCAGGAGGCACGGTAGACCCGGCCAAGGATCGTTTAACCCGAGACAACAGGTCGTCCTGCAACAGCAAGAAGCTCCGGGATGGAAGAATGGTATCTGGTGGCGTGGATTCACCGGGTTCACTGAACATTCTGGACAGGGCGTCCGGCTTCATGTTCTTCGACCCAGGCCTGTAGGTGATGTGCAGGTTAAAGCGAGAGAAGAATAGTGCCCATCGTGCCTGGCGTGGTTTTAATCTTTTAGCTGTACGCAGGTACTCTAGGTTTTTGTGGTCTGTGAAGACCAGGACAGGGTGTAGAGCTCCTTCAAGTAGGTACCGCCATTCCTCCAGGGCAGACTTGATCGCCAGGAATTCCCGGTCTCCCACGTCGTAGTTTTTCTCAGGCGCGGTAAGTTTGCGAGAAAAGAAAGCTATGGGGTGTAATGAGGCCTTTGGACCTCGTCTCTGGGACAGGACTGCTCCCACTGCTGTCTCTGATGCGTCCACCTCTAGGATGTAAGGCAGAGCAGAGTCTGGGTGTTTCAGAACAGGTGCCGTAGTAAATAGCCCTTTAAGTTTCAGAAAGGCTGCTTGAGCCTCGGGGGTCCAGCGGAAGCGGGAACCCTGCTTGGTGAGTTGGGTAATAGGAGAGATCACTGCAGAAAATCCTCTAATGAACTTCCTATAAAAATTGGCAAAGCCTACGAATCATTGGACCCGTTTCCTGTCGACGGGAGCTGGCCAGTCGATGATTGCGGAGACCTTTTGAGGGTCCATGGTGACTCCGGTGACTGAAATGTCCAACCCCAGGAACGAGATGCTAGAGCACTTGAAAGCACACTTTTCGGCCTTGGCATAAAGCCCATGCTTGTGTAAGCATTGTAGGATGCACCCAACATGCCTTCGATGTTCTTCCAGAGAGGCCGAAAAAATGAGAATGTCATTGAGGTAAATGATGACGAACTGGTCTAAGTAGTCAAAAAACACATCATTTACCAAGTGCCGAAATGTTGCTGGGGCGTTGCAGAGCCCGAAAGGCATCACCAAATATTCAAAGTGCCCAAACCTTGTCCGAAAGGCAGTCTTCCGTTCATCACCCTCCCGGATGAGAATGAGATTATAAGCTACCCCAGATCCAGCTTGGTAAGCACAGCAGCAGTTCCGAATCTTTGAAACAGCTCAGGCACTAGTGGCAAAGGGTACCGTTTTTTCACAGTTAGTTTGTTAAGGTCTCAATAGTCTATGCAGGGTCTGAGAGTGCGGTCCTTCTTTTTCCACAAAGAATATCCCAGCCCCTGCAGGTGAAGTAGAAGGCCAAATGAAACCTTTTTTAAGGTTGTCGTCTAGGTAAGCCTTGAGGGCTTTCAACTCCAACTCCGAGAGTGGGTAAATCCGGCCAAACGGTACTTCTGCCCCTGGTAGTAATTCTATAGGGCAGTCGTAAGACCTATGAGGTGGAAGTGTGTCTGCCCCCTTCTTGCTGAACACATCCAAGAACTCATGGTAGACAGATGGAACAGTGAGGCGGGTTTCCGGATCAGAATCAGAGTTCAAACTCAGCACTGCAGCAGGGAGTCCTGGGGCAGGTGGCAGGCAGTTGTGTTGGCAGTACGGGGATAGAAACTGTACTTCTCCAGTGGACCAGTTAATTGTGGGACAGTGTGCCCGGGGCAGGGTAGACCCAAAATGATTGGGAAAAGAGGGGATGCTATGGCGTACAATGACAACTGTTCCAGGTGACCGCCCATTGTCCGGGCCAGGACAAGAACTGTCTCGTGGGTGACTGCTCCAGACTTAATGGAAGACCTGTCCGCCAATTGGATGGCCATCCGAAGGGCCTTAGGCTTGAGTGGAATCTGGTGCTGGGCTGCAAAAGCCAGATCGATGAAGGAGCTGCAGGCTCCAGAGTCTAAGACAGCTGAGACCTGGATGTTCCCATCAGGGAGCTGGAGATGCACTGGCAGAACAAGATGATTGGGTAGGTCAGGCACGGATAGAAGTCTTCCAGAGGTGGCGTGAGACCTGTTTCCCGGTTTGACCGGACAGGACTTGACAAGGTGTCCGGCACCACCACAGTAGAGACAGAGATTGTGGGTCAGGCGTCTGTGTCTCTCTTCGGAGGAGAGGGGAGAACGTGGAGGTCCGGGTTGCACCCGTACGGGACAGACCAAACCTGTGGCTACTTCAGATCTACACTCCTGCAGGCGTTGGTCGACCTGGATGGTCAGGTTGATCAGGGCTTCAAGTGTCTGGGGGACACCTACATGGGCCAGCTCATCCTTAAGCGGCTCCGAGAGCCCCAACTGGAACTGGTGGCAGAGTGCAGCCTCATTCCAAAAGGTGTCTGTGCTCCAGCGCCGGAACTCCGCCACATAGTCTTCCACCGTACAGTGGCCTTGCTGGAGAGTGTGAAGAGCCGCCTCGGCTGTAGCCACCTGATGGGGGTCTTCGTACAGCCGAGCCATGGACCAAAAGAAAAGGTCCAGGTTGGTGGTTTCAGGAGCCCTTAGTTCCAGCAGAGGATGAGCCCATACTTGTGGCGCCTCCCGCAGTAGTGAGATGACCAGTCCCACTTTAGTAATCTCTAGCGAGAAGGTGCGGGGTTGCAGAAGAAAATACAATTCACATGCACTGCGGAAAGTTCGAAACTTCTGGCGGTCCCCCGCAATTGGCAATGGTACCTTGGGCTCGCTAGGTAGGACCAGCGTGGCGTGAGCCTCCTGCAGACTGGCACAGGCAGAGGCTGGCACAGAAAGCTCCTGAATCTGGTCTTTCAGCCGGGTATAATCTTCATGTAAGTCTGTCACAACTTGGGTGAGCCCGGTTAGATGTATACTCAAATTCTCCATGGGAGAGGGCCTCCACGCACACTCGGACTGGCTGTCCGTTACTGTCACGTACCTGGTGGTAGAGTCTGGTTTACGCAGTAGGCAACCTCTCTTACAGCCCTGGTTCCAGAAGCCCTGGTAGAGTAGACAGAGATCGCTTGAGCACAGGGGGGCACGAGGGCTGGATGGGACACAGGTGGTGGTAGGAAGTTGTCCCGTAGGTCGTGCTGGTCCGAAGAGTAGTGGTGCAGGCTGGGTCGTTAACTTGCAGTCAGATCGGTACAGAAGGAGCAGGCAATCAGAAGGTCGGGTGCAGGCAAGGTCGTTAACAGGCAGGCAGGCGAGGTACAGAAGGAGCAGGCAGTAGGGTGGTCGTAGGCAAGCCGGGGTCGGTGCAGGAGGAGTTCAAGCAGACGTGGGTTCAGGCCGGGTCACAGGTAACAGGAAGCTCAGAACAGGTAGCTCAGGAACACAGTAACTCTGTGGAACGGACAGCACTTGCTACAGGGAGCACACTGTTTAAATAGAGCTGCCCGGCGCCGCCTCCTCTGGGAGCGCGAGGAATGCACAACAAAGTGCAAACAAGTCCTCAGCACGAGGAAAGCACAACAAAGTGCAAACAAGTCCTCAGCACAGTCTTCTTCTAACACCCAGGCTGTTTTATTGTCAAATTACAAAAATACAAAGATATGTCAAACATCGTCACAGACATAAAATAAGAACAAAACAAATCCTGGGAGGGAGTAGAAGGGTAGTAGTGAAGCCCATATTGCAAGGAAATTTTCCATATAAATAAGAACCGGTGAGAGGAGTAATGTTGATACACACTTTTGATTATTGACTTGGTAGTCTCTATAGTCATATGAAACCTGCAGAACGTTAACCATGGCTACACATGCCTACAGGAATGCTAATTCAAGGCCTCAAAATTGCTGCAAGAGCCCTAGCGTCATAGGGCCAGCGGCTGCCCCCCCCGGCACCCCAAATGGGTACAAGCTGCGCCGGGATGAGTGCCCCCCCCACCATCCAACCATATTAAAGTCCTTGTATATCTAAACCCATAACTGTCAACATCTGAGACTCTGCAGAGGCTAGTTCTCCCACCAGTATCCTGAAATCCCGGGCATTAAACAAGTTACCCGTCCCAAGGCACTTTAAGTGAATTATGTCTTGTAACGACACTTATAAAGTCACAATAAATCAGAAACCATAGGTAGAAAGGAAGAAAGAAAATAAGAAAAAAGAGATGAGAGGGGGGAGAGCCAATACAACGACACTGAAGAAGAAACAGCTACTCAATAGATTGAGAGTGTTTTGTGAGAGTCTGGGTATAGGTGGATACCCATATACGAAGCCCAGGGTTCCCAGATTGCTTAAATTTTTTTAGAGGAATCCGAGAGTGCACTGGCTAGCTTTTCTTGCAACATAATCCAAGAAACCTTCTTGATCACAGCTTTCAGAGATGTGCAGGATCTTTTCCAGGACCTAGCTATGGTGATTTTAGTACCTAGGGGAATAAAGTGGATCAATGTTTGAGTTAACTTTGGAATGTTCGGTATATGTGAATTTAGTAGGGTTACTGCTGAATTTCTAGGGACATTAACCGCTTGCCGACGGCTGATCGGCAAATGACGGCGACAAAGTGGCTCTGTAACGCGAATCGCTGTCATACGACGGCGGCCGCGAGATCGAGCCTAGTGAGCGCGCGCCGCCGGAGGCGCGCCCGTGTGCTCACTGTGTTCGGGGAGGGCCAGGGAGCGGGTACGGCGGAGTCGATCTCCGGCGGCCACCCACAATGCCCCCCCCCGAGTGAAAGAACGGAGGTCCGTGTAAGTAAACACGGACCTCCGTTCTGTGAAGGGGGAAGGGCTGTGATCACAGCCTTCCTGTACATGGAGGCTGTGACCACTTCCCTTCTCCTGTTAGGGCAGTCCCCACACAGTTAGAACACGCCCAGGGAACACAGTTAACCCTTAGAGCGCCCCCTGCAGGTTAACCCCTTCACTGCCAATGGCATTTACACAGCACTGATCGCTGTATAAATGCCAATGGTCCCAAAAAAGTGTCAAAATGGTCCGACATGTCCGCTGAAATATCGCAGTACCGCTAAAAATCACAGATCGCCGCCATTATTAGTAAAAAAAATAAATAAATAAAAACCCCAAAAATGAATTCTCATCACCCGTAAACGCGACCACTTTTGCGCAAACCAATCAATAAACGCTGATTGCGATTTTTTTATCACAAATATGAGGACGAATATAAATCGGCCAAAAACGGTGAAAAAAAATGTTTTTTTATATTTTTTTTTTTTTGATTTGTATTTTAGCAAAAAGTAAGAAATTAGGGTTTTTTTGCAAAATTGTCGCTCTTCTTTTGTTTATAGCGGCGATCAGAAATGACGCAGAGGTGATCAAATACCACCAAAAGAAAGCTCTATTTGTGGGAAAAAAAGGACGCAAATTTCGTTTGGGTACAACGTCGCACGACCGCGCAATTGTCAGTTAAAGCGACGCAGTGCCGAATCGCAAAAAGGGCTCCGGTTCTAAAGCTGGAAATCCTTCCGGGGCTGAAGTGGTTAAAGTTAGTAACTCTGTAGATTAGGTTAAAAAAAAATTTCCACAGTAGTCTGATTCTTGGACATTCCCACCAGATATGGATCATGGTACCACGGAGTTAACATCCCCTAAAGCATAGAAGGTCAGCAGTGGGGTATATGCTAGCTAACCTAGAGGGGGTCATGTACCAGCGGCAGATGACTTTGATGTTGGCTTCCATTAACGTGGTATTGAGAATCCCCTTATGAGCTGCCATCATGGCATTGTGCCAAGTCTCTAAGTTCCACTGAAACTGTAGGTCTTTTCCCCAGGCTAGCTTATAATGGGATTTGCTTTTTCGGCTTGTATGTGACGCGTAGATAACCAATATGACCCCCTCTGCTCCATGGCTGAGCCTCACCAAGTTTCATAGTCCGTCATATAGGGGGGATTGGGTTTATCCTTCCAAATACTATGCAGAAAATGATTAATTTGTCTGAATCTGAACCTTTCGGAGTTCGGAAGGTCAAGTTTGCTGACGCAATAGGCTAAGGTAATTGGGCTCGTGGATGAGAAGTGTCCTATCCTGTATAGGCCTTTGGCCAGCCATCATTGAAAGGCTTTAATATCTCCACCTGGCGGGAACTCCAGATTATTAAAAATATGTGCCAGAGGGTGAATAGCGGAAACCAGGGCAGAATTTTTCCTTAATTTACCCCATAGAGAGAGAGAAATTGAGAAAGTTGGGGAGAGGATGGCTGGGCGAGTTTTTGGATTACACCAGAGGAGATAATCAAGTGTAAATGTCGGTGTTGCTAGACGCTCTATCTGTACCCACTCTTATTTTCCATTTTGGAGTAAAAGATTTGGGAGAGTCTCAACGCAAGATAGTATTTAAGGAGGTGTGGTACCCCCAAACCTCCTCTCCTTCTGGAGAGGAATAATGTTTGTTGCTTAATCCTGTATCCTGCTCCCCCCATATAAACTTGAGTATTTTGCTTTGTAGAGACCTAAAATGGTCTCTCCTGATCTGTATGGGAAGGGATCTGAACATATATACTAATCTACAGTTGTGTTCAAAATGATTCAACCCCCAATGCTGTAAATGGTTTTAGGGAATTTAGTGTACATTTGTAATTGTATTCTGAATGAAATCCTACAAGGACTTCTTAAAGAACCATATGCAACTAAAATAACATCAATTCGTTTTGTAATACAGTAGTAAATGTTTCTTTTGTGAATTCTTCATTGACATAATTATTCAACCCCTTAAAGACTACCACTCTGAAGAACAGAGGTTCAATGATAAAATCAACGTATACCAAGAAATTCTTCAGGAACATCCTAAAGTAAGTCTTATGTTAATGTTTACATGTGATTTAAGGGATTTTGGTAAATGTCGTAACCCCCAACTTAGTAAAACTTGTGTTGACATCTAATCATATATACAAGTCTAGGGAAGGGTATGTCTAGTCCTCTCTGGTAAAATCCAGAGATGTTTCGTTTTATGAGTTCAAATATACCCCCCTCGTCCTATGTCCTAATTCGTTGTTTGTAATAAGGAGAGGTCTTCCTCTCCTCCAAACCCCCATGGTGTGGAGGAATTTATGATAGAACGCAACTCTGAGAGGG
>BLSH010361348.1:540726-560708 GCA_018402905.1 Glandirana rugosa | reverse complement strand
TAGCTGCAACCCTTTGTGATAATCCCAGTTCGTTTAGTGGATGACCTATTTTCCACCTTCAGTAATAATAATGGAAAAGGAAGTTCTCGTCTTCCTCTGATAGTAGGCTTGAGTCTCCCACTTCCTATCCGCATTGCTGAGGGGCCCGTCACTGAGTTAAACTCTGGTTTCTTGTCTTTGATTTCTCACTCTTTCCTGGCTCATTAGTCCCAAGGGCTGGCTTTAACAATGGTTAAATAGTTCTTAATGCGCAGTCTCCATGCTTGCTGAAAATATTAATGTCAAGGTTACCTTGTGTCTAAAAACTCACTAGCACTAAAATATATATATATTTTTAATAATCAAGAAGTGAATTATTGTCCGGTTTGAAAGCATGGAGACGTATAGGCTCTCTCGTGGTCTTTATCCTTTTAGGTCAGTTAATTCAGAAATTACTGTATATTTCAGTTTTTGAAAAATGTCCACTAATTGAATCATCCACCATCTTCTTCTTATGTCCCAAGTTTTATCTGTGATACTTTCCCCCTTACTTTCCCTGTGATCAACAGAACAAGAAGGGGAGGCAATATAAGCACTTTTCTTTGAGTGGGGGAGGATTGGAACCTCTGGCAGATTTCTTTTGCGGTGTTTGACCCCTGCTGAGGACATACCTGTCACTTCCTGCATGGGCACTGACGGACAGGCAGTCATGAGAAATTAACAACAGACACCTGATAGAGGTTCTTACATTTCCCACCCCTATCCACAGCTAACAATGTTTTATATCTTTTACTTAGGAAGGCTTGGCAACTATGATTGCTCAGTAGAATATAGCTGGCCGTAGATGGATAGAATTTTGAATGAAAATTCTTAAGAAAAGTTTTAGGAAAATTTGTGTGAAAATTCTCAGAACATTCGTTTGATATAGGAAAGATTTCATTTGCTTTTATTTTAACATTTGATTTTGGAACGAATGGACTTTACCAAACGAAAACCACATACACTGTTGAAAATGTATTCCTTTGAGAAAAAATTTTCATCCTCCTCCTTTGAATTTTCTCGTCACTGCAGTTGAAACACACATTGGTTTGGCCCACTAATGATTAGAAAATGAACACACTTTCCTAGAACCTTTTTTTCCTCAAGAATTTTTGTTCAAAATTCTACCCATCTGTGGCCAGATTATGGCTTGTCCTATGATCTCTTTTTACTGATGAAAGCTGACATGTGAATAGAGCTAGCAATGCATTAAAGTGATGCTAAAGTCTCTTTTCCTTTTGTTTAAAAATAACGAACATGTTATACTTACCTGCTCTGTGCAATGGTTTTGCACAGAGCAGCCTGGATCCTCCTTTTCTCAGGTCCCTCTTCGGCTCTCCTGCCGAATGCCCCCACAGCAAGCAACTTGCAATGGGGGGCACCCGAGCCGAGCCACAGCTCTGTGTATCCATTCAGACATGGAGCCGCAGTTCGGCCCGCCCCCTCTCTTTCCTGATGGCTAACTGAGTTTGATTGACAGCAGTGGGAGCCAATGGCGCCCCTGCTATGTCTCAGCTATTTAGGAGGGTGAGTCACCGACGTCCGAGGTACTCGTGCACACCGCAGGATAGAGATGGGCTCAGGTAAATATTAGGGGGGCTGCTGCACACAGAAGGTTTTTTTTTTATCTTATTGCATTCTCTGTCAAACCCTTCTGACTTTACAACCACTTTAATTCATGAGAAGCTCAAGACCATCCTTCTAGGCAGATGCACCAAATTCCTAAACATATGGCAGCATTAGGCTTAGCTATATCCATCCACAGAACCAAAACCAAGAATTCTTAATGAAGCAGTATCATGTCTCCCTTATATCCAGGCTATGCAGGGGAGGTGTTTTCATTTAGATTTCTCCTGTTTCCTTACTACCTCTTCTCTTTAGCCTTAATTTCTTAATCGCTATAAAGGGTCACATTTTATACCTTTTGTAATGACTGAGTGATTTTAATTATTCTTTATTTATTTTTTTAATTTATTCTAGCCCACCCAATATGCTTTTTTCACTTTTGCCGGCACATTTGCACTTTTTTAGGCCATCCAAATTCTATTTTTCAGATTTGGTGGATGTTGGACAGTTATACCACCTGATAGATTCTCGTTCCTCTTGTAAACTGTATTGGTCTGATCTCTGCACTTTAAATCTTGGCTCTGCATACCCAATGTGGCCATTTTGAAGGATTCCTACTCTTCCTTTTGGATTTTTGTATTCAATCTATATTATGTAGCTGGTAAAAGGAAACTATGGAACTTGCAGAGAGGGACAGATGCACCCAAAACTGCCCAAATGAACTGGGAATTAATTAGGGACTATGGCTGGGAGATTCCTGCTGCTGGAGTATCCAAGACATGTAAGAAGCCAGGGGCTTACACAACCCGACCAGCTCACCGATATCTAAAATATCACTTTTGGTTGGACTGACCCTTTAATAGATATTATGAACCATGTATATTTGGAGGCTGACTTGCTACCTATTTAAAGCTGAACTTCAAACTTGAAGCACCCATGTCTTATTTGTCTTTATCTGCTAAAGGATTGATAATTCTTTCCAGCTACTTTTATGACTTGCAGACAGCACGTTTGGAGGGTTACACCACTTTTTTGTTATTGAGCTTCCATGTACAGGTCATATCTCCTTACTTGCTTACCTCTTGTAAGTGCTGATTTATGAAATTTTTTCATGCAACATGACTATTTTAAATAGGTTGTTAGATAAATCCCATTGTGTTGTAAAATTGTCCGGCATGAATATATGTTTTTTATTTTGTTTTATTTTTTTGTTTGTGTTAATGTATATTGGTTATGTTTGTTCTTTTGCAGGGATACAGGAGTTTCCAGAAAACATTAAGAACTGTAAAGTTTTGACAATCGTCGAAGCAAGCGTCAATCCAATTTCTAAGTAAGTTTAATTGGACCTTAATCCGGTTGTGTAATTTGGTAAACCAGTTCACTAAACATCCCTCTTGTGTATGAGCTGTCCTAAATATATTATTACCAGTTTTATGGGAAAACGTACATAATTTACATCAGTGCCTACTCCCACAGAGATTCCATATGAGTTAACACAGCACATATAAATCTGAACACAAAACAGGCCTGTATAGAGAGGAACTTTGTGAGTCAATTTCTATTCTACATTGGAGAGGGAATGCTGCATGTTATAGGTGTGATTGCTGATACTGCAAGGTGATAGTTCTTATTCAGATAGAAAACGCGTATACGCATCTATGTTCCGTCATTATTTTTTTGTGCTTGGCAGTGCCTGCTTCATACAATTTAAGGCCAGCCATAGACAGAGCGATTTTCTTTCCTGTTGCAGGAAAGAAAATCGCTTGATTCCCCCATCAACAAAGACAGTTTGACAGGCAATCCCTCCCTCAGAGCCATTGTGTTCTTGCTAGCAGCTGTTATAGCTGTAATTGCATGTAAAATCTGGCAGGCTAGTTGTACCCAAGTTGATCGATTGATCAACTTGTGTAAATTCAGCCTGCCCATACGTGATTAGAATTTTGGCCTGTTCCTGCTAAACCGGGCAAGATTCACACTGTCTATGGCCGGCTTTAAGCTGAAGTTTTGTTTGTATGTATGTGTATATGTGTATATATATATATATATATATATATATATATATACACACATATATACACACACAGTATTGAGTACACCCCTCACATTTTTGTAAATATTTTATTAAATCTTTTCATGTGACAACACTGATGAAATTACACTTTGTTACAATGTAAAGTAGGGAGTGTACAGCTTGTATAACAGTGTAAATTTGCTGTCCCCTCAAAATAACTCAACACACAGCCATTAATGTCTAAACCTTTAGCAACAAAAGTGAGTACACCCCTAAGTGAAAATGTCCCAATTGGGCCCAAAGTGTCAATATTTTGTGTGGCCACCATTATTTTCCAGCACTGCCTTAACCCCCTTGGGCATGGAGTTCACCAGAGCCTCACAAGTGGCCACTGGAGTCCTCTTCCACTCCTCTATGATGACATCACGGAGCTGGTGGATGTTAGAGACCTTGCGTTCCTCCACCTTCCGTTCCAGGATGCCCCACAGATGCTCAATAGGGTTTAGCTCTGGAGACATGCTTGGCCAGTCCATCACCTTTATCCTAAGCTTCTTTAGCAAGGCAGTGGTCATCTTGGAAATGTATTTGGGGTCGTTATCATGTTGGAATACTGCCCTACAGCCCAGTCTCCAAAGGGAGGGGATCATGCTGTGCTTTAGTATGTCACAGTACATGTTGGCATTCATGGTTCCCTCAGTGAACTATAGCTTCCCAGTGCCAGCAGCACTCATGTAGCCCCAGGCCATGACACTCCCACCACCATGCTTGACTATAGGCAAGACACACTTGTCTTTGTACTCCTCACCTGGTTGCTGCCACACACAATTGACACCATCTGAACCAAATAAAATTATCTTGGTCTAATCAGACTACAGGGCATGGTTCCAGTAATCCATGTCCTTAGTCTGCTTGTCTTCAGCAAACAGTTTGTGTGCTTTCTTGTACATCATCTTTAGAAGAGGCTTCCTTCTGGGATGACAGCCATGCAGACCAATTTCAACCTCTGCAGCACTCATATATCTATTTCCCAAAGACAACCTCTGGAAATGACGCTGAGCATGTGTACTTAACTTGTTTGGATGACCATGGCGAGGCCTGTTCTGAATGGAACCTGCCTGGTTGAACTGCTGTATGGTCTTGGCCACTGTGCTGCAGCTCAGTTTTAGGGTCTTGGCAATCTTTTTTGTGATACTATATATATATATATATATATATAAGCTTTAATTTTATAATTACTTTATTTCAATATGACTTTACTTGCTTTGGTTAAGGTAAGCATACTGCAGTATTGAGGCCGGCAAACCTTGTAATCAAGAGCTGTAGGAGGATGTCAATAAGGGGTTCTTGTAACATGATATGCAATGATATAAGAATAAATGATTGCTATGATTAGTGCAGTAAAACACAATTGTACAGCCTTCCCAGGGCTTTTCTCTGTGCGATTCTAATGCTATTTTCCTTTTTAACAACAAAATGGGTTATAGAGCAATTTGTGGAATATGTTATCCTGCTATACAGTGAAGTGCTTTGAATAGGTCACATGGTGTCCATGATTAACTGTAAAGAAACAGCAGGAATTCAACAGTAAATCAAAGATCTGTATTTCTCCCATAGGCTTTGCTAATTGCCATTGGTTTATAATGTCCTCTAAATCACAATTAATGTCAGCTCAGCATTACATGATGCATTAACCAATACAGCTTACGTGATGAAGTGGGCCAGACTAAACCAGTGAATGTATTAGTGTTGCAGTTTCCATATGTGAACAATTACAGTATATAATTGACATATGTATTCCTGTATTAAGCTCTGTAAAGTGTCCCTAAGATTTGAAAGTATGTTGCTTAGGATAGACATACATGGGGGGGTGTTAGTAGAGTTTAAACTTCTAGGACAGATATTGTGTCCATATACACTGCAATCTGATTGCACAATGTCTGTACATTCTCCTTTAAATTGACTAAACCTGTGTAATGTGGGGACAATCCTAAATAGTCAATTTAATTTGTATCCAATTGTGCAGGCAGTTTACATATATCTAAAGGAGATTGTACAATCAGATTTTATCGTGTATGGTCATCTTTAGATTGCCTCTGCCATCCCTCCTGCTTACACCAATCAGCCATACCATTATGACCACAGGTAAAGTGAATAACCTTGATTATCTTGTTACATTGGCACCTGAAAATGGGTGGGATATATTAGGCAGCAAGTGAACATGTTGAAGTTGTTGAAAGCAGAAAATGGGAAAGTGGTAAGGATTTGAGCGACTTTGACAAGGACCAAATTGTAACTCCAAAAACTGCAGCTCTTGTGGGATGTTCCCAGTCTGCAGTGGTCAGGCTCGACCAAAAGTGGCCCAGAGAAGAAAAACAGGCAAAGCAACAACCGGGTTATGGACAGCCAAGGCTTTCTGATGCATGTGCGGAGCGAAGGCTGGCCAGTGTAGTCTGATCCAATAGAAGAGCTATTGTAGCTCAAGTTGCTGAACAAGTTAATGCTGGTCCTCATAGAAAGATGTCAGAACACACAAAGCATCACAATTTGTTCTGTAATGGGCTGTGTAGCCGTAGACCGGTCAGGGTGTCCATGCTGATCCATGTCCACAGCCAAAAGCGCATACAATGGGCATGTAAGCATCAGAAATGAACCACAGAGCAATGGAAGATGGTGGCGTGGTCTGATGAATCATGTGGTTTTTTTTTTTTAAATACTATGTGGATGGCTGGCTGCATGTGCGTCACTTTCCTGGGGAAGAGATGGCACCAGGATGCACTGTGATAAGAAGGCAAGCTGATGGAGGCAGTGTGATGCTTTGTGCAATGTTATGCTGGAAAATGGAGTCCTGCTGTTCTTGTGGATGTTACTTTGACTAGTACCACCTATCTAATCATTGCTGCTGACCAAGTACACTCCTTAATGGAAACAGTATTCCCTGATGACAGTGGCCTCTTTCAGCAGGATAATGTGCCCTGCCACACTGCAAAAATGGATCAAGAATGGTTTGAGGAACAAGTCCAATCCATGGAGGCCCCACTTCACATAAAGGATCTGCTACTGATGGTTTGGCAGCATACCTTCCGAGGTCTAGTGGAGTTCATGCCTTCACGAGCTAGGGCTGTATTGGTGGCAAAAGGGGAAACTACTCAATATTAGGTGGGTGGTTGTAAAGTTATGGCTGATTGGTGTAAATTGCCTGTAGCAATATTTTTTTCCCAGTAGAGGTTGGACAGTAACACAAGACTACTACAGAGCAATCCCTAGCACACAATACAACAAGCCAGAAGAGATAACCTAACCACAAACTGACTCTAATGTTTTTAAGCCTGGTACACACATTGAGAATATTGGATGAATGATTATCCATTTTTTTTTTCATGCTAGTCTCATATCAAAACTGAGAGGTTACTAAAGTTACGAAAATTCTCGTATCACAGAATACAATTTCGGAAGTGATGTAATGTGTTGTAGTATATTGAAATGTATTTTTCAATTTCCGAGCATGTGTGGTCTTGGTCTTCTAATTTAAAGAAAATCATATGTTCTGGTATCTTAAAAGAATATTTTTTGTGTTTGTTCCTTCGGATAATTTCAGATAACCTGTCGTGATCGGCTCTTGAAAGCTGTGTACAAACGATCAGATTATCATTCCATCGCTTCGAAAGTGGGATTTTTTGTCCATTTTTCTGATCGTGTGTACTAGGCATTAGAGCAGATATGTCACACTCAGATACAACAAAGGGCGACCCCTACCTAAAGAAACACAGGGGGAGGGGGATTTACTAAAACTGGAGAGTGCAAAATTTGGTGCAGTTCTGCATAGAAACCAATCCGCTTCCAAGTTTTATTGCCAAAGCTTAAATGAACAAGCTGAAGTTAGAAGCCGGTGGGCTACTATGCACAGCTGCACTGCTGGGGGGGCGGGGGAGCGGTCCCTGCTTGGGAGTACACCGTGATTACTGTAGTGGCTATAGCTGCTGGCAATAATTGCATGCTAACAATCTGACATTCTGGTTGTACCAAAGTCGATTGATGGATTGACTTGGGTACTATCATTTTAAGCATAGATAGATCAAATCTCAGCTGGCCCCTGCTGAGCCAACCAGGATTCTTTCCATCTATGGCTGGCTTTAATCAACTGGGGCATAGCTTGAGTCTAATTAAGACAGTAAAAAAAAAAAAAAAAAAAAAAAAAACAAGGACTGCAAGGAATGAGTAATCGGGCCACATGCACCCAAAACACTAGTTTGAGATAGCTAGTTTTATAGTTTCCATGTAAGTGAAGCCACACTACCACAACAAGGCACTCATTTGGTGTCCTAGACTAGGACCTATATAGCAGTGAATACATTGAGAGCAGGCTCAATTTACACATTTTATCACATTATTGACTTTATCAAAGGTGGCTACTATACATTACCTCATCACTGTACACAACAAAAAAAATTCTATCTAGCAATCTATTGAAAAAAATATTATTCCAGAAACTGGATTTAATATGAGAACTTTCCAGTGCATCTTTCACAGTCCCTAGAAAATATAATCACCATTCTTAACACTAAGATTTCACAAGTACCGGTAGTTCAAACATTGTTGTTTTCTTTTTGTCCCAGCTTCATACTAAACTGAAAAGAGAATGACCTTCTATTGGACATCAAAGTAATTTCAGTTTGATAGTAGTTTTCTTTAAAATAAACACTGAAGGTGGAACTCTGCAACCCCTGGTAAAATCAATAAGAATATTGTACCTAACCTTGTTGGCCAGTGGGAAGAAAGTTTCCTTTACAGTGGTGGTAAGAACTGTCACCATTAGACAGCTAAAAAGATCATTGGGGTCAGTGCCGCTGATTCAGCTGAGTGGCGTTGGCTCTGCAACTTTGGCTCTGATGAGTGATGTTACTTTGGCTCTGCCGTGTGGTGTTGGCCCTACAACTTTGCAAGCAATATGAAATGGGATGTCAGTTTAACACTGCTCAGGGAACCCCTAGCAACCTTCGGATGAGCCTTGGTTTGAGAATGGCTGATGAGTGGCGTTGGCCCTGCAACTTTAGTTCTGCCTAGTGGCGTTGGCCCTGCAACTTTGGCTCTGCCTAGTGGCGTTGGCCCTGCAACTTTGGCTCTGCCTAGTGGCGATGGCCCTGCAACTTTGGCTCTGCCTAGTGGTGTTGGCCCTGCAACTTTGGCTCTGCCTAGTGGTGTTGGCCCTGCAACTTTGGCTTTGCCGAGTGGCGTTGGCCCTGCAACTTTGGCTCTGCCTAGTGGCGATGGCCCTGCAACTTTGGCTCTGCCGAGTGGCGTTGGCCCTGCAACTTTGGCTCTGCCGAGTGGCAACTTTGGCTCTGCCGAGTGGCGTTGGCCCTGCAACTTTGGCTCTGCCGAGTGGCGTTGGCCCTGCAACTTTGGCTCTGCCGAGTGGCATTGGCCCTGCAACTTTGGCTCTGCCGAGTGGCGTTGGCCCTGCAACTTTGGCTCTGCCGAGTGGCGTTGGCCCTGCAACTTTGCAAGCAATATGAAATGGGATGTCAGTTTAACACTGCTCAAGGAACCCCTAGCAACCTCCGGAGGAGCCCTGGTTTGAGAATGACTGCTCTAGTATCTAAGGCCAGGTTTATTCTGGACACTGATCTGTAAACAGCTCAGATCGTGTGGCTTGTATTGAGCAAAGTTTACTATACGCTTGTATACTGTAGAACAGTGTCCTTTGGAAAATGACATGCTATGTTTTTATATAATAAATGGAGCACAGCACGAGGGCTGTAATAATTGCCCTTTACAGAGATATTTACACTTCAGTGTCCTTCTGCTTAGCACTTCCATAATCCTTTATTCCCCAGTGCTACATCTCTTTTATTTTAAGTCTAGCCTTTCGGAAAGCACATTGATTAAACTGGTCTTGATGGACCAAAAAGTAATTTTCTGTGTTAATTATGCTGAGTCGTCTGATGTGACAGTTTTATATCCACAATTAATAATTCTGGCATAATCATTAGAGATCTGTGATCAGTTTTGTAGGGAATGCCAGCACATCTCATCAGCACCAAACTATTTCCTGTTTACCCATGGTTTGTGTTTATTTTCTTTCTCTCCATAGACTTCCAGATGGGTTTTCACAGCTGTTAAACTTGACTCAGTTATACCTAAATGATGCTTTCCTTGACTTCTTGCCAGCTAATTTTGGCAGGTGAGTACAGAAACTTGTTCACTCTTTTTGCATTATCCTTATGATTTAAAGGAATGAATTTTCAATATTCTGACTTGACAGGTTTACTAAATAGTTTAATGTAAAAGGCAATTTATATGCGGATGTGCTAACAAGGACACAGCTTGACTAGGCAGGATTTGTTTTGTTTGGTGGAAGGACAGTCTAATGGTGAGCATCTGATTTTTCCTATAGGTGTCTATAAAGATACACTCAGACATTTATTTCCAGCATTAAAACTTCCCTAACTGACACAGAATACCAACAGCATCTCTAACCTTCATTCTGGCATTTGTCTCCTGCTCCTGGCTGCTAGCTAAATTTCTATAGCTCAGTGTTTCTCAAACTGTGCCCCTGGATTGCAGGTGTGCTGTGGCATATTTCGCGGAGCCATCACTGTAACAGCAGTTAGAGTGACTGTCAGACCCAGACCGCTAGGGTGGGAGGGCAGGCAGTCTGTTGGAGCGCAGCGTGAAACGCATCGCCCGACGGAAAGCGGATCTCAGAGAGGAAGTGTTTTTAGAGCACGTGCGATTGCCCAGAGAGGCTGCAATGCTCCTTTCTCCAGCTCTCCAAGCCCTGTACCCATGAACCAACCTCTGTACCAGCACCATGGAAGCACCTGTGCACTTATGATGTGCCTGTATACTTCCTCCCGCATGTGAGTTAAATCTTTTAATACATTTTATTACTGTAGGTACGACTAATAACTACACTGAGTTAAGAGTCTTTGACTTAGAGGCACCTGTCCTCTTTTCTCTTTTGTCTACGCTACAATTAACTACACTTAAAAAAAAAAAAAAAAAATTAAATATATATGTAAAAATAAATAAGTTCTTCACTGCAAAAATTGTTGAATCATTTCAGGTGTGCCGCAAAAATTTTTAGATCTTTTTGTTGAGCCGCAAGACAAAAAAAGTTTGAGAAACACTGCTATAGCTGCTGGTGTCTTTATCTTCTGAATGAACCTGGATTAAAGTGACTTTGTTATTACAGAATTAAAATAGAAAAAAAAAGAATAGAAGAGGCTCGAAAATTAACATTCCAGGAGTCTGTGTGTTGAAACACTACTGTGAAGCTGTTTTTTTGATGCTGCGTGTATTTCAAATTTTGGTGATTATAGAATACCTGTTTCCCTACCGCAGGCTGTGGTTCCCTCTGCCGGCTTGTATGTCCACTACAGCATGTGTGAGCCAGTGGGAGGAACCACAGCTTGCAGCAGGTGAAGCAGGTGTTGCACTGACCTGAATGGTGAAAGGATACGTTCACAGACTCGCTATTAAAAAAATGCACATTTTTGGCAGGTAAAAAGACAGGGGGGGGGGGCATTTATTATTATTTTTAGGAGCATGTAAAGCATTGCACCCCACTATCAGAGCACAGGTGTGTCTGTGTAGCTGTCTGCTCCTCATACAGGCAGGCAGTTACGAATGACAGGAAGAATCAATGAACCACTAAGAGTGCTCCACCAGTGCCCTGGTAGTTCATTGAGAGCTACAATCCATCAGCCACAAAGGCTGTTAGTACTTGTAGTTCATTCATTCACAGATTTCTGTGAATGAATGGAGCGGACATGTGGGCGAAGTCCCGCTCAGCCACGTTCTTTTCAAATTGTGACAGCACATCCCCTGCCCGCTATCACAATTAGAAGGGGGATGGGGCCAAGGCTGCAGGAGTCGGGATATGTTCCACCCTGAAAACAGGTGGCATACATGCAGCAGTCAAGGAACAGCACTGCAGCGGTGGTTCTACACACGGGCTGCCAGAATGGCAAGTATAGAGCCTCTTTTTTTACAAGCACTGACTTGATAAAACTCATTGACATGATGAATTGAGTGGACTTGTGCTTGATATACATATGTGTTCAGATACCACATTGGTTAAAAGGATAGGTGATACTGTTGGTGGTGTACAGCTTGAATGTTACACCGTGTTTTATCAAGAACATTGGGATAATTGTACTATCTCCAGAACCCGGGGGGCTTAGAGCTTACTGTTTGGACTGGATAAAAAAGATAAATAGCTTGTTAAGCTGACTTTACACTACTCAAATTTCTGTCAATACCTCCTGGCTCCATCGAAATTTGAGCAGTGTTAATAGTCCTGCCGTCACCGCTCCATTTAACAAAAGTCGATTGTTGTGTGCATCTTTTAGTGTGGTAAAAACCAAAACATGCTGGAGAAATTATTTCAAAATCTGGCTGAATGTGTCAGAATTGTTCTTTTTCTTGAGTCATGTTGTATGAAAATATTTCATGTAATCTACTACATACAGTGGATATAAAACACCCCTGTTAAAATGTCAGGTTTCTGTGATGTAAAAAATTGAGAACTTCAGAATTTTTTCCACCTTTAATGTGACCTATAAACTGTACAACTCAATCAAAAAACAAACTGAAATCTTTTAGGAGGGGTAAAAATAGACTAAAATAATGTGCTTGCTTAAGTGTGCACACCCTCTTATAAGTGGGGATGTAGCTGTGTTCAGAATTAAGCAATCACATTCAAACACATGTTAAATAGGAGTCGATACACACATGTCCTCATTTAAAGTGCCTTTGATTAACCCCAAGTAAATCAAAAGCTGTTCTAGTAGGTCTTTCCTGACATTTTCTTAGTCGCATCCTACAGCAAAAGCCATGGTCCGCAGAGAGCTTCCAAAGCATCAGAGGGATCTTGTTAGTAAAATGTATCAGTCAGTAGAAGGGTACAAAAGAATTTCCAAGGCATTAGATATACCATGGAACACAGTGAAGACCGTCATCGTCAAGTGGAGAAAATATGACACAACAGTGACATTACCAAGAACTGGACATCCCTCCAAAACTGATGAAAAGACGAGAAGAAAACTGGTCAGGGAGGCTGCCAAGAGGCCTACAGCAATATTAAAGGAGCTGCAGGAATATCTGGCAAGTACTGGCCGTGTGGTACATGTGACAACAATCTCCCGTATTCTTCATATGTCTGGGCTATGGGGTAGAGTGGCAAGATGAAAGCCTTTTCTTACGGAGAAAAACATCCAAGCCAGGCTAAATTTTGCAAAAACACATCTGAAGTCTCCCAAAAGCATGTGGAAAATGTGTTCTGGTCTGATAAAACCAAGGTGGAACTTTTTGGCCATAATTCCAAAAGATATGTTTGGCACAAAAACAACACTGCACATCACCAAAAGAACACCATACCCACAGTGAAGCATGGTGGTGGCAGCATCATGCTTTGGGGCTGTTTTTCATCAGCTGGAACAGGGGCCTTAGCTAATGTAGAGGGAATTATGAACCGTTCCAAATTCCAGTCAATATTGGCACAAAACCTTCAGGCTTCTGCTAGAAAGAACATGAAGAGAGGAACTTCAACTTTCATGACAACGACTCAAAGCATACATCCAAATCAACAAAGGAATGGCTTCACCTGAAGAAAATGAAAGTTTTGGAATGGCCCAGCCAGAGCTCAGACCTGAATCCCATAGAAAATCTATGGGGTGATCTGAAGAGTGCTGTGCACAGGAGATTCCCTCACAATCTGACAGATTTGGAGTGTTTTTGCAAAGAGTGGGAAAATATTGCCAAGTCAAGATGTGCCATGCTGATAGACTCATACCCAAAAAGTGAGAGCTGTAATAAAATCAAACGGTGCTTCAACAAAGTATTGGTTAAGGGTGTGCACACTTATGCAACCATATTATTTTCATTTTTTTTATTTTTACTTCCCTCCACCTAAAAGATTTCAATTTGTTTTTCAAACTGTTGCACAGTTTATAGGTCACATTAAAGGTGGAAAAGGTTCTGAAATTATTTATCTTTGGCTCATTTTTTTACATCACAGAAACTTTTTATATCCAATGTATGTAAAGTCAGCAGACCATCTGACTTGTGCCAACTGTTTGCATTATTGAAGTGAAAAAAGGCATGACTTTTGTCCATTATTACCTGTCCGTGCCCATATTGTGGTTTGTATGCCACAATGAGTATTTTGTGAGGTCTAACAGACAAGCGCAAGCTATTAAACTCTACAGCTCCGCACTGCTGAACTTGTGAGCCATCTTGTAAACTTAGTGCCATGGTTTCAGTTACAGAACCCATGTAGGAAATCCCCTCAAAGTGACTAGCACTATACCATTTTTAAAGGGTGGTATCTGAGGTCTCTGAGTTTTATGCTTTTGGCCTCACATTGATTGCAGATGCTTTTTAAAGATTTGCATTTGGCTGCTTTTCGCATGGTGCAATTCTTGTGAGCTTTGTAACAAAACTGTACTACAGGCCTAAATCAATGGCCTAAAAGTCATTGTTCTTGTTCAGCACAGAGCTCTTGTTTTATTCTAGAGCTAAATACTTGCTGGCCTTGTCCTTTTGAATAATAGTGTAATATAATAAGAGCGGGGCCCTTCCCAGACAGGTCATGAAACATGCATACTCTTCCAGGACTTAATGTTCACAGCCCCATGCCAGCGTATGCAATCAGAGGTGGAACTTTCATAATTACTCCTTTGTTCCTGATGTGCCTGATAACAGCCGTCTGCTTGTAAAGAACTGTTTTCAGTTACAGGAGTCAGTCCAAAAGAGATCTTGTGTGACAGCGGACTTTGATTATTTATTACAGCAACTTGTATAGTGCCGTTAATTTACGCAGCGCTTTACATATATATTGTGCATTCACATCAGTCCCTACCCTCAAGGATCTTACAATCTAAGCTCCCTAACTCACATTCATACACATACTAGAGCCAATTTTAGACAAAAGACAATTAAAAGAAGTATGGGGTTGTTTGTTTTTTTAGTATCATACTTACCTAGGTGGATGCAGCGTCTATACTGGCGCCTCTACACCGAGAACCGAGCAATGGAATCCCGCCAATCTCTCGGTTCTCACAGCTCCCCGAGCAGAGAGCTGCTGACTGTCAGTCACAGCCCAGTGGAGCATTTTGCTGTGGAGGGGACGGGGCGGTTGGCTCAGCGGCTCGCTGAGAGTCTGAGCTGAGTGTCAGTCCAGGCACCTGGCGGATCCCAACTTCCATTGTCGTGATGATGCGGAGACTGGACCGACTTTGGTGACGTCAGCCGAGAGTGGACTTCAGTCTAAAAACGGGTCACGGGTGCAGAACGAACTGCATTCCTGTGATCCACAGGAGACGTACAGCCAAAGCTCATTGTATCCTTTAACCCAACCCCAGCAGCATGTCTTTGGAGTATGGGAGGAAATTGGAGTAACTAGAGGAAACCCACACGTAAAGGGAGAACATGCAATCTCCAGGCAGGTAGTGTCGTGGTTGGGATTTGAACCGACGACCCTAGTGCTGCCAGGCTGAAGTGCTAACCACTTGGACACTGTGCTGCCCACTTTTGTTGCGATTGCATCTCATCTATTCTGAAGTAACTATGGAGAAGCTGTTGTGGTGGTCTCACTGTTTACACACATCAGAGCTCATACCTGGATAGTCTCGGGGCTGGCAGTGATGCAGTTTAGCAGTCTCCAGGGAGAGGAGGTGGAAATTGAAGACAAAAATAAGTCACACTCCGCTAAATTATTTATTTATTGCAGGTACTTAGGCTAAGTTCACACTTGTGCCTTGTAGGAGCGTGCACAGCAACAGGTGTATTCCCACAAAGCGGAAAATGTGCAGCCAGTCTGCAGACGTGCGACAGTGTCATTAATCTTTGCACGCACAAGCTTACTTACAATGTTACATGCGTTTTTGTGCAGCACAATTTTTCGTAGAATTCCCCAATATTGCAAGGCAGAAATATAATGAACCGTTCTAGAATTTGTATTTGCTCTCTGTTTTTATTCTTTGCTTATATTAGGAAAAGTTTGCAAATACTAAATGAAACTGTAGAAAAAAATCGAATTCTGCTAGGATCCATTGTATTTGCTGTTTGGAAGATTTATTTTTTTCCTTAAGATATTTTTTTGCTTATTGAAATGCTTAAACAGAACATCATTTTCTGACTGCATATAAAATGATTGCTGCAGGTTAACAAAACTTCAAATTCTGGAGCTTCGGGAAAACCAGTTGAAAATGTTACCAAAGTAAGTTTTTTTTATTTTTTTTATTCTTCTTAGTATAATGTTTAACTGACTCTGAAATGAATCCTCTTGAGCGATGATTAGTCTTGTGATCAAATCTGGGAGATCCAGGAATACATGATTGAACCAAACTTACAGACTGTATGATAGACAACAGAAGCCTTATAGAATGAGCGCAAGTACATGAACACTATTGTGTAAGAGGCTGTTCATGTAAAGGGAATGTTAACTCTGTAAAGTCAATTTGCTAATCAAGGTAACCTGTGTTCACTTTGAATACCCTATCATGTGCAAAGGAACACAACATGGCCTTATTGGACCCATACTGCTTCCTCAAAAAGAAAAAAAGCAAATCCTTTCTGAAGTGGTTATAAACCCTCACATCAAGGGTCAGCAACCTTTTTCCATTTAAGGGCAAGATTCAATGTATGCAAATGCATGGAGGGCCGCAATCACCTGCTAATGAAGATAATAATCCGGACCCCTCTACATTACACAGCCCCGGTACTTCTGGACCCCTTTACATTACACAGCCCCTGTACCTCTGGACCCCTTTACATTACACAGCCCCCTCTGCATATTACACAGCCCCCCCCCCCACACAGTATGGTTTAAAATTGCGCACACTCGTGGAATAGCGACAAACTACAGTACTTAAAAATCTCCATAGGCAATGCTTTAAAATCCCTACAGGTTACCAGTTTAGAGTTACAGAGGAAGTCTAGCACCAGAATTATTACTTTCACTCTGACGATCGCGGCGATACCTCACGTGTGGTTTGAACGCGGTTTACATTTGCGGTCACGACTTAGGTATGCATTGGCTTCTGCACGTGAGCACGGAGGGATGGGGCGATTTTAAATTTATTTTTTTCTTTATTTTATTTTTTTATTTTTTTTTTTTTTACACTGTCCCTTAAATAAAAAAAAATTCTGATCACTTTTATGGCTGTCAGAAGGAATGTAAACATCCCTTGTGACAGTAATAGGCAGTGACAGGTACTCTTTATGGAGGGATCTGAGGTCTAGAAGACCCCAAATCCCTGCTTTTCGCTTAAAAGCATTCATGTTTTGAATGCTGTAATTTTTTTTAAATTTGGCGCATTTCGGTCTTCTGTAAACCGGAAGTGATGTCATGACAATGCCTCCGGGTTACTAGTTCCTTGACCCGATCAAAGCCAATTTCGGCTTTGTTCGGCCCTCCTGGTGGGATGGAAGAGTCCAGCGGGAGAGGGGCGACGCTGCTTGGAAAACAGCTGAGCGGCTTCTTAGCCGCATCGGTTTTTATGCTCAGAAATCAGACCGGGGTTAAAATGTCCGCGGGCTGGGCATTTAGCGGCGACGGGCCCGGTGCGACCCATGGTCCCTAGTTTGCCAACCCCTGCCTTACATACACCCAGTGAAGCAAATGCCTCATGTTATACACAGGGATGAAACAAATCCTTCTACTTAAGTTGTACCTGTTTATCTGCATTATTCTTTTATCTACATCCGATCAAAGTCCAAAATTTATAAAGCTTGTCTGAGATTTCAGAAAACAGAGGGTGGAGAGCTGAATTTACACACTGCAGAGCTCAATGAGAAGAGCTCAGAGAGCTGATTAGAGGGAAGGGTCACCCCTCCCCTTCACAGAAACAGTGCTAAGGCTGTCAATCACAGGCTGTGTGCTGGAGCTCCCTCCTCTGTCACCTTTTTTCTCTTGGTGTGATGAAAACGTATCAGAAATGGTAGCAGAGGAACAGGGCAGCAGACAGAAATCGCACTTGGTGCTCTGAATTGAGACAGGTACACACTATAGAGGCATAGGCTTTGTTTATATTTCATATCTGAGGTTTACAAACACTTTAATGAATGGTTAAAAATGTTGGGCGTGGAAAGCCCGGACACATGACCTGCTTCTCTTCCAACCACGGAGTGTTTTCAGCAGCATCATGCAGAGAACACTTCATAGGACACCACAGGCTCTACATTACAGTCTGCATTTCAGGAACTACTTGTAAAATGCAGAGCGCAGTGAGGAGTAATCACTGTGTTGTCTATTAAAGAACAGGTTTCAGTATATACAGCACTTTTATAACTGGGCCCCTATGTGTTTGATTTTGTTTATTGGAGGACACAGCTCTGTTTTAGATGATCACCAATTGCAAGTGGCGATATACCCAGTTGGTGATAATCTGGGCAAAGCTGTGTCCTCCAAAAACTGCTCATAAAGGGATTTTACAAGGAGTGCAAATAATTCAATTTTTTTTCCTTTGGTTTTCCTTCATTTACATTGATTAAATAAAAAAATAAAACATCCCATATAAGAGGGCCTCCACTATTCCCCCCGGTGACATGCTCTTTCATCACCAACTGCTGCTCCAAGGCCACCAAAGTGTTTTCAGACTTTTGTTAATGGACGCCAGCGTAAGTTTAGCGGTGCCAGGTGGCTGCAGAGCGAGGTGAAGTATGTGTCCTGGCTGTGGCTGTGGTTTGAATCATTAGGACACACCCTGCATTATGCTGCCAGAGCTGGGATAAGGGTGTTTATTGAACTGGCATTCCACGTAATCATACACTTGGATCTGTGCGCATTTCACCGCTCTGTTCATTCTGCATCTGACAATGTTTATCATCGGACCGGCTTAACAACAATCCTGTGTCTGTTCATGATGTTTTAACGAAGAAAAGATTCAGCTGGTTGCCAGAAAGAAAAGCAAACAAAGTACTAGCAGTTCGTCAGCTGGGAGTCCTCCTAGTTCAGGCTTTCGTCAGCCTGATTTGAGTTCTTGGTCAAGTTATATGCTGCCTTTATGGAGAAAGTGAGGGGTTGATGTACTATGGTAGTAGGGGCATTTTGAAAATGTATATTCAGTTTACAGTCATTGTGGGTTTTGTGTGTGGGGAGGTGGAGGTTGATTGAGGTGAACATAGCTTCATCCCATTTACTCCATTCAGTGAACATTCTCTTTGGAAAGTCATCCCTTTCAGAGCACATTTAGGCCCCTTTCACACGCACAGACCTGCCTGCTCTGCGGGTAATCTGTCCGCTGACAGGTCTGTGTCTGCTCCTCTTATGCAGTGCGGACATGGACACAGCCCATTCTCTTCTATGGGTGGTCCACCTGTCCGTTTACATCCAACTGTCATCCGATAGTGACAAATCGATTTAATTGCTTGCATGTGTTCAATGATGACTGGTTTTCTTTAATAGTACATACCAGCCAAACATGAACATTTTTCAAACGTATTTAGTTGTGTCCTTCATAGCCTTAGCAATTCACAGATTTTTGCTTGTTTATGGAATTGCTTTTTAAACTAAAGTTCTTAAAGGCACATCTGCGTTTGTCCAAGCTATGTATGGATTGTTCAATCGTATAGCCCCCACCTCTGCAACCTGTACAGCCAAGGGCTGTGTAAGGTTCTGACCTACTCTTCTAACAGCCTCTCTGTATCTCTTCTTTTCAAGCAGGCATTGAGTCTGTTTACTTAGCAGACCCCCCCCCCCCCCCTTCTCTAAATGTGACCTTTCAGGGAAAAGCAATGGTTCATCCCAGCCCATCTTCCCAACAACAATTAACTAGCTGTTTGCTGAACAGACCTACCAAACTTGCCAATTTGACTTACGAAAATTTGCCAAAGTTAGCTGGAGCAGGTGATTTTTATGGATACCTTTTTACATTTTTTTAGAGACCTAATTTGTTTGTGAGACACATTTAGTTTTCACAATATATTTTCATAGCATTGTGAAAAAGTCATATCTGTTATGCAGCATACGTCAAATGTAATGGGGAAGAATGCTGGCACTTACAGGAAACTGTGGCATTTACTAGTCACTATAACAAGAGCTAAATATCGGTTCCTCATTTTTACGGTGTCAAAGGACATTCACGGTCGTAAGAAGGGGTAATGTAAACTGCATACGACGTATTGTCTATACTGAAAAAGTGTTACGATACTTTTATATAACACTTTTGATTTACACAGAGTGTTTGTTTAATCCAGAGATTTTTTTACATTTTTCCATAGGTATTTTTAGTGGACGAGGTCGATTGAAACCGTTTAAAAGCATTCAGTTTAACCGTTCAAACCATCCAGACAAGTCGTTTGTCGATCAATTAACAACAACCCTTCTACCCGACCCTACTTGGTAACGAAAAGGGACTTTCCAGTGTAAATCTCTTCCCCC
>BLSH010361348.1:518611-534493 GCA_018402905.1 Glandirana rugosa | reverse complement strand
TTTAATTTCTTAGTTCAGGGTTTTCTGATGGTGACATGCATGTGCAAAGTGTTTTGACAATGCAAGAGAACAATTGGGAGACAGGGAAAGAACATTGTCCCCTAAAATGGGAAATATCCAGTAATAATCCTAAAGAAAGCTCCAGATTATAAAATATTAAAAAACAGTTGTATGATTGCATTAACATCTTAAAGCTGATATGAGATTTAATGATGACATTTACATATAAATGTGTATGTAATCCCAATCATCCAGAAAGCGTTCTTGAAGAGATTTGAACTCCTGCCCTATCTGCCTCTGTTGCTTGCACTTGGTGGAAACCTTTGTAATTGCTCTTTAGCCCCTTTCACGCGGACAGATAGAATCCAGCTTTTAGCTGCGGATAGATGAAGTTATCTTCCGCAGCTATACTGTGACAATGCTTTCCTATGGCCCCTTTAAAACTCTGCATTTAGCAACGGTTTTGTTACAGACAATTTAGAACGATTAGAAAAAATGGATTGGAATGCGTCCATGAACGATGTTCTGCAGCTATCTGCAGGTAAAAGCAGTGCACTGTGTCATCTACGGATAGCAACGGCAACAAGCATAGAAAATCAATAGGAAGCACTTCAGAAATGTCAAGAATGTTAACAATGTTTCCACTGCAGCTAAACGTAGCTGCATGTATCCGTGGCTAATCGGAATGTACAAATGCAAGTAATCATTGTGATTTGGAGTCTGGTATCTGGCTTGCATTTAGCAACGGCAGAACAGCCGCCCGTGTGAAAGAGGCCTTTATTTGCTCTCCTTCTCCACCCACTGTGTGCCTATCATTGAAGAGCATTGCAGCAAACACACTTCCTGTCTACAGACACCCAGTCTCCTACAAGACCCACTGACTGTCATAGAAATGTTCCCTGGGTTTTAGGCGGTGTCAGTCAGTGCTGAGGTCTGCTATGTGGTACACACAACTTTCATGTGGCCAGTGCCATCTGAAAGAGAAAGAGTTACTCCAGAGCCTGCCCCCTGTGAACACTGAATAATAGGAACTGCTACTCCCTGTGTGAATACAGTCTTCTAGAGTAGAACTGACATTGTGTGTTCCTTATTATATTAGGTGAAAATGTGTGCTGTATTGTTCAGAAACAATAAGGAGTAATAATATGTGTACTAGCTTAGATAAACATGATTTATGCTGATCATTAAACACTGTTGATTTAATATTCCTGCAATGATTTGCTAGCTCTACCTGACTCCTCCCGGGTCAAAATGAAAAGGCTTAAAGTGCCATACACATGGCCCGAACATCAGGCGGTATCAGCTGGTTCAATAGAAACTGACCAACATTCAGCCCATGTGTACGGCAGCCGCTCCGACAGAAGGGGCATGACTGAAAAGGTCTGTCAATCGGCATTCCAATCAGCACTTAGCCAATGGCTGAGAGCGTTGACGGGTGCGATCTGATTGGGGGGGCAGGAGGGCATCCCGTCCCCCTGTCAGAGCGCAATAGCTCAGCAGGGGAGATTGCTGTACTATCCTTTTATTGTTAGTACAGGATCTCCTCCCGAGTTCTAAGTACACAGACAGTGTGTACCAGGCTTAAGGCTGGCCATACATTTTACAATTTTTTTTATTTCATTACCTTTGGATTTACCTTCAATTACATATTGAAATAGCCTGCCTGATTGCATACAAATTGAAAGTGTTTAGGTTTGACCTCATATTATATGGTTTTGGTAAATATAAAGTGATATGACCTTTTTTTTTTTTTTATTTCATTTTTAGGGTAGAAAATTTCAGATACGTTTTAAAAGAAAGCTGCATTGTATACAGTGGTGGTAGTAGGGAAAGTATAAAAATATATATTGCTGCAGTTTTGCATTCACATGTTATATCTGCAGCTTTCCTTAAAGCGATAGTTAACTCTTGACAAAAAACTAGTTCCCCCTGCAGGTTGACCTCATAATCTGCTAGTTTGCACCACATACTAGCATATTATGACAGACGTACCTGTAAAGATGATCACTTCAGCAGTGCGCTGTCTATGTTGAAAGGGCTTTCATCGTGAACAAGTCTTCCTTCCTAGATTGCACGCTCCAGTTTAAATGGCCGGGCTGCAATGAGGGCAATCCCGTTTTTGCGCAAGGGAGTCTCGAGAGATCGCGGCACAGAGCTCTGAATGGATGGCACATTTGAGTGTGCCGTTCATTCAGAGTGCAGTGTGCTTGTGCCGGTGACCTCACTGGCTGCTACAAATGTGAATATCTCCTAAACAGTGCACGTTTCGGAGATATTCCCTGTACCTACATGTAAGTCTGGTTATAGGCTTACCTGTAGGTACAAGTAAACAAACAGACTTTACTACCATGTAAAAATAATGCATGGTGATCCTGCCATGAAGACCTTGTTCAAGCACTCCCTGTTACAGTGTGACAATGCTGTCTCCCTGTCTCCAAGTTCTGCTTCCATGTTGTCAACACTCATTATTGAGGCATTCTTCCACTGTAGTCATCATTAGGAAACCTACCCTAACAAATGCACTGCAACCTTAGCTGGAGTACATGTGGACAGGACTGAAGGAGATGAGCAGCAGAAGAGCAGTGTAACAAAGTGAAAAAAGGTGAAAACAAGTTGTTTTATGTTTTTCTTCCAGGCTTGTTTCTCTAGAAGAGCTGGACTGCAGTTTCAATGAAGTTGAAGCATTACCTTCCTCTATAGGGCAGTTTTCTCAGATACGAACATTTGCTGCTGATCACAACTTTCTAATACAGCTTCCCCCAGAGGTATAGTCCTTGTTTTGTTCTTACTCTGTATGTTTAAATCCAATTCAACATGAGAAAATGGCAAGACAATCATTTTTAACTGGCTAAAAAGAAGCCTGGTGGTGGGGATTCATTCACTTTGCTGTCTTCTACAGCACTCTACATAACTTGCCAGCTATTCCGTGTAGATTTGATTGCTTAGACTTAGATCAACACTCCCTTTATTTATACATACAGACAGAGTAAGTGTATGCTCAATAGAGATCTGGTAAAGTAATCTTGAAGGGTTTGTAAACCCTCAATTTTTTTTTTTTTATAAAACTACCAAAAATGTCTATACTTTCCTGTTCTGTACAATGGTTTTACACCGAGCAGCCCTGATCCTCCATTTCTGATGTCCCCCACTGGTGCTCCAAGCCCCTCCTCTTCATCAGGTGCCCCCACAGAAGACGGCTTTCCATGGGGGCACCCTGTGCAGGTTCACTCCTAAGTCCTGCTGCTGCATCCATTGTCACGGACAGCGGGACTCGGCATTGCTCCCGTGTCACAACTTTTCATTGAATGCAACAGGAGCCAATGGTCCCTGCTGCTATCAATCTGTTTGATGAGGAGAGCGACAGCAGCTGGAGCTGCTGCGCTTGTGCACATCGATTGGATCAGACTCGGGAAAGAAAAGGGGGGGGCGGGAGCTGCAGCACAGGAGGTTAATGCGTACAATGCATTAAGGTGAAAAACCTTATGGCTTTACAACCACTTTAAGGCTTGGTGGCAGGTACCCTAAGGTGACTACAACTATTTTTTTTTTTGACTACAACTAAATTTTTTTTTTTAAGGGTAATTTTTGACTACAACTACATTAGCTATGCTGCGTCACTGGCCCGATCTGCTCCTGTAGGGTCCCAAAAGTCCTATGGAAATACTGACCTGATATTTGCATAAGCACACAGCCCGCTTGACAGCATTAAGACTTAAAGGTAAACTGCTCAGAGACTGACAGAAGAATTGCAAAAGGTGAGAGCCATTGGTGCCCAATCTAAAGAAGCCTTGGAGCTGCTTGGAAATATGGTTAAAGTAGTATTAAATCCTAACATATTAACCAAACAAAATAAATCCAGTAAACCATTTGTTGCACTTACTTTTCAACTTTCAGTGCTGTTGACAACTGCTTTCTCTCAGTGCTGCTTCCCTGAACTTCTGGTTTTCATAGGAAATAGTTTGCAGTGGAGAGTGCAGTCTGGAGCCAGTCTTCTAGCTTGAAGGTGGGAGTTGAGGGAGTAGAAGAGTGTCTTGCTATCCTGGCCTATGGGACTGTTTGTTTCTATTGATGCACACCAAAGGGAGACACAACTCTTGTCCTTGCATGCAAGAGTGCCTCCAATGCTGAAAGAGAATGGAGCCAAGGAGATGCATACTTACCATCTTTTAGCTTTCTGATCATGTGACTGCTGTGAGAGTCACAATGGTCGCATGACCCTAATGTCCACCTCTGCCTCCCAAAATGTAGACTCTTTTAAAGGGCCCGGGAGGCAGCGGCAGGAAGGGGTTAAAGCTGAAATTCAAACAAATATGTCTATAAACTAGAAGCCTGTGTATTCTTAAAGTGGTTCTAAAGGCAAAGTTTTTTTACCCTAATGCATTCTCTGCAGTAAGGTAAAAAACCTTTCAATAGCAGCTCCCCAGCAACCCTTCCTAAACACTTAACTGAGTCCATTCTTAATCCAGCACTGTCCTGTCCTTATCAGCTCTATTCCCCTCTTCTTGGTCTCACATGCTTTGCTGAGGAGGGGGTGGGCCGAGCTTGTTGTGTGTTTCCATAGACGCACACAGCCCATCTTAGGATCAAGTCTGCATGAGGACCCCCCATAGCAAGCGGCTTGCAGAGGAGCCGAAAGCACTGGGGGGGTGATAGGGGGTTCGGAGCTGCTTTGTGCAAAAGCACTGCTCAGAGCAGGTAAGTAAAATGTTTTTAATTTTAGTAGTAAAAAATTAAGTTTAGAATCAATTTAAGTCTTGGTATCTCTTGTGTATTTTTTCCACATCTATGAAGTATCTTTTAACAACTCTTGTAATAAAGACCAATTAGTGTGTCTCTTTTCCCTTGTGTAGGGTGACTGGTCTTGTATCCGCCCCCTTGCAGTTTTCTGCAGGCATCCTGTAATGAATGGACCTGCTGGGTCCCTCCCTTAAGCCCTGATCTCTGCACATGCTATATTCAGTTCAATGATGATCTTTCTGCAATAATACAAATGTTTTGAAAGGAATATATTTCTAATCCAGTGACAACTGAAAGCTTGGGCTTTTCTGTGTTTCCAGTCCTGATCAGTTGTAACCAGGACAAATGGGGTGAACAATAAGATTTTGAGTTTGAGTGGTTGACCGCATAGAATATGTGGTCATAAAGGGACTACCTAAAATAATGTACCTGTTAAAAAAAAATGTAAAAATACTTCCCAATATCCCCTACTTTTCTTACATTTTCACACCTTTCTTTAGGAACCTGTGGCCGAGGCTCACATGTATTTTACATACAAACAATTAAAAAAATTCAGGATATATTTTGCTGGGGAGGAATTTTTTTTAGACGCTTTGGAAGAGATTGCATACCCTGTCCAGAATCACTTAATGTTATCAGCAGAAAGATGAGTGGAAGGAAGTAATAGGCCTTTTCATATCCATTTATGTTCTAACACTATCTGCACATGACCTTGTTTACTTGCCATGGAGGAAAAAGTTTGGCGGGTCTGATAAACGGTCTGTGCTGGCCCTTTAGAATTAGACATTTCATCATGACAGATTGAGCTTCAGATGAAATAGATAACTAGAGAGCAGCCTGTAGAAAGTAAATGGAATGCTGCAACTTGTAGGAATCATTTGCTTGCTATATCCCCCCCCCCCCCCCCACCCAGTTCTTGCCTTCTTCTGAACTTTAGCCAGAGCTGGCATCTCGGAGAGGCAATAGGAGGCAGTTGCTCTCCAAAATGTATTGTGCCTTCTACATATCCTTCATATATCATTACCTGATCTTTGTTTTGTTCCATCCAGAGTGCCCTCACATTAAAAATAAATTCCCCCTTCTGGCTCAGTCCCCGCTCTGACTATAAGTCGCCCTTTTCTTACCTTTTTTTTTTTTTTTCAAATTCATTATTTATAGACAGCAGTCTCCAGCAAATCAATCAATATAATGGGACATAAAGTATACAACAAAGAATATAACATGAATTTTCTGGTGACCAAATTGGCCGCTGTCAATAACAAGCACCACTCAGACAACTGTGAGGAACTCAAAGTATTAGCCAGATATGTTGTTCCATCAGAGATGGAATAAGAATAGAAGTCTAGTGGAAAGGATGGAGATGACTGAGGTCTTACCATGTAGTACAGTCAGAAAATCATGCAGAACTGAAAAGCATAAAGGAAGATATGACATAAGAGGACACTGATGGTTTTATTTTTTCGTATGAAGTCAGAAAGACTAGGGAAGAGCCAAGGGAGAAAGGAGGGGAGTATATATATATATATATATATATATGCTATATTACCAAAAGTATTGGGACACCTGCCTTTGTACGCACATGAACTTTAATGGCATCCCAGTCTTCGTCTGTAGTGTTCAACATTGAGTTTTGCAGCTATAACCGCTTCAACTTTTCTGGGAAGGCTGCCCACAAGGTTTAGGAATGTGTATTTGGGAGTGTTTGACTATTCCTCTAGAAGTGCTTTTGTAGGGTCAAGCACTGATGTGGATGAAAAGGCCTGACTCAAATTCATCGCAAAGGTGTTCTATTGGGTAGAGGTTAGGACTCTGTGCAGGCCAGTCAAGTTCCTTCACCCCAAACTCACTCATCCATGTCTTTATGAACCTGCTTTGTGCACTGGTCCAAATAATCTGGTGGAGGCGGGGATTATGGTGTGGTGGTTGGTTTTTAGGGGTTGGGCTTGGCCCCTTAGGGCTTCAGCATACCAAGACATTTTGGACAATTTTATGCTCCCAACTTTGTGGGAACAGTTTGGGGATGGCCCCTTCCTGTACCAACCTGACTGCGCACCCAGTGCACAAAGCAGGGTCCATAAAGACAAGTTTAAGCAAGTTTGGGGTGGAGGAGTCCTGACCTCAACCCGATAGAACACCTTTGGGATGAATTAGAGAGGATACTGCGAGCCAGGCCTTCTCGTCCAGAGAAAATGTGAGATCAGTGCCTGACCTCACAATTACACTTCTGGAAGAATGGTCAAACATTCTCATAGACGCACTCCTAAACCTTTTGGACAGCCTTCCCAGAAGAGTTGAAGCTGTTATAGCTGCAAAGGGTGGGCCAACTCGATATTGAACCCTATGGACTAAGACCGGCATGCCATTAAAGTTCATGTGCATGTAAAGGCAGGCGTTCCATAGATTCCAAGTTTTAGTGCATACCACTCGCTTATGTTGATTCGTCAGCACAAGATCCTCCATTAAATTCAGTTTCTCAACTTTGTGAAGTCAGAGTCTAATGGATGGAGGTTGCAGATCTTTCCTTTTGAGAGAAATTCATGATTTGCCGGTGTTCAGAAGGTGGCGGATAATAGATTTCTTTCTTTTCTTTTTATACTGTCTTAGGCTGCATTAACACAGGGGCGACCCGACTTCAGCGCGACTTTGTTAGGTGATTTCAGCACGACATCAGGCGACTTGCAACGCGACTTCGTGCCAAGCGACTTTGCCTGTGGCCAATCAGAGCAGGGAGGGAGGGGGTTGCCCTGGATAACTTATTTTCTATTCACTGTAAAGTCGCTTCCATTTAGGTGGGGGATCCGACTTGGAGGCCACTTCTGTTCAATTCTATGGGCACAAGTCGGATAGACGTCACCTAGAAGTAGTACAGGAACCTTTTCTGAAGTCGCTCCAGCTTCAGTAGTGTACATTAAGATGGCTCCCATTCATTTCAATGGGATTTCAACTGTCAAGCAGCTCAAGTCGGAGCGCAAGTCGCCCCTGTGTGAATGGGCACTTGTATTTACTACTTTTTGTTTTTCCATTTTTTCCCCCCTTTCTTGCCTGTGATATAGTGGGGGAGTTTTACTAAAGCTGGTGCACACAGAATCTGGTGCAGCCGTACATAGTAACTAATTGGCCTCCAGGGCTTATTGTCCAAGCTTAATTGAACAAGCTGATTGGTTACTATGGACAGCTGCACCAGATTCTGTGTGCACCAGTTTTAGTAAATCTCTGCCAGTGTGTCTAGTGTTCTTATTTACCAGTAGGAGGGGGGACTCCTAGGAAGCTTGCTGAAGATGCTGGCTATATTTCATAGCATCATATTTAAATTTGTTTATTATTTGTGTAGATTGGGGCCTGGAAAAACACCACTGTGTTGTTTTTGCATTCCAACAAATTGGAGTCCCTCCCAGAGGAAATGGGAGATATGCAGAAACTCAAGGTCATTAATCTGAGTGACAACAAGTAAGTCATGTTTTTGGAATTTTTGAATGTGTGTCTTAATGTACCTTTTTTCTTATTTCATAACCAAAGAACATATCTTATTTCAAGTTATATAAAAAGTATCGTACAGTATACTTAAGTTCAAAATAACCTGATTGCAGTTAAAATTAGCCAATAAGGGCCAAACTGCACATAGACACAAGTCACCTTTGAACTGAAGTATAATGTATATAAGTATTAGTGATTTCCATTTTATAGCCTGCCTACATGTAAAAAGCAGACTTCTTATATGCTTAATATCCACATTTATTGGATGGTCGTGTCTGTGGGCAATTCATTTGTATGACGTCTCCGAATCGTATGCCACCCGGAAAAGCTCTGACATAAATAAATGTGGGGATTTTCATACACTTTCTGTATGGAATGTTGTGAGAACATCATAAGGCAGGCCCATGCCTAGAACAGCAGGCTTATGGGGGACCTCATTAAGAACATTGTACAACCAGTTATTCAACTGTTTTACTATTTACGCCTTGTTTTATCACCCTGGAAAATAGTTGGTTAATCCAGCGGTAGTACTGAAGGAGTTGAGGAAGGAAAACAAGATTCTCTGTAACACTGGGAATATACAGTATCCTTCTCCTTCACTTTATGCAGAACTATACTGTATCTAAGCACCAAAAACACTATTTAATTCACTTGAATATTCAAAGCAACCTCACCCATCCATCCCTCCATGTCCTAATGCTTTATTTGTTGAGGGATCATTTTGAAAAACACCTCCTAGCATTTCTGGCCATGACCATCTCGAGTAAGGGCAGATGATTTATGTAGCATTTATGTCCTCGAATCCATCTGCTCTTAGCTCAGGCATGCAGCCGGGTGGGTTTACATAGCTGAGAAAACCCCTCCTCCTTCCTGAAGAATCATGAGATGTATGACATCATTTGCCTAGGCCTAGAAACCAGGACGTAAGTGAAGAAATGTAAAAAAAAGTTTAAAACAAGTACATCTGATATACCTTCCAATCTCTTTACTAATGCTAGCAGCATAAAGATTAAAAATAGCCAATGTTGATTGAGAGAGTGAAGTTCTGCTTTAAGGCTCTTTTTTAGACTTAATGTTACTAATCCCAAGACCCTGAATTTACTATATCTGGTCTCCCACAGTACACAGAACATGGAAATGCAATTATTTCAGTAAATATAAACTGCTAAATACCTTTTCTCATCAGCAGTATATAGCAGTCTTGTGATTTCTCAGTGTCCGGCTGAGCACTGGTTAAAGCTTGTAAGAAGAGTTTTCATTCTCCTCTGACTGTCCTATGAGGCTGCATGACCCCTGACCCTCTGCCTGGACAGTGCTGATTGGCCCTGTGCTGATCACATGCACCCTCCCAAAAAAAAAAAAAACCTCCACTAGCAATACACACCAAACTGAGCATGTGCAGAGTGCCTCCTAGGGCTCTGTTCTATCAGCAGATGGATTGGGGACAGTAAAAGAAGGGGAGGATCAGAGAAGACAGGATCAAACAGCCTTTTTACACAATGCGGAGGATTAACCCCTTAGGTTCCACAGTGAGTATAACAAGCATGCTTTACTGCATATACAGACTGATTTTACTGTTGTTGGTTTAGTAACTCTTTAACTAGCATAGTTACTACTTTTTAAAGAAAGCGAACAATGTGCTCCCTGCTGTAACTTAAATTATTTAATTTGAGATGTGAAGGGTGGAACTAGTATGAAAGGGTCTAGAACATTCACATGTGACCATGACTGTTGATCTCTAAATAGAGCCAATTCTTGGAAGAATTTTATATAAAAGATCTTTAAATTCTTAAAGTGGGCAGAGGGGTTTTGGAACTTTTTATAGCTAGCATTATTTGGGTAAAAGATCTGTGTAATTTCTCTTTTCTATAAACCACAGAGATGTTATTGTGCTGCTATGAACCCTTTTGTGACACCCACACTGCGTCAGTAAACCAGAAAAATAAATCTCTTTGTTAACTTTAATAATTTTTGTGTTTCCACAGGCTAAAGAATTTGCCCTTTAGCTTCACAAGACTGCAGCAGCTCACTGCTATGTGGCTGTCAGATAATCAGGTGGGGTGACACTTTCCCTGGGAGTAACCTCTGTGTTTTCCTTGTGTAATATAGCCTACTGTAGCTGAGCGATTTGACTTCCAAAAGGAGAGCACTGTAATGCATGTCTGTAGGAATCTGTTGTATGAAATTGTAGCTTGATTAGTACAAAAATGAGCCTGATGTGTACAGTATCTTTTAGAAGGTCACAATGTTTGTTCAGAAAATTGTAAAGTCTTACAGAATTTTGGATCAGCTCACTTCTGTTTCATAAAGATGTCCTATAACAGGCGTCTCCAAATTTTCTAAACAAAGGGCCAGTTTACTGTCCTTCAGACTTATGGGGGCAAGACTGTGGCCAGTGGGAGTAGAAAATTTTCCAGCCTCAGTGGGAGTAAACAATGTTATCATTGGTGTCAGTGGGAGGAATGGTGCCCCATCAATGGAAGCAATAGTTCCTATTGTTGATGTCAATGGGAGAAATAGTGCTCCAAGTGCCGGATAAAGGCGAACAAAGGACCACTGGCCTATTACATACCCCATATTTGTAATTGCAGGAAAACCACATTGTAAATATGTATTATTTATGGCAGGGGTAGGCAACCTTAAAGAGGTGGAGATCTACCTGAACAACATGGGAGAAGTCAAAGATCACCGGGCACAGTGTTGCCCAGTGTCATCTCCTCACACCTGATTAAGGATGGGCTCGGGCGTGTTCTCAAGTTCACGTGCCCGAGCCCGCCGGGAAGTGAACCCTGCACTGCGCCAATCACAGGCAGTGAGACATTTCCCCGATGCGCGGCTGTAGCGATCGGGGAAATGTCTCACTGCCTGTTATTAGCGCAGTGCAGGGATCACTTCCCGGCGGGCTCAGGCACGTGCACTTGCGAGCATGCCCGAGCCCATCCTTAAACCTGATTGCCATACTACTGTGTCACAAACGCGTGCATTGTACGGCAATCATGGGTTTAAATCAGGTGACAAGGAGGCAACAGATCACCTCCTCACCACCTTTCAAACACACTGTGATCACTCTTCAGAGGAGCAGCAGTGCCTGCTGCACTTGTGAATTAGCCGCTTTCAGAAAGTGCACCAGACGCGTAGGATATAATAGAAATCTATTGCTAAATGTAGCAGGAAAGCTGCAGGTACACTGCACTGCACCCGTGGTGTGGGTAATCCTCAGCACATCAGTGTGAAAGCAGCCTTATATTATTATGCCCCGTGTATTGCTTCACACTGACCTGAAGATCTCTTCTCTCCTTCTGCTGGCACCACTCTGGAGACAGCTAGTCGGGATAAGAGGTGGAGTGCAGTTGGTATCACTCCGCATGGGACAGGAGCCGACACTACAGAGGAGGCATCAGCTTATGCGGCTCTTGCTCCCTACTACAGCTCCAACTTTACAAGTAGGCCCTCTGTGGTGCACTCTGTTTGATGCTCTGGAATGGAGGGTCAGCAAGCCCAGACCGCAATCTACCAGTCACCTGTCCACAATCTACAGGTTGCTGACCCCCGGTTTATGGTGTCTCAGTACCTCTAATAATTATACACACATAGGCATAGTCAGATCCCTGGGGGCTGTAGGCACATAACCTTTAGTGCTGAAAGCAAAACACTCTCTGCTGGATGTTTAAAAAAAAAAAAAAGGAAAATTTTTGCAAAAGTTTCCATATTTCCTAAGCATTTAATGTAGGTATTAATAAGAAAACTAGTAATAGTAATCCCAAAATCTAAATATAGTAAAGCAATAAAATTGAAAGGTAAAATGATCTGAAACTGGCTGTGAGTTCAAGGTCTGAGCTATGAAAACATATATTGTGAATGTTGTTTTTGTTGTCGCATATGTTGAGTAGTTTTTTTTTTTTTTTACAATAAGACCATGCCTCTGTGAACTAACCAAAATCTTCAAGCTGAATTCCAAGTATGAATTTAATAGCATAGTAACATTGGTCCAGCTTGGATCAATGTAAGTATGTACACGCCATACCTGTGGACACTAGTCTCTACTACTACAGTGATCACTGCTGTCTTCCAGGTCCCGAACTTGATGTGAACACCCTATTTCTCCACCCCCTTCAAATAGAGAACGCCTTGCCTTCATTGAGAAAAATGCATGGCTTTCTGTGAATGGCACTCGTGCTGAGCCGATGACCCCCTGTAGTTACTATAAAGCAGGGCAGCCACTTGTCATAGGACCTGGAAGACAGCTGCGATCACTAGTCGCTGAGACTACTAAAGTGATTTTCATCTTCCACAGGGATCCCACTGTGTGCATATTGCATATGTATACTTACATGGTCCAACCTGGATCAATGTAATCATGCTATACAATCCATACCTATAATCCAGCTTTAATATTTATGTTAGGTGCATAGTTTACTATGTAGGTTTAAGGGTCCATTATGAAAACGAGCGTGAAATGGGATTCAGATTTCTTTTTTTTGGTCTGATTGCTCACTGCCGGAAACCGCACAATCTTTTTTTGTATTTTCCATCCTGAACAAGATCTAAACAGCTCTACATTAAGAAACTGTATAATGTTTGGACTGTAGCTCTTTTAAGCTGCATTGCTTTTCACTCAAGTGTCTCTTGTTGTATTCAGACAGTCACAGCACCCCCCGGCTACCTGAGTAACCAAACAGTAACAGTATCTTATAGGATGCAGTCACTGTTGGGCCAATAATTTATTCCACCTGGCTCAGTCAACAGAGTCACTCGTGGCTTGAATTGCAGTAGATTCAGCGGGAATAGGCCACATTTCCTGCAGTGTATGTATAACTTTAATGTATTTTTTTCCAGTCTTTTTTTTTATTAGAGTTTTTTTCATTGTTTGAGCCTTTTGTTGCACCAGTTTATTGGAACACTTCTGAAATTATAAACATTCAATGCTACTTATCATTAATAAAATGTTTATTTGCAGTCCAAACCCCTCATACCACTGCAGAAGGAGACTGATCCAGATTCTCAGAAAACTGTTCTAACTAACTATATGTTCCCTCAACAACCACGAACAGATGATGGTAAGGACAATGGGTGTGGGCCACTTAACATATATGAAGCACCACAGTGTCTCCTATTACTTTCATTTGAATAGCATTGAACTGTTTCAATAGATGCTAAAGCATAAAGTCAGTTAAGGTTACTTACATCTCTAAGGCTAGATTCACACTACTGCCATATGATTTTGATCTGACTTCCAGTGCAATGATGTAGTTCTACTGGGATGCAACTTTGATAAGGTTTGTATATTCTATGGGGCCAAAAGCACCGAAATCACACCAAAGTAGTACAGGAACATTTTGCTAAATCGCTCTGTGCGGCCATGCATCAATGTGAATGGACACAATTGAAAGTAATGTGATTTCCCTTGACTTGCGATTCTGCTCGACTCAAGACGCATCTGAATTTGCGCTAGTGTGAATCATGCCTAAAGGACTTCGCTTGTACCCTGCACTTAAATTCCCAGGTTATGGGCAAGGCAATTATAAGTGACTGTATTATAGGATGTGTAACAAAAGTAGAGGAGTCTTGGTTGTAGAAGTAGGATGAAGACTGAAAGATTTGTGGGAATTAGGAAATCTCAGCGATTGTGGTCCCACAGGATGCAAGAAAGTTACTTAGCCCACCATACTTAGGAAAAATTATAGTATAGAAGCTCATAGTATGGCATTGAAGAGAGTTTTGAGTAAAAACATGTTAAAGAATGCAGGAACAGAATATTTTAATCCTTGGGGGAAAAAAAAGTTTAGTTTGGCTTGTTCTTAGTATGGAAATTATCCGCTTCCAGACCGCCTGCCTGCAATGTACTGTGGATAGGCCGGCAGTGCAGGCAAAGTGACATGCGGTTACCTTGCTGCCTGCTTCCGGGTTTAGGATGCGCAAATGTGCGCCCTCCCCTGCCAACACCCACCGTGTTTGTACCCAGCAGGAGACTGTCACCAATCTTGGCCAATGATTCATGGCTGGGACCTGATGATCAGCTGTGTCTTATCACAGCCCAGAGTCCTGTGTTGACAATCAACACAGGGCTCTGTACTGGGAACAATCTCTCTGCAAAACCGGGATAAGAAACAAAGAGCAGTAAAAGCAGCACATAAATACACACATGATTACACATTGTTAGGGTCATGTTTAACCCCTTGATCGCCCTAGATGTTAACCCTTTCCCAGCCATTGTCAGTACAGTGACAGTGTAAAGTATTACTGATCACTGTATTAGTGTCCCTGATAATGTCAGTGGCAGTTAGTCAGTTATACCCTCTCAGCATTAGTGTCAGTATGTTTCCCGCCGCACTATCGCAGTCCCACTATAAGTTGCTGATCACCACTATTAGTAGTATAATAAAAAAAATAGAGATTCCTATATAGTTTGTAGACGCTGTAACTTTCACCCAAACCAATCAATAGTCACTTTTTTTACCAAAGACGTGTAGCAGTGGCTAAAAATGTATTAAGAAATTTTTATTTTTTTACATATTTATATATATATATATATATATATTTTTAATTTTTTTTTAACTTTTTTAGTTTATATCACAAAAAATAAAAAAAACAGTGGTGTTTCAAAATAGAGCTCTATTTTTGTGAAGAAAATTATACAAATTTATATTGGGTACAGTGTTGCATGATCACACAATTACCAGTTAAAGTACCTCAGTGCTAAATCGCAAAAAATGGCCTGGTCATGAAGGGGGTAAATCATTCCTTCGCTCAAGTGGTTATACTTGTTCCATCATGTGGATATTCACATGCAGCCAGGAATAGATTTCATGCTCCAGCAGTTATAGAATTTTGCTTTGTTCTGGGATAACAATCCGCAGCATTTGATTTCCCTGTCCCTGCAGCCTGGTATGCTAGATGTTTACAATACAGATTTATCATTCTCTACCAGATGGACTAAAGAGAATAAAGGCCAGGCTATTTTTTATCTCTGTATTTTGATTTGTGATCAGAACAGGTGCAGTGATTTCAAAGTACCTACATAGGCTAGGGTTACACATGTGGCAGTGTTTACCACCCCTGTAAAAAGTGACCTGTGGTATATTGCATTTCAGAGCCATTTGACAGGCAGTGAGGGGCCAGTATATTGCCTCTTTGCCGCCTGTTTTAACCCTGTAAATGCTGCACCACCAAACTGCAACCACATGCATTACACATGGTTGCAGGGCAGTTGTGGTGCAGGACCAGTCACATTCAGTAGAGGGACTGCCCATTTAAAGTAACAGGGAGAGAATTTTTGCTATGGCCACGGATCAAAGCATTGTGGCCATGCTGCATCCTAAGTGGGAGCTAAGATTTGCTCTTACCAGAGGCGGGGTGTTAATGTTTACCGAGGATCATGTACTTTCGAAGAAGCATTTCTGGTGACGTTTTTATTTTATTCACGGTGTTTAAACTTCGGAGACCATTCTCGTTTAGAATCGAGGGTGAATCCTACGTCGTACCGGTGTTACGAAACTAGGCACCGGTATCGTTTTTAAGAGAGGGACAATGAAATTTACCCGTCAGGGAGATGACTTACACTGACCAGGACGTGGTGTTGACGGGACGTTGGTACACATTACGTACACCAACGTCAAACCACCACGTCGTAAATGTCCCAATTTTGTCCGCCGTTTCTCCGTTATATGACCG
>BLSH010361348.1:459979-473859 GCA_018402905.1 Glandirana rugosa | reverse complement strand
CTGATTCCAGGTAAGGTGCAAAAAACAGCGTATAGGAGAACTGTGTGCTAGGAATACATAAATGGTGCAATTGTCCCAAAGGGGTTAACACAAGAATCCACGGTAATAAATTCCGATCTGATTAAATGATGATGTCATACGACGTATATCCACAGCGAGCCAGAAAGATAGATAAAAACTCCAAACCTTTCAGAATGGAGGCTTACCAGAAAGGTGGAGAAAAAACGCCTTTGGAAATATGCTTGTGAAGCCTCAAGGATGTCCGGACTGTCAGTCGCGTCACACTTTCCTCAGATGCTCGCTTCGCGTCACACACTCCAGCTGAGAGGGGGGGTTGATGCTCCGTATAAAGGGATGGCACGCTCCGAATTCAGACTCGCAATCCACCGTATGGGGGGTCTTAGAGGGGTCTTTGCAACTCCGCAGAAGAGGGGGTGGCTCGCTCAATCATCCAATCTATACGGTGTGGGGCTGGCCTTCGACACCCACAAAACATAAGCCACAATGTTCCAGGTCAGAGCTCTATGTTACATTTTGGCCAAAATTTATAGAGAATTTACATTTTTTTGGATGTTTTATAGCAGAAAGTAAAAAATATTCTTTTTTCAACATTTTCCCCCTTTTTTCATTTATATAATAATAAATCCAATGGTGATCAAATGCCACCAAAAGATGTGTGTGAAGAAAATGATATACATTTTGTCTGAGTCCAGCATTGCATGACCGAGCCATTGCCAGTTAAAGCGGAGGTCCGCCTGGAAAAAAAATATATACATATATAATATGTAATATATACGTACAGTAGCTGCAGACTTTTTTTTTTTTTTAAATTCTTTTTATTGATTTTCACTTTAGTTACAAAACAGAGCCTATCGGGCATACCCAGGCTCAGGTTAACACATCGCAACAATCTAACACAACCTCTATACTAATAACACTCCTCGCTCCAGTAGGCACTTGAATTGTCGGAAGGTATAGGCAGCAGCCATCCATAGGGCACTTCGGTCTTCGTTCAGGAGAGAGACCCCTTTACATAGTTTATGGGGTGGGCAGTGGTTTGTCACGTTCTTACACATAACTCTACCCCCACCCTGGCCTGGACTAGCTGGAGGGTTCAGGATCGGAATTGGTAAGCTGCAGACTTTTAATAATAGGGCACTTACCTGTCCTGGAGCCCAGCGATGTTGGCACACCGCCGCCAATCTTCGGATCGGGAGTCGGGTGCAGCCGCATCCATTGCGGGTAAGGGAACTCGGACGTGTAGCATTACAGCTTCACACCGGGCACCTTACTGCGCATGCGCGAGGCTCCGCTGCGCTCTGCTATTGGCCAGGCAGCCAGTAGCAGAGGGAGGAGGGAGCCGGGCTGCTGACATCAGCGGCCTCAGCTGCCGGCCCGAGCTCCTGGATATGTGGAAAAGGACACCTGTCTAAAGACAAGTGTCCTCTTTCCCCTTCCCCCCCCCCCCAAAAGGTGCCAAACTTTTGGGTGGAACTCCGCTTTAAAGTAGCAAAAACTGGCCTGGCCATGAAGGGGGTAAAACCTCCCGGGGCTGAGGTGGTTAAACAATCTGTTAATTCCGTCATCGCCTTGTGTATAACAATAGTTTCTTCTTTTTCCCAGGCAAATGGGTACAGTTTCCTGAATATTGACCACGGACAGGCGGTGTCTTTGCTAAAGAAGTTTCAGAACGCCGTAGAGCTGATTGTTTTACGGGACGGAGCCGTGTAACAGACAGGACAATGAACTGAAAGCCAGCAATGTGTCAAGAGACTAATTAGTATATTTTTCTATGTATATAAGAGAAAAAGCAACTTAGAAAAAAAAACATGCACTTGGAATTTTGATAAACAAGAAAACCTATTTGTACAGAAATGTATTGTGAAAATGTGTGGTTTAGGGGAGTAAACCACTGCATATAAAGCAGCTGGGTCCCAAAGGCCTTGCTGCTCCGGTGTGAATGTTTGACTAGTTTTGCCTACAAGAACAAACCTGTGTTGTTTTTGTACAGAATGTAGGTTTATTTTTGGACGACGTGTGTTACTAAACTCTGTAAGGTTAAAAAACATGAGCCTAAATTGTAGCGAGCAGGCGGAGGGGGGCACAGCCGCCTCTACTGTAGCTATATGTAATGTAGCTATATGTATGCCTTTCTCTCTTCACACCTGGTATCACTTTTTATTTTATTTTTTTATACATTTTAAAATTCAAAACCACTTGTGTCGAGACTGAATCATGTTGGCTTTGCTATGTATACTCAGTGTTGGTGGGCGATAAAGCAAAGTGGCACTTTTTTTTGGGTTGGCTGGGTAATGTAGCCTTCTGTCCTATCTGGTATCCCAGGGCCGTGTCCGATATAAGTGGTCTTCATTTAGAATATAGGGTCTCGTTATTGGGATTTTTTTTATTCTAGGCACCAGTGGCTTTTTTTATTATTATTAAGAAGTGCTGTACGAAGAATCTAGCTCTTCGACATGTTTGAAGCACATTTTTTAAAATTCTTTTCTCACATTTTTTTTTTAAATGGTAACAAGGAGATTATTTTATGGGACGTGTGTTTACATATTTTCTGAATCTGTTCTCATGTAATTTAAGAGATGCTTTATGCTAGGCCTGGGCGGTACTACAAAAATCCTGGCAGATTAAGCCTAAGCAAAGCAGTCTATGTACATGGTGCCTGAGAGCGTTCCGTTTTAAATTTATATTTCCAACGTTAACGACCTTAATGGATCCTTCTTGAAATCCTCATTTTTTATTTTTTTTTCAGTTCTTTTTTTCCTTTTTGGATTGCGTTCCTCCACTGTCCCATACACTGAAGTGCCAAGTCTGTGATGGTGGTAGCTAGCTACCAGCAGCTTGCATGATGGTTTGAGAAGCAAACCTGCCTGTGATTTCAACCACCACACAAGCTGATTTTACACCTGTATCATTTCTTTTATCACATGGGACAGAGTGGCCTCTTGCCTTGCTAAATGTCATAGTGATTGGTGCTAGGTAACCAAAGTACGTGTGTAAAAAAAAAAAAAAACATGAGAGAAGGATTAATGAGAATAGCTGCAGGGTTTAGGAAGGGTCCCATGGACCTGTTGGTTTTTACTTAGTGGCAGCAATTGAAGGGCTCTTTCTACAGGGAACATTGAAATGTGAACTTCTACAAACTAGAGTCATTAAAGGCTATCTATAACTATATACTGTTTTAGTGATTTACCACGAGCTGCCTTTGTTCCTTGTTAATGTAAATATGTTTTTTTTTTTCTTCTTTTATCTTTCACAAAGGAACATCATTCATGTCTATTTTTGTGTCTCTGGTGTAAATGGGTGGGGGTTGCAGTGCTTCTTAAAGAAATACATGGTTCATAAAGACCAGGGATAAGTGCCATAAATGACCAACAACTGTTTATTTTAGGGCTGTTCTTTTTTCTTTTATTTGACCATCAATTCCGACACGCTAACATTGTGTTACTTCAGATGTGTGGGTCACTAATACAGCCCCGGGGGGTCTATGTCCATTCTAGTGGTAACAAAAAAGGCTATAATTTATTGATGGAGTAACAGACGCAAGCAATGCATTACCAATGCTGATTGAGAAGTTTTAGCAAAGCAAGAGCAATATGTTTTATGTGTTCATGGCTAAGGGTCAAAGGCGATATTGCACTTGACTTTAAAAGTACTATGTTGTATGAATTCCCCTATGTAATATAAGGCTTTACTGTAATAAAATAAACCACGACCTAGTGTACAAATCTCATCTCCTCTCAATTGAGTCAGCTACCTGTACAGAACGATGCTTAGACTATCAGTTGACAAGCATCGAGTTCTAATACCAAGACACAAGCTGTTGCTTCTATCTGAACAACGTCAATACTAATTAGATGGGAAGGAACCAGCTCAGTGTCTTAAGATAGCTGCCTCTGTTCTGAATAGGTAATGACACCTTTTTGTATACTCATTCTTATTGATTTTGTTATTTTTTCATAAGAATCAACTATTTTGGAATATAACCACAGAAATTTTGCTGTATTTTGTTACAATGTACATGTTGAATGTGCTTAAACATGAGCAAATAGGAAATACAGACCTTCAAGATTTCGTAGTCTTTTTAAGCAGTTGACTAAAGAGGGGAACATTTTTTTTTATTTTACATGGCATAAACATTTCATATGGCGGAGAGTCTAGTCTCCCTCATTATCATTTTAATAGTCGTTTTTATTACATCAGTATGTAATGGTTCACAACTTTTACCATTGTACTTCACTGTGTGAGAGCACAATACATAACAATTTCAGGTGTAGTTGTAAATCCAAATGACTATGCATACCGGTGGATCTAATGCCTTGTGGAAATACTGTATATTTGCAATAGACTGACAGACTAAGAATACAGTTGACTATTACAGTGGCTGTTTCATATGGTGGCTGTGCTGTACCAGTGGTGTCTTGCATCTAAAATAGGTTTGTAGCACATTGTTCAGTCACTGAACAGAGGTGTAGGGTTGAAGGGGCTGTCGAGAGACACTTCAGGTAACATGCAACTGTTTTCCTTGACTTTTGTTTGGTTTGCTGCATCAAATCGTGCATTCGTGTTTTAGTTTGTGCAAAATTAATCTTGTAGCCAAAGGGGTGGAGCTGGTACAAAAGGGTGTCCTTCTTGTGTGCCAAGAGCAACCTGATATCTAAATACAGCTGTGCCCAGGAGACCCAGGTCACACTGGCAAGTTTCCCTTATGGCCTGGAAAATTTCACTCCGATCCCTTTATCTTCAGTGGCAGAACCTGGGTTAGGGCTTGTAGTGCAAGAAAGGAGGACTTGGCGTTTATTTTTATAGTGTCAAGCTCTCCCAGCCATCTGGCATGCTGGAAATCTATTTCTATAATCAGAGGTGTTCAGAGTTGGCTTTGATTCACTTCAAACTAAACATGGTCTGTAATATCTGCGTCCATTGATGTTGCACAGGCTATTTGCCTTTAGTGAATCAACCCCAATAAGTTATTAAAGTAAACCATGCCATTTCTATTGCTATCCCATCAAACAGTACCTGTACATAGAGACTGTGGTAAGTCCTTTAATGCTCACTTTGCTCTCTCACAGCTGTCTAGCAATCCTCCAAGATAGCAGCTGTGAAAACTCAGACTGAAAATCCATCTTTTGAAGGGAATGTCAATTCATAGAGTCTGGCTGCAATGGCATCGTATTTCTATTTCCGATTACCTGGAACTAAAGTATTCCAGACAATGAAGACATGAAGGATTAAGGCTACTTTCACACTGAAAGCGCCGGCCGTTTACCCTTGTCGGCCGCTAGTGGATCGTTTTTAACCCCAAAAAAAGGCTAAAAACTCCAGTTTTGCAGCGCTTTTAAGACGATTTGAAAGCGCTGCCCATTCATTCCAATAGGCAGGGCGTTTTGGGAGCGCTAGATACAGCGCTCCCAACCTGCCCCAAAGATGCTGCTTGCAGGACTTTTCAGAATGTCCCGCAAGCGCACCGCCCCAGTGTGAAAAGACACACTGGAATGAATGGGAGGCGGTTTTCAGGCACTGTGCAGAGGCTATTTCTAGCGCTAAAGTGCCTGAAAACCGCCCCAGTGTGGAAGGGGGTCTAAGAGAGTTTTCACAGTTGCTATGTATGACATGCATTCCTAGACAAATATAATATGATAGCGGGAGCAACAAAGAACTTCCAACAATTTCTATGCACAGGTATTGTTAGATGGGATAGCAAAAGTAATGACATAGCTACTTTAAGATGCAGGTCGACATACACTGCTGTCTTTTTTCCTTGTTACAGGTGCTTGATGGTTGTTTACTGCACTGATATGTAAAAGCCCATATACAGATGTGAAAATTCTCTGTGTACAGGGAACTCATCCAGCATCCATATACAGTAACTGTGTACACTGGATGAAGGAAAAGCCTTCTGAAGATAAAATGTTCAGTGCATCTTAAGTAAGGCCATCGTTACCTTCTGTTGTACCCAGTTCATCTTAATGTCATTTCACACCTGCGGTATACTGCTTTTTTGATTAATGATTAACATTGTTTCCCAAGTACCAGAAGGATTCACGCACCTTATGGATATAAAGCAAACGTTTTATGGAAAGATATTTTTTAACAAAATATGGACTGCATATTTAAATGGGCTCTCTTCCAGAGGAGCCAGAGGTATCCTATAATGCACAGTATGGTGTGTGTATGTGTGTGTGTATGGTTTAATACTGTAACTTTGTGTACAGTGTATTATGGGTAATCAGGCCTCGGGCCTCATTTGTATAAACCCCAACTATGCAGAGATGCTTATTGTTGAACTATATATGCATCCAATGTACATCACACACCATCATTGTCTTGTAATCTAAGGTCAACGAAATTCAACTGCAAATCTCACTATTTATTATGTAAATAGCCTGTTCTGGTTTAATTTTTTCTCTGATTATGAATATGTAAATACTTTTAAGGCCTCCTATGGATTTGCAAAACATAGCAATAACGCAAAGACAAAACTCAAGCCCAGCTTTCTTGGTTAGGTATGCTGTGCGGTTTTATTTTTCATGAAATCTTTCTTGTCAACAGCAATGTAATGTTTTAATGATCAGCATTTATTCTACATTCCAATTTTTTGTATATAAGTAAATTGTTTCTCAAGTAACACATGAAAATTAGAGAATAAACTAATGCTCTTACAGACGGTTGTGGAGTGTTTCTTTTTTCAATACTATGTGCTTTGATTTGTGCTGTTCTTTTTTTTTTTTTTTTACATAAAGTTTATTAAAATTTTGCTCAGTACAAACAATGGCAGCGGTACAATCATGGTACAGAAGAGTCCCAATTCATAATAGTAGTCAAATATACATTTATACAATCAGTTACAGGAACCATGGTATGATTTGTACTGTTCTTAAACCACATTGTTTCATAGAACAAAGCGTGTGTATGTGAAGGTTCTCATTTATCCACGATAAAGATAGTCGTAATCACATTTAACTGGACTTGTTTTGTAGTATTGAAGATGTTTCTCAGTTCATCCAAGCAGCTTCTTCAGCTCAAATGAGTGTCAGAAACATAATGCAGCATTTATAGCCGCAATGGTAACTCGGTCACATTAACTACTTCACCTCTGGAAGATTTACCACCTTTACCGACCAGGCCGTTTTTTGTGATATGGCGCTGCGTTAAGTTAACCACTTCAGCCCCAGAAGGATTTCACACTATAGGACCAGAGCACTTTTTCAGATTCAGCACTGCGTCGCTTTAACTGACAATTGTGCGGTCGTGCAGCGTTGTACCCAAACAAAATTGCGTCCTTTTTTCCCCCCACAAATAGAGCTTTCTTTTGGTGGTATTTGATCCCCTCTGCGTCATTTCTGATCGCCGCTATAAATAAAAAAAGAGCGACAATTTTGCAAAAAAAATCAATATTTCTTACTTTTTGCTACAATACAAATCCAAAAAAAAAATATAAAAAAAACATTTTTTTCATCGGTTTTGGCCGATTTATATTCTTCCTCATACTTTTAGTTAAAAAAATCACAATCGGCATTTATTGATTGGTTTGTGCAAAAGTTGCCGCGTTTACGGATAATGAGAATTAATTTCTGGGGTTTTTATTTTTTTTTACTAGTAATGGCGGCGATCTGCGATTTTTAGCGGTACTGCGATATTGCGGCGGACATGTCGGACCATTTTGACACTTTTTTTTTGGACCATTGGCATTTATACAGCTATCAGTGCTATAAAAATGCACTGATTACTGTGTAAATGCCATTGGCAGTGAAGGGGTTAACTTGGAGGGGGTGCTCTAAGGGTCAACTGCGTTCCCTGGGCGTGTTCTAACTGTATGAGGACTGGGCTGGCAGGGGGAGGGGAGTGATCACGGCTTCCATATACAGGAAGCCTGTGATCACAGCCCTTTCCCCTCTAACAGAACGGAGATCCGTGTTTACATACACGGACCTCCGTTCTCTCACTATGGGGGGGCCATCGTGACTAGCCGGCGGAGTTCGAGTCCGCCGCACCCGCTCCCTGCCCCCTCCCCGGACACAGTGAGCTAACAATACTAGTTATCGTGATAACGAACACAAGATCTCCATCTTCCTCTCACAGAATGGCGGTCTGCCTTGTTTACCTGCCTATCCTCAGAACGATTGTGAAGTGCCGGCAAACATCAGGTCCACTGGACTCACTGATTGGCTCCCGCTATGTCCAATCACAGCGGGTTGCCTGTGGCGAGTGCCTCAGACCCAGTGAACAAAATCACATACGGTACATGATTTCATACAGGAAGGCCGCCCTGCCGCAGTATATCTGCGTGGGGCGGTCCAGAAGTGGGTAAAGCCACAAGGATAACTCAGTCACATTAACCACTTCATCTCTGGAAGATTTACCCCTCTTCCTGACCAGGCCATTTTTTGCAATACGGCACTGCGTTACTTTAACTGACAATTGCGCAGTCATGTGACACTGTACCCAAACAAAATTTATGTCCCTTTTCTCCCACAAATAGAGCTTTCTTTTGGTGGTATTTGATCACCTCTGCGGTTTTTATTATTTGCGATATAAAGAGAAAAAAAGACCGAACAGTTTTGAAAAAAAAAACTATTTTTTACTTTTTGTTTTAAAACCTATCCAATAAAAAAATGTAAAAAATCGAATTTCTTCATCAGTTTAGACCAATATGTATTCTGCTACATATTTTTGGTAAAAAAAAAATCCCAATTCAAATGGAATGTGCCAATGCAGATTGTAATGCCCTTGGGAAATCAACATTTGCTGAGACACATTCCATGGTAATTTGGTATGGGTGACTGAGCTACTTGGGTGGATAAAAATCTTTTTTAACACTTTTTAGAGCTGACTAAGCTGCTTGAACGAGCAGCAAAACATCTTTAACATTACAGAACCTAGCTGAATGAGACTAACTATTTCTAGCTATTGTCAAATGGCTTGGTCATTTTATGTTTCAATATTTTTTTATTATTAAAAGGTGTAAATCAAACAGGTACAAAGAATCATCCGTGAACTCGGAACATAAACATTCTACAGAGTTTAAAACATGTTAATGTATGAAAGTAGAGTCTCATACCATATATTCACCTAAACAGAATATTAAGGACACATTACTATCTTTTGTCGTTATTGAGCATATAGTCTAATACATCCAGTCTTTGAGGCCTCCGAGATTTTCCCTCATTGTTTACCATAGTAGTGCTGTATTAGGCACTTTTCCAATTCAAAGGTGGACTGTAATATGTTCTCTCGTACTACTCAAAGACCCTCCTACATCCTAGAGTTCAAACGGCTTGGTCATTTTAAAGTGCACAAACAAATGGCCACTGCCCCCACATATAACTGACCTTTGTAGCAAGGAGCAACGCATGCATAAAAAAAGCCCAAAGAAATTCCCAGCTCAACTTACCGACCAGCCTGCAACCAACCGAATTATCCTGCCTAACAGTACTGTTGGGATAATTTGGTTGGTTGCAGGCTTGGTAAGTTGAGTTGGGAATTTCTTTGATTTTAAAGCGTAGTTCAGAACAGTGTTGTTAATGTTATTACCCCAAAGAGAGTTAATAGGCTGTAATGAGAAGAATTGATCATCTTATGCCTGTACTCTACCTGCACTGGAAGGTACTGCAATCATAACAGTGCAGCCAGTGGGCCCAATGCAGTTGATGCAATATACAGTTTTGTTTAACCGGCTCGCATACATTTACTGCTGCAAAGTGGTGCTGTCCCGCAAATCGCCGTCTATAAACGGCAACTTGCGTGTGCGCTGTAGCGGGCGGGGGCGTGCCGGCGCGCTCTCATGCCCGTCGCACTCTGCAGAAGTGTGGCCGTGGCTTGGGCGGGCTCGATCTCCGCCAGCGAGCCGTGATTGCCTAGCAGAGAGGAAGAATGGGGAACCACCGATGCAAACATGGCGGTTCCCTGCTCTGTCAGTGGGCAGTTAAGAGATCTACTGATCCCTGTCACTGGGATCAGTTAGATCTCTTATGCCCCTGGTAGCTTAGCCCACTCACAGCTAGAAGACACCCAGGGAACACAGTTAACCCCTAGATCGCCCCCTGCAGGTTAACCCCTTCACTGCCAATGACATTTACGCAGTAATCAGTGGATATTTAACCGCTTCCTTACTGGGCATTTAAACCCCCTCCTGCCCAAACCAATTTTAGGCTTTCAGCACTGTTGCATTTTGAATGACAATTGCGCGGTCGTGCAACGTTGTATCCAAACAAAAATTTTATCATTTTTGTCCCACAAATAGAGCTTTCTTTTGGTGGTATATAATCACCTCTGCGGTTTTTATTTTTTGCGCTGTAAACAAACAAAGCGACGATTTTGGAAAAAAAACAATATTTTTTTGCTATAATAAATATCCAAAAAAAATATAAAAAAGTGAAGGGGTTAACTCTGTTCCCTGGGTGTGTTCCAACTGTGTGGGGGCTGGGCTGGTCGGGACATAACAGATCTCACTGATCCCAGTGACAGGGATCAGTAGATCTGGTATGTCCCATTCACAGAACGGAGAACCGTCGTGTTTACATCGGCGGTTCCCCGTTCTGCAGCTGCTAATGGTGATCGGCGGGTCTCGGGCGGATAATGAGTCCGCCCTACCCTACACGCACCGTGTGACGGCCGCAAGAGCGCGCCGCCGCAGGCTGCGAGTGCGCGTGGGGAGTGTGCACAAAGGAGGACGTCCATAGACGTCCTCCGGGCATTTCAGAGCCGCGCTGTAGCCGTCTTTTGGCTATAGCGCGGATCTGAACTGGTTAAATTTCTGATTGCTGTATAAATGTCAAAGTGTCAAAAACGTCTGAAGTCTGTTGCTGTTCATGTCTAGGGAGGGAAAGAGGAGGAGTGACCCTAGAAGACACTGCTGCTTCTCACATTGGAACACTGGAACGTGTTTGTGGCATGTTTTCTAACCTGGCCAATTGTTTTTCCCAGTGCCAACGGTTCAGGGCTTCCTATATACACAAGGTAATCACCTGTTCTGGCCATACTTTGTCCTGCAGGGGAGTCGGATGGAAGATGGAGTGCTGAGGTTGCTGTCATGTGTCCTGGGAGGGGACCCTGGGGCTGAGGAGCTGGAAGCCTAAGAGAGGAATCTCCATTACATTTGGACATCCGGGTTAGCATGAGACGATCTGATCAGTTGGAGGCCTGAACAAGAGTTGTGTCCAGTACCTCAGCACACCCAGGGGCATACAAGGGGAGAGACTGCCAGATGTAGCATACTTTCCAGGGACAGCGTTGTGCTAAATCCCAATCTCTTGTCCTGTTCGTTCTTCAGAGCAGCCAGGTGGGTGGGCTGTTAGTATCTGCAAGCCTCAGAACTGTGTGAGGTTCTACAGAGGAGACAAGATACTCCTACATACAGTCTCCAACTTTGTGCTATTTCTCTAAAGGGGACTGAGGGCTCCTGGTTCATAAAAGACCTTGCCACTGGTCCACAGAGGCTGTGTTTCTTCAAGCCAAGTTGGCCATCCCATAATTCCTATACCCTATCCAAGTTGTTTCCCCAATAAAACAACAAAAACAAGGCCACAGACATTACTTGTCTCTGGATGGAAGTTGGAAATGCATGTTGCCTGGCTGTGCAGGAGTAGGGGGACCAGAAATCCAACGGCCCTTGCAGGGGTGGCGCTACAACTGTAACACCTTTAAATGAAATCAAGCCACCCATGCACAGACTGATTGCAATTCATCCCAAAGGGGTATGAAGAGTGGTGAGATTGAGTGGCGGGGATGTGTACGTGACAAAGAGTCCTATGCTATGTAGAAGCTTCATCTCAACATGTAATGGAAGTTCTGGCCCCACAATGTGAATGTTGCCAGAACTTAAAGCGGTTGTCTACCCTTTTTGTTTACTTTTACCTACAGGTAAGCCTAGAATAAGGCTTACCTGTAGGTAAAATGAATATCTTCTAAACCTGTATGGTTTAGAAGATATTCCCTTTCTAATGTACTAAATCGTTACGGCGCATGCGCCGTGTATGTTCCGGCGCATGCGCCGTATGTGTCTCGGCAAAAGCCGGCATTTGTTCCGGACCCTGCCGGGGAAAACGAGCCCCGCGCGCATGCGCGGGAGTGACGTCTCGCGGCTCCGGCCAGTCACAGCGCCGGAGCCGCGTACCCGGAAGCAAGATCCGGGTGAAGATGTCCGCTGCCACGGAGGGGACCAAGCGGCTCGGTCGGATCTTCGTTCAAGGTGAGTATTTCATAATGAGCTAGTATGCGGTGCATACTAGCTCATTATGCTATTATCTTGCAGGTTTTTATTTTTTTTAAAAAAAAAAATTTCAGTAGACAACCGCTTTAATAAGGACACGTGCTGGTGTGGTTACTGTAATTGCAGCCACTTAGTGCAGTATCCTGTGTCTACATAAAAATGATGTGCACTCATACGGCATCCATTTGTATCATTTATATGTAGGTAAACACATAATTATGGATTGTATGCTTATTATACCATGTACCCATCTATAGGTGTGCGCAGCCTATTGCATTAGGGTGTGCACCCCAAGGCTCAAACACACATGCCTGCGTATGTATGGGTGTGTAAAACATCTATCTGTTCACATTAGTGGTTGAGGTGCAGTAAAACCCTGCTGTTAAGCTGTGCTTTTACCGCCCTTCAACTACTACCATCTTTTAGCTGTAGATGTAGCGGCTGGGCATGTTCACATGCTGCAGCTGCAATTATACCCCCAGTTGCTTTCAGCAGGTGTAGCATCCACTGACTGTGACCCATTTAAGCGAAAGGCAGCACTTTGCAAGCAGTCTACAACGTGGAGTTTAAGGGGTTAGAGCAGGTTGTGTGGAGGCGATACAATGCCTCCTCACTACCTCTCAAATGCTCTCTGCATGTGCGGCGGTGCCATCATTGTGGTTCCGGCCACTCATACAGCCGGAGCCCACAAACCTGGAAGGAAGACCAGGGGAAGATGTAAGCCTTGTTAGAGGGCTTCATTCTAAGGTAAATATTTCATAATGTGCCAGTATGCAATGCATACTAGCACATTATGCAATTGCTTTACAGGGGATAGTTTTTTTTTTTTTTACTGCTGCGGTTTACAACCGCTTTAAGTTGGTACATGACATGTGCGCAGGTTTTTTGTTCAGATTGCTAGCTGACAGGTTCTTGCATCTACAGAAGGGATGTGGATGCAGAAATCCCCCCTGCTGGGACATCATATTCTGACAGTGGGGAATTCCCATCATCAGAATACACTGATTAGTGCTGCAGCTGATTGGCTGCCATCTGCTGATTGAACATTGTTTCCAGCAGTCCGGTCCAAGAGAAGCTGATCTAATGAACAGCTTCTGTCTTAGGGCCGGTTCACACTGATGCGGCGCCTGAGGCCATCTCAAGGCGGCTTGCCAGGAGACTTCTATCATAGAAGTCAATGCAAGCCGCCTGAGATTGCCCTGAAAATAGTGCAGGGACCATTTTTCTAAGGCGGAGCGAAGCGATTCGCTCCTACAGGGAGTGCAGAATTATTAGGCAAGTTGTATTTTTGAGGAATAATTTTATTATTGAACAACAACCATGTTCTCAATGATTCCAAAAACTCATTAATATCAAAGGAGTTTTTATGTTGAACGGATTATTAAGACGTGAGGGACATCCTCGCTTAGCGAAGCGAGGCGGAATCTTTTTACCAGGGACGTGATAAAAGTCCCGTTAGAGTCCGCCGAACGTAACTGAAGATACTATCTTCAGAGGACCGTTCGGCGGAACTCTACCGGAGTCCGCGGCGTAGTCACACTTGGCCGGGATTCTGTCTTCGACAAGTAATCTAGTCGAAGAGAACCTGGCCTGACGACCTTTGTTACAAGTTAGTCGTCTACCGTCGGTTAGTCGACGTCGTGATTAGTCACAT
>BLSH010361348.1:448613-459495 GCA_018402905.1 Glandirana rugosa | reverse complement strand
CTTGACTTTTCTCAGTTCACGGGCAGTTATTTTGCGCCTTGGTTTTTCCACACGCTTCTTGCGACCCTGTTGGCTATTTTGAATGAAACGCTTGATTGTTCGATGATCACGCTTCAGAAGCTTGGCAATTTTAAGAGTGCTGCATCCCTCTGCAAGATATCTCACTATTTTTGACTTTTCGGAGCCTGTCAAGTCCTTCTTTTGACCCATTTTGCCAAAGGAAAGGAAGTTGCCTAATAATTATGCACACCTGATATAGGGTGTTGATGTCATTAAACCACACCCCTTCTCATTACTGAGATGCACATCACCTAATATGCTTAATTGGTAGTAGGCTTTCGAGCCTATACAGCTTGGAGTAAGACAACATGCATAAAGAGGATGATGTGGTCAAAATACTCATTTGCCTAATAATTCTGCACACAGTGTATTAGAACGGTTCCATTGCACAGCATTGAGGCGAATTGTCAGGCGACAATTCGCCTAGATGTGAACGGGCCGCGAAGTCGCGCCGCATCGCGCCGCGTTAGTGTGAACCGGCCCTTACAGGGAGGGGAGGGTTACACATTGATTGAAATTTAACCAGTCCCTGCTGAACTGGACAAATCTCAATCTATGTTAGAGCTGCACGATTTGGGCCAAAATGAGAATCATGATTTTTTTGCTTAGAATAAAGATCACGATTCTCGCGGTGTAACATCTTACATATACAAAAAAATTGTGTTTCCGTTTTTTTTTTTTTTTAAAGTGTCATTTTGCCCAAAAAATTGTGTTTGAAAGACCGCTGCGCAAATACAGTGTGACATAAAATATTGCCACAACCGCCATCTTATTCTCTAGGGTCTCTGCAAAAAAATATATATATATAATGTTTGGGGGTTCTAAGTCATTTTCTAGCAGAAAATATTGGATTTTTGCTTATAAGCAACAAATGTCAGAAAAGATTTGGTCTTTAAATGGTTAAACTAAACTATTCTATACATGGGAATTCAACCCTTTGATCATTTGAAACATAGTATCTTTTTGCTTCTTTTATCAACTTGATTTGGCTCTTTGCCCAGATAGGAGAGACTCAAGTCGCTCTGACTTAAGAAAAAGATTCCTGGGGAGACTTCAGGCGACTTGCATTGACTTCTACTAAGTCAAGTCGCACTGAGTTGCCCCGCAAGTCGGACTCCATTAACTGCACTGAAAATCGCGGTAATATGTGATGAAGATCGCAGGGGGGGTGAATCGAGATCACGATTTTAATACGAATAATCGTGCAGCTCTAATCTGTGTGCACCTTATCCGTGCTCCCTCCACTGCTGTGACTTGTCCCCCTGAGCTTCTATGTAAATTACTGGCTGTGGTCATTCTCCAGCCTCCTCATCATACTATATAGGGTTACTGCCCCTGTATGGTATGTGATGTCAAGGCTTTGGGTGAAGAAAGAGAGCTTAGAATCAGGCAGGTCTTTTAGTAAATTGTCCCTGCAAGGTGCAGGACAGGTTTACAGCACAGCTCAGCTAAGCATAGTGTAAAAGGCATAGAAGGTTGGGACTCTCATGTGTAGGAGATGCAGGCTGCCATCCATCCTCTGTAATCTTCACTCTGCCCCAGGAAGAGCTGTGCTGTGTTGGACAGGAAGCAGTGGTCGGGGGCTGCACTAGGATGATCTCTTCTTGCTCTGCCCACCTGTACTGGAGCTGTGAAAGCTCCGACTCAGCCAGAGAAACAGAGAGAGAGTTTTCCCAATTTAAGCTGTTTTTGTGGTCGCACAAAGCATAGGATGGTGGGCTCTGGTAACCACTAACTCCTATGAGGACTGCAGCCACCAGCTGTGTAGTAAGTAGTCAGGAGTTATCTCATGCTGCCTCTAAAATCCCAGCTAGGGCATCCCTGACAGCAGGAGGCAGAGTGATATTCAGGTGTCAGGGACTCTGTAGCCGGGACTACAAAGACCGTATCGGAAAATGCGGCTGCCTGACTGCTTACTCCGCAGCCAGTGGCTGCACTTCTCCCAGGAATTTTTATATCTAACTGAAAAATAGGCCCACTGGAAGTGATATTAGTTAGCAGGGGTGCCAAACTGGAGTTGTCACACATTGTGACAGTGAAAAAACCATGGGGTGTGCCTGGGCATTAGGGTGTGCCCAGGCACACCCCCTGCGCACCCCTAAGCACCCATCATATTGATATAGACACGGAAGAGGTGATGGAGAACTGTTGGCACAAAGAAAACTGCAGCACTTACTGGGCATAACAGAGGTATCTAACTTTGTATCCTCCATGGACTCAGGAAAGGACATTAGGCCTGCTTTAATAATAAAAAGGAAATGTAAAAGAATTGGAGTCCACGGAAAAAAGCATTTCTGTAATTTCTAAAATAAAAGCTGTCTAGCAGAGGCGTAACTAGAACCTTCAGGGCCCCGGTGCAAGAAATTATGAAGGGCCCCCTTACCCCTGGCCAGGGCCCTTCCCTCTTCCCACTGATCCTGGGGCCCTTTACGCCTATCGTGGGTCCATTTATTATGGTACTGCAGTGGGGCCCTTTCACAAGTTCTGCAGCAGGCCCCAGGGGGGCCAGGGAAGCACACAGGGGCCCTGGGAACAGCAGAAGACAAGTAAACTGGATAGAGGAAAATGGAGGAGATTGGGTCCTCTAAATGCCGCCCCCGCCATCCCTCCTATTCAGGTGTACAAGGGAGGCACATGGGCCCCCTGGACCATGGGGCCCGGTTGCAATTGCAACCCCTGCAACCCCTATCGTTACGCCCCTGCTGTCTAGCTATCTAGATTGTGTCTTCTTTCTGAAGCTGGAAGGGCCTGCTAATATGTAAATTATCCGGGTTCCTACGCCAAGCTTAAGAATAATTTATTGTCTAGTTCCACCTTATCATAAATCACTGGGGGTCAGTGGGAGCCATACTGTCTGCGTTGGTCCCCATCACTGACAGCTCTGAGATGCAGAACATGAATAGGGCTTGCAGACACTTATAATTTTATGATGTCCAGGCTTTGTGAGGCCTTAGGCAAAACCTAGACATGAGGCCCCACTCACGCCCATATTGGGAAAAATAATTCAAGCGATAAAAAAATTAACTTTATAAATTGCATATAATTAAGAGATTTAAAGTGCTGGTGTCAGTACCCTATATCTCGGTGCTAATGTCCGTGTCAAATTAGGCGGTTGCTAGGCCCCTGTGAGTGAGAGGCCTTAGGCGACCGCCTAATTAGAGAGCCGCTTCTGATGATGTTCATGACTATAGGCAGCCATTGAGATCCTTCAAAGAGTTACAATAAAGTTATGTTATGCTACCAAGTAATGGTTAAAAATACTCTTGAAAAATGCAGTTCTGTAACAAATGATCAAGCATGCTCTATCCACTATTTGAACTGCAGATAATAGATTACAATACTGTCAGGCTTGTTATCTGGAGTTATAAAATGGTGAAGATGAGAGATCGACATTGGCAACTTAGCTGAGGTAGTAAATGATAAACCTCATCCTGCAGTGTTTAGTCTTATACGAAGTCGCAATTTTTAAATTCCTTTTTCTATTTATATATTTTCTTTGCTCAAACATTTCTCTGCTAAGATCTCACGCTTATCACTTAGGCTCCATGTACATGGGATGCTTTTCAACCTCCCCTGAACGGTTTATCTTGACAGCTAGAAACCGGCGTCTAAAACGTCCGTTTTACATGCCGTGTTTTCCATGTTGCGTTTGCGTCTAGGAGCGTTTTTTTAAAATGGAAACGCCTGTAAACGAAACGCTCCTAGACACGAGTTACCGCATTTAGGTGCGTTTACAAGCTGTTACAGGCATTTGGCGTTTCAAATGCCTCTGAACTTCCGTCTGAACGCATTTTTTTTGTTTCCAAGAAATGCCTGGAAACGACCCTGTGTACATGGACTGATAAGATAACATTAGATGAGTTCAGGGGCAGCTGAAAAAAACACCCAAATGCTTCTAAACGTCCGTTTAGAGGCAGCAGTGTGCATGAGGCCTAAGGCTGGGTTCACACTATCCGACACAAAAGCGGTCAGACTTTTGATCCTACTTCGCCCTGCAACATCGGTTTTTGCTCCGACTTTGGGATAGTGACTTGTCCTTTGACCAATCAAAACAATCCCAGTGTGAGATAAATTCCTTTTACTGCTGCTGTAATCACCAAGTCGGTTGTCACAAGTTGGATGGTTAGAAAAAGGATCTGACTTGGATCCTACTTCAATGATATTCAATGGGCTGAAGAAGGACCAAAGTTGGACCAAAGTAGTACAGGAACCTTTTTCAAAGTCGGACCGACTTGTGTTGGACCAGTTAAGACGGCTCTCATAGGGAAACATTGATTTTGTGATGTAATGCGACTTGTGCTCACAATGTCGGTCCGTTTGTCGGACAAGTGTAAACCCAGCCTCAATCGGTGTTACTTCAGCCCTCACCAATGGGCAGCTCTTGATTTTACTCTGTCTTCTTTTGTCTTCCTCCCTCTCATCAGGGTCACATTACCCTCCAGCCAGCAGTAGGTTCCCTCAAGCTTCTATCTCTAAGCAGTTATCTATTCTGTGATTACTCCCCACACCACACTGCTTTTCTCTGTTCCACTACCTCGCTGTCTGTCCTGTTCCCGTTTGATGTCTAACTATCATGTAACTATAGATTGGTAGCAATCACAATGTTTTCTTTTTTATAGCTTAAACCTAAAAAGGCTATGTCAGAGGCACCCAGACCATGTAGCTGGACAGTTAAGGGTTATATTCCTTCAAGGTACATATTCAAGGCAAAAACATTATGTGCTGCAATCTGTCCATCCAGAGGGACCCTGTGCCTGAAGAATCTTTAGGGAAGAGGCCATCCAGGATCCTGCCTATCTGCCTAGTGGAGACAACACAAAGTCTTATGACCACCGTTTCCATAAGTTAGGGCTTTGGCCCATATGTAAGCCTGGTGTGCTGGTCTGCAGGAATACATTTCAGGAGCGCTGGGTGCTACAATTCTGTGTTACAGTCCAGTGTCAGGAGAATGTTTGCATGTTTGTTTTTTTTTGGCACCATTGGACAGGCTCACTGCTGTGTTCCTCTGGAGTCATCACAGCCTCCTAGTTATTCATACTGTTCACATCATTTTGGACTGCACACAGACCAAATGCCCTCCCCAACCATCTGCTCAACTACTCTAGCCCCATTATCCTTTGTGACCGATCTCCCGACTGCCTCCAATGAATATTCATAGTTGGCATTAACCCTGCTGCCTCTTTTGGAAAACCTTCACTTACAGGCTTACTATGGCATATCCATTAGCGCAAGGGAAGCAGCCCTGTGGACCTTGCCAGCTTATGCTCAGGTAAAAGCTCTGGAGGGAATTTGCAGCACACCCCTAGGGGTCCTGATACCAAAAGCTTGGACCACTGTACCCTGTGGGTCATTACCCTCCTCAGAGGCCTATTTTTTCTTCTAATATTTCTGAGTTTATGGGGAAAATTTCAGCTATGTTGGCTTTCTTAGAATGCAGGGGCCACAAAAGGGCACGCATGCCCTCCAGAGCTCAAAGTCCAGAGGATTGTACCTTGACCATTTTTGAGGACCTGGAACATGGGAAGCCCCAGTCTACTGACATACCTCCTATACTTACTGTAAGGATATTATTTTTTTCTGAAAAGGCTGCTTAAAATCTTCACCTCTCAGTTCTGCAGAGCAAAAGGGGTTCCAAAAATGTCGACTTCCCTGTTGTGGACCTGGCTAACTTCTGGCTTAACAAAACTTTAACTGTCCCTGTAGAGCAGTGTTCCCCAACCCAGTCCTCAAGGCCCACCAACAGGTCATGTTATCAGGATTTCCCTCAGATGAATCTGCTGTGGTAATTACTAAGGCAGTGAAACTGATCAAATCACCTGTGCAAAATAATGGAAATCCTGAAAACATGACCTGTTGGTGGGCCTTGAGGACTGGAGTTGAGGAACACTGCTGTAGAGGACATCCAAGTGTTTCGAGACCGTGTGTTTAAAAGGCTAGAAGCCATTTCCAAGACCTTGTTCTACCTTGCAACATGTATTGTGAGCATGTACTTCTGCCAGTCCTTAGCTGTCTGGCTAAATCAGTAGTCTCCGAGACCTTGTTCTATTCTGACATACCTTTCTGTCCTCCAATAACTGGAGTTCTTGTCTGTGGCCCTGCTATATTGTGTTGACAGGCTAGTGTATATTCTTCGCCAAATATGCAGAATGGGCCTCCTGCAAGTGCATGTAGAGAGGACTCTTTGGATCAAATGTTGATCTGTGAAGCTTCAGTTCAAGAAATGCCTCTTGCATGTGCCCTTTGATGGGGAATGCCTGTTTGGCAAATCCATGGACAGTTTTTAGCAAGGTCATTGTGGGGGGAAACTACCTTTTAACCCCATAAAAAGTAGGCAAATATTACCATCTGGGAAGCCCTGTACTTCTGAGGCTAAGGAGGACTAAGTCTGAAATTCAGTTTTGCCATAAGCCCTGGACCCCTAAAAGTTGGTATGTGAAGCTTTGGTCCTTTGATGGGGAAAGCTTGTTTGGCAATCAATGGACAACTTTCATCAATGAGATTACGGAGGGGGGGGTACCTTTTAGCCCCAGAAAAAGGTTAAATCTAGGGCCGGAACAACTAATCGATTATGAAAATAGTTGTCAACTATTTTCATAATCGATTAATCGGCCAGCTGAATAGTTGGCCTGCATACAGAATGCATTATTTGTTTACATATCAGGAAATACAGTGCAGCACATATACAGCTCAGTACACTGTCCATACATTACAGTAAGTGCCTGAGAACTTGTGAATGTGTGAGGAGCAATGCCTCATGGGACATGTAGTCCTGGGCAGGAAGTGAGTGCTTCTAAAGGCTGACGTTTTTTTTTTACCGCGCTATAGGGGCACTCTATATTACACTTTGCAGCTTGCTATTGGGGCACTCTGAAGGCAAGAGGAGCCAGAAGCTTCGGTGGGGGACCCCAGAAGAGGAGGATCCGGGCTTCTCTGTGCAAAACCATTACATAGAGCAAATAAGTATAACATGTTTGTTATTTTAAAAAAAATACTTTAAAGACTGTGTGCAGGGAAGATCAACACCTGAACCCAGAGAGGTGGAGGCTGATAGATTGGAGGTAATAGAAGGCATTACAATTTAAAGTAAACTTTTACCAGTATTGTGCATTATATATAAAATGCTCATATCCATGAAAAAAAGTCTCAGCTTTTATCACTACTTTATTATAAAAGTTTTCTATCTCCTTCCACCCTTCATATAACTTCATGTCCGACTCCTAGGTAAAATGCCCATATATCCTACTTCTGGGTGTTGTTATTATTATTATTATATATATATATATATATATATATATGAGATAAGTAAAATATATTATTACTTTCACTGTTTCACAGTATAAATGAACCCCTTATGGTAGCAATTATCTGCTCTTTTTGTACTATAAAGGACTAATTTTAGTTTTTTTAACCCCATTATGACTGGAGATACAAAAAAAAAGTATACTGCTCCCACTAAACGTCTTAGACCTGGTTCACACCTATGCGTTTTTTGGTGCTTTTTGCAGAAACGCACTGCAGTTCATTTAACATGGTTTCCTATAGGACCTGTTCAAATCTGTGCTTTTTTCTTTTGCTCTGTATTTGGAAAGGGCCAAGGACTTTTTTCAATGCAAAACCATGTTTTTTTGGGTATAATAGACTTCAATGGAGAAGCTGCAGAAAAGCATGTAGTGCATTCTTTAACCACTTCAGCCCCAGAAGCATTTCCCACTTTAGGACCAGAGCACTTTTTGCGATTCGGCACTGCGTCGCTTTAACTGACAATTGCGCGGTCGTGCGGCATTTCTGATGGCCGCTATGAACAAAAGAAGAGCGACAATTTTGCAAAAAAAAACCCAAATTTCTTACTTTTTGCTAAAATACAAATCCAAAAAAAAATATATAAAAAAACATTTTTTCCATCGGTTTTGGCCAATTTAGATTCTTCCTCATATTTTTGGTAAAAAAAATCGCAATCGGTGTTTATTGATTGGTTTGCGCAAAAGTTGCAGAGTTTACGGATGATGAGAATTCATTTCTGGGGGTTTTAATATTTTTTTAGTGTTTACTAGTAATGGCGGCGATCTGTGATTTTTAGCGGTACTGCGATATTTCATCGGACATGTCTGACCATTTTGACACTTTTTTGGGACCATTGGCATTTATACAGCGATCAGTGCTATAAAAATGCACTGATTACTGTGTAAATGCCATTGGCAGTGAAGGGGTTAACCTGCAGGGGGCGTTCTAAGGGTTAACTGTGTTCCCTGGGCGTGTTCTAACTGTATGTGGGCTGGGCTGGCAGGGGGAGGGGAGTGATCACGGCTTCCATATAGAGAAAGCCTGTGATCACCTCCCTTCCCCCTCTATGAGAACGGAGATCCGTGTTTACTTACATGGACCTCCGTTCTCTCACTGCAGGGGGGCCATTGCGGGTAGCTGGCGGCGATCGAGTCCGCCCTACCCGCTCCCTGGCCCCCCCCCCCCAGACACATTGAGCGTGCGCGCTCACGGCACTAGTTATCGCAGCCGCCATCATATGATGGCAGTTTGCGATAACGAGCCACTCTGTTGCCACCAGACTGCAATCGACGGTCGGCAAGTGGTTAATCTGCCCAGCAACAAATTGGCCAAAAAAAACATAAAAGATGCAAAACGCAAATCAAAGCAAAATCGCGTGTGCAGAAACGCAAAACGCTCAGCAAAAAGCACTGCAGAAACATTTGAAAAGCCAAATGCATAGGTGTGAACCGAGCCTTATGGTGGTCATACACGTATCGATTTTCAGATGAGAATATTCATTACGAGAAATCTTTGTACATTCGCTGAATGAAAGAATCTCGTTTGAAAATTTCTCTTGCTTTTAACATTGAGTTTAAGGCCTCATACACACGGACGTTTCTTAAAAAATAAACAAAACGTCGGGCCCGACGTCAAGGAAAAAAAAATCTGTGTTTTTCGGCGTTATGCATCGGCGTTAGTGAGCATCGGCGTCAATAGGCGTTTTTCGGCGTTATGCATCGGCGTTAGTGAGCATCGGCGTCAATAGGCGTTTTTTTAAAAAATCATCCCTCTGCTATTTTTCAACCTAAAAACGTCGGCGTCAAAAAACGGCAGTTAATGCCGGTACAGTATTAGTTGGCGTTTTGCGGCGTCGGCGTAAAAAAACGTCAAAACGTTACAGCCTCAGAACGCACTGGCCGTGGGTTCTAGTTTCAGCTTACTAACGCCGACGCCATCTACAGCTCAAAAACGTCGGCGTTTTTATGTAATTTCTGAACAAAAACCACATACACTGTCTGAAAATTCCTTTGACCAAGAAGTTTTTTATTCTGCTCCTTTGAATTTTCCCGTTACTGGGTTTGAAAACGAACGTCAATTTGACCCCACTAACGATTAGAAAATTAACGAATGTTCTTAAAATTACTTTTTTTTTTTTTGAAGGAAGACATTGTTTTTGTATGGCCAGCATATAATATATTACAGTTCTGTCTAAAAATCAATCTTTATTTTTTTTCTTTAACCACTTGACCACTGGGCACAAAGCGGTACTAAACCCATCCATTTAACAGGTTAAAAACCAGTCACATTTCCGGCACGTGCCAGAAATGTAACGCTCCCATTGGTTGTGCTCTAAACCAAACTGTCAAACCATCCAATGGCTGGTGTCATAGCCGATCACATGTGCAGCATCATGGCAGTTGTAGATTAAACAGAGGCCAAGATGACAGCTTCCTTGGCTGAAAATGATAGGAGGGTTTACTACCACTTTAAACCCCCTTCCTAACCAGACCAATTTTCAGCTTTCAGCGCTCTCACATTTTGAATGACAATTACTCAGTCATACTACGCTGTACTCATATGAAATTTTTGTCCTTTTTTTTTTTTCACATAAATAGAGTTTTCTTTTGGTGGTATTTAATCACCGCTGGTTTTTTTATTTTTTGCGCTATAAATGAAAAAAGACCGAAAATTTTGTAAAAAATTGAATTTTTCTTCGTTTCTGTTATAAAATTTTGCAAATTAGTAATTGTTCTTCATAAATTTTGGACAAAATTTATATTGCTACATATCTTTGGTAAAAATAACCCAAATTAGTGTATATTATTTGGTCTTTGTGAAAGTTATAGAGTCTACAAGCTATGGTGCCATTCACTGAAAATTGATCACACCTGATGTACTGACCACCTATCTCATTTCTTGAGAGCCTAAGAAGCCAGGAAAGTACAAATACCCCCCAAATTACCCCTTTTTAGAAAGTAGACAGTTCAAGGTACTTGGTAAGAGGCATGGTGAGTTTTCTGAAGTTGTAATTTTTTCCCACAATTCTTTGCAAAATGAAGATTTTTATTTTTTTTCATAAAATTGTCATAACAGGTTATTTCCCACACCCAGCATATGCATACCCCAAATTACACCCCAAAACACATTCTGCTACTCCTCCTGAGTATGGATATACCACATGTGTGAGACTTTTTCACAGCCTGGCCACATACAGAGGCCCAATATGCAGGAGAGCACTGTCAGGAGTTCTAGGAGCAGAAATTACGCATAAAATTTCTTGACTACCTATCATATTTTTGAAGGCCCTGGAGCACCAGGACAATACCGGTCCGACACTTTTTCAGAGTGTGTACACCATATAGGTATGAGTCCTCCTCATCGTCTTACACAAAACCCCACATTAAACCCCATACGTATACGACCCACACCCTTTATTGGACAATACTGTTAAAATACTTTTTTTTATTTTTAGAAGTAAAACGTTTCTTAACACCCTTTTTTAATGTTGAAGTCTTTTGAGTGGTACGGAGAATGGTTCATGGAACTTGACAGATGAAAG
>BLSH010361348.1:427856-448167 GCA_018402905.1 Glandirana rugosa | reverse complement strand
ATGGACGGGTGGATGGATGAGCCAGGGAAAGGTGGATGGATGAGCCATGGATGCCACGGATGGATGAGCCATGGATGCCACGGATGGATGAGCCAGGGATGCACGGATGGATGTGCCAGGGATGCACGGATGGATGAGCCAGGGATGCACGGATGGATGGATGGACCAGGGATGCATGGATGGATGGACCAGAGATGCACGGATGGATGGGCCAGGGATGCATGGATGGATCGACCAGGGATGCACAGATGGATGGGCCAGGGATGCACGGATAGATGGACCAGGGATACACGGATGGATCGACCAGGGATGTACTGATGGATGAGCCAGGGATGCATGGATGGATGAGCCAGGGATGCACAGATGGATGAGCCAGGGATGCATGGATGGATGAGCCAGGGATGCACAGATGGATGAGCCAGGGATAATGAGTCAGGGATGCATGGATGGAAAGATGAGCCAGGGATAGTGAGCCAGTGGTGCATGGATGGATGGATGAGCCAGGGATGCATGGATGAGCTAGGGATGCATGGATGAGCCAGGGATAATGAGCCAGGGATGCATGGATGGATGGATGAGCCAGGGATGCATGGATGAGCCAGGGATAATGAGCCTGGGATGCATGGATGGATGGATGAGCCAGGAATAATGAGCCAGGATCCATGGATGAGCCAGGGATAATGAGCCAGGGATGCAGGGATAATGAGCCAGGGATGCAGGGATAATGAGCTGCTGCACCCCCTCCCTCCTCCCCTCCTCTCCTCACACACTGTGCAATCGGTGCAAGGAGAGGGGAGGAGCCGAACCGGACATGCTTCGGTTTGTGTACAAATGATCACTCCGTCCATTGGCCCTTTACCCCGATCCGTGACACGCTGGGTCTGGGAGAGCGGGGGGCGTGGGAGCGCGATTCCGGGAGGACATCCATGGATGCCCTCCCAGAATAATACGACCGCGCTGTAGATGTCTTTCGTCTATAGCGCGGTTGGCAAGTGGTTAAATAAAAAAGTTGATCTCTAAGTCTGATGACATTTACCAGATTTAACCTCTAATAGTATATACAGTATACCTCCTCTAATAGTAAATAAAATATATCTCTTCTGTCTGTTATTCTCAGAGTGGATTAGAGATTTTGGTCCCTAACCATATAGTTGGTTATTTATATCTACCATTGCATAGATATTTAATAATAAATTGCCTTTTCTTTTAAAACTGTATATATTAACTAAATTATACACCACACATTTTTAAGGATATTATCCCATTAATTGATTAATTGAAACAATAATTTACCAACTAATCAATTATGAAAATAACCGTTAGTTGCAGCCCTAGTTAAATCTCCACCTAGGAAGCCCTCTACATCTGAGGCTGAGAAGAGTTAAGCCTGAAACTCAGTTCGCTCATAAGTCCTGGCCCCCTGAGTCCTCAAAATCAGCAAGCAACTCCTCCTCACAATGAGGGGACACCCTCACTTGCCAGATTGGGGGGGCATATGTTGACCTTTGCAGCCATCTGATCCCAAGACATTTCAGATGTTCAGGTCCAGAACGTTGTATCCATATGCTATAAACTGGCATTTCAGTCTTGGCCTCCACCCCGTTTCATGTTGTGATACTTGCCAACATCCCCACAAAGATTGATGGACCTTCACGTTCTGGCACAGCTCTTCTCTGAAGGTGTTATAGCCATTGTCACAGAAAATGAGGTTTCAAGGTTTTCTTTTCAAATCTATTCTCCATCCCCAAAAGAAAGGGGGCATTCCCCCATAGTGGATCGTGCTAGCCCCTATTCTTGCTAAATGAACCTCCTTTTGAAGGACCAGTCAACTCAGGATCTGTCAGGCAATGTTCAACGGACTCTGTAGACCTTACAGAAATTCTGTCTCATCATTTGAAGTATATGGGCCTGATGTTAGATACAGCTTTGTCCAAGGTCATCCTTTCCCTGGATATAATCCCGACTGTCTGCACCCATATTTGGATTTTGCAGTCGAGAAGCCAACCAACCGCCCTCTTTTACATGAGGATATTTGGGAAAAAACTGACATATCCCCACATCAACACAACACAATGATGTGTGATGCAGGGATCTTTCCCACTGTTCTATTGTATCCTGACAGTAGTTTTTCCAGCATGTCCATTTAACAGAAGACAGTTGTAAGACCAGTTTCTGCTGAACAGCGAAGCGTACACATACAGTCAGGTCCATATATATTGGGACATCGAAACAATTGTAATCTTTTTGGCTCTATACACCACCACAATGGATTTGAAATGAAACAAACAAGATGTGCTTTAACTGCAGACTTCCAGCTTTAATTTGAGGGTATTTACATCCAAATCAGGTGAACGGTGTAGGAATTACAACAGTTTGTATATGTGCCTCCCACTTTTTAAGGGACCAAAAGTAATGGGACAATTGGCTGCTCAGCTGTTCCATGGCCAGGTGTGTGTTATTCCATCATTATCCCATTTACAAGGAGCAGATAAAAGGTCCAGAGTTCATTTCAAGTGTGCTATTTGCATTTGGAATCTGTTGCTGTCAATTCTCAATATGAGATCCAAAGAGCTGTCACTATCAGTGAAGCAAGCCATCATTAGGCTGAAAAAACAAAACAAACCCATCTGAGAGATAGCAAAAACATTAGGTGTGGCCAAATCAATGGTTTGGAACATCCTTTAAAAGAAAGAACGCACCGGTGAGCTCAGCAACACCAAAAGACGCGGAAGACCACTGAAAACAACTGTGTGGATGACTGAAGAATTCTTTCCCTGGTGAAGAAAACACCCTTCACAACAGTTGGCCAGATCAAGAACACTCTCTAGGAGGTAGGTGTATGTGTGTCAAAGTCAACAATCAAGAGAAGACTTCACCAGAGTGAATACAGAGGGTTCACCACAAGATGTAAATCATTGGTGAGCCTCAAAAACAGGAAGGCCAGATTAGAGTTTGTCAACCAACATCTAAAAAAACCTTCACAGTTCTGGAACAACATCCTATGGACAGATGAGACCAAGATCATGGAACTGCTCATGATCCAAAGCATACCACTTCATCAGTGAAGCATGGTGGTGGTAGTGTCATGGCGTGGGTATGTATGGCTGCCAATGGAACTGGTTCTCTTGTATTTATTGATGATGTGACTGCTGACAAAAGCAGCAGGATGAATTCTGAAGTGTTTCGGGCAATATTATCTGCTCATATTCAGCCAAATGCTTCAGAACTCATTGGACGGTGCTTCACAGTGCAGATGGACAATGACCCAAAGCATACTGCGAAAGCAACCAAAGAGTTTTTTAAGCGAAAGAAGTGAAATGTTATGCAATGGCCAAGTCAATCACCTGACCTGAATCTGATTGAGCATGCATTTCACTTGCTGAAGACAAAACTGAAGGGAAAATGCCCCAAGAACAATCAGGTACTGAAGACAGTTGCAGCAGAGGCCTGGCAGAGCATCACCAGGGATGAAACCCAGTGTCTGGTGATGTCTATGCGTTCCAGACTTCAGGCTGTAATTGACTGCAAAGGATTTGCAACCAAGTATTAAAAAATGAAAGTTTGATTTATGAATTGTTAATCTGTCCCATTACTTTTGGTCCCTTAAAAAGTGGGAGGCACATATACAAACTGTTGTAATTCCTACACTGTTCACCTGATTTGGATGTAAATACCCTCAAATTAAAGCTGAAAGTCTGCAGTTAAAGCACAACTTGTTTGTTTCCTTTTAAATGCATTGTGGTGGTGTATAGAGGCAAAACGATTAGAATTGTGTTGATGTCCCAATATTTATGGCCCTGACTGTATATAGAAAGGTGGCCAGCTCCTGCTGAACCAGCTGACTTTTTGTACATGTGTGCCCGGCTTAACATTGTGACTGCATGGGATCAACACATGACCAGAAGGACCAGGTTTGCCTTGGCATGGAGGGTCACAAATGCTGTGCTGGATTCAGAAAAGTCCTTCCTTTCAGAGTTTCTGAAGTTTCTGAACGCTCTGTTGTCAACAGAAAAAAATTGGCTTTTCACCTCAACATTTCAAAACCTCTGTCACAGCTGGGGGCCACCTGTGGACCTCCTGGTTTCCAGGTTCAGCAACAAACTGAAAATATTAGTCACCAGATCCAGGTATCCTCTAGCCTTCGCAGTAGATGCTTTGGTGACTAGTGGGATCAGTCCAACCTGATCTACTGTGTGTCTTTTCTCCTCACCTACTCTGCAAGATCGAAATATAGGGCATTCCAGTGATTTTCATCTCACCGAAGTGGCCTAGGAGGGAGTAGGGGTCCTCCCAGATAGTCCACATCTTTCATGGGGCCAACTTACCATCCTGCTTCTTGGTTGCTGATCTATATGCCTAGCTGTTGAAGTCCGGTTCCTAAGGGACAGGGACCTATCAAATCTGGTCATCCCTACGCTCTTAAAGGCTAGGAAATCAACTACTCACAAAGTCTACCATTACACTTGGAAAGTGTTTTTCTCCTGGTGTGAGGTAAGAGAGTTCAATCCCAGGAAGTTCTCTGTGGGACAAATCCTGTCCTTTCTCCATTCTAGTCTGGATCAATATTTGGCCTTGAATATCCATAAGGGTAACATCTCAGTCTTAGTGGCTCCTTTGAAGGTTTTGGATGTTTCTTAGTGACTCCATGGGATTGCACCCTTGTTCTCTTGTTTTTATAGAAGCCACTTTTGAACCTCTTGGGAATGTTCCTTTATCTTCCCTCGTAAGGTTGCCTTTTTCATCACCAACGCCATCACTTCTGCAAGGTGAGTCTCTGAGTAAGCAGAATTAACCTGTAAAGAACCCTCTCTTGTGCTTCATGAGGACAGGGCTATTTTAAGGCCCAGGGCCTCATTTCTTCCCAGGGTGTTTCTTCCTTCTACAACCGTTGCATCATGTGTAAGAGGCTTTACTCAATCTTTGCCACTTCTTTATTAATAAGAACACTACCAGGTTCAGAGCAGCAGACCCCAACATGAATACTGGTCAGAATTTTATGCTTGTTATTGCTTTTTATTATTCCTTTTGCACAGTCTACAGTGGTACCTTGGTTCACGAATGCTTCTGTTCATGAACAACTCGGTTCACGAACAGAAGAGTTCACAAAAATTTGCTTCGGTTCACAAACACAATTTTTGCCCATTTTCCCTGCTCTGGTGAGATTGCGGATCACAGAGAGACACTGAAAGTGTACAGTACTGTGAAGACACGTACAGTACAGTATTGAGAGGCTTTTTGGTGTGCTTTTTAGCACATACATACTGTACTGTACATCCAGTATGGCGCCAAAGAAAATGCAGAGCAAGCATGGTGGTAAGAAGAAAGTGCGGAGCAGTAATGCAGGTGACAAGAATATGCAAAGCACAAATGCAGGTGCCAAGAATGTGCAAGGTGTTAGTGTTATCTCTCTTCATACTGTACTGTACTTTTTTCCATAGATTTTTGGTTCAAAAACCAAAAAAATAGGTCAGAATGAATTAACCGGATTTACATTGAACCCTATGTGAAAATTTGCCTCGGTTCACAACCAATTCGGTTCGCGACCAGAGTCAGTTCACGAATTAAGTTTGTGAACCGAGGTACCACTGTATTTGTGTGCACATAGCACAGGGGATCAGGCACTTACTTTTTTACATATGTGGATATGCTGTTTAAGTGATAATAACCTATGTAGGCAGGTTCTTGATGGAGCATTCCGTATTTCATACAGTGTGACAATGATGTTTTTATTTGGAGTGTACGAATAAAAATGTATTTTTAGGTACATTTTGTTGGTTGTTCTGAATACCCAACAAATTGACACCTCAAAAATTTTATATTGCAAGGTTTGATTTGGTACTCAGGTGGTACGTGGGGACTTTTCGTTTTGTGCACTCCATTCAAAGGGAACTCTGTTCCTTGGGGCTGTAGCAATTACCAAGTGTTTTTAGGTAAGGGGGAGTATATGACTCCTCCAAGCAGTGTTGCCAACCACCAGAATTTTTACTGGCAGTTAGTAAAAAAACAGGCACTTTTCTCCTGCCAGTAAATGCCAGCAATAGGAAAAGGTTGCCAGTAAAAAAATATAGCTGTGATACCATCCGAGTGCCTGCTACAGTGTGTTCAGGCAGCGCTGGCCAGGAGCGTGTCTGGCGGAGGCAGTGCCTGAGCATGTTGTGCGATGTCATGGTGCCAGGAGCGGGACTGTCAGTGCTGTTTGGACTGCAGTGGACTGAAGGGACCACCTGGCATGGAGAGATACTGGAGGGGACATGGTGTGTCAGTGAAGTGTAATCATCATCTGTACTACTGCACACTGCTGTCAGTGTCACTGTGAGTGTCAATATCATGTGTGTGCCAGCCCATTCTAATTTCTTGCCCTCCTGAGTCCTGTCCCTGAGCTACTTACTTACTATATCGAAAATAAAATAAGAAATATGGTTTTGCCTTAATATACATTAAATCACATTGCTAATTGCATATTGTACTTGTTTGTAGCCTAAATGCTGAAATTTGAGCTTAAAGCGGATCTCCACCCAAAAGTGGAACGTCCGCTTTAAGGGAAGGTGACCCCCTGACATGTCACAATTGGCATGTGATTTTTTTTTGGGGGGGGGGGGGACAGGGGACCCTGTTTTCACAGGTTCCCAGTTCTACTTCCTCTTCTAGCACCGTGGAGCCAGAAGGAAGCTCACCTTCCCCCCTCCCACCTGATCTTCTGGGACACGTCACAGGTCCCAGAAGATACGCCAGCCATTTCACAGCGCGACACGCGCATGCGCAGTGTGCGCCCAGCTTTGAAGTCACAGCCGAGCGCCCACACTTGTGATGTCGGCACCGCTCGGAGGAGGGGGAGAAGAGCGATGCTGCCGGTGGCGCATCGCTGGAGCCTGGGACAGGTGAGTGTCCGATTATTAAAAGTCAGCAGCTACACTTTTTGTAGCTGCTGACTTTTAATAGGGTGGAACTCCGCTTTAAAGCTGTAATTTTGTAACTTTTGGAAATGCCAGTAAAAACTTGGGTGACATGTCAGTATATTTCAATCTGGTAGGTTGGCAACACTGACTCCAAGCATGCAACATTCAGGCCTGAGTGACAAATTGCCTGGCTCCACACTCTCAGGAATGAGGGTTTGACTTCATTAAGGCGGAGTTCCACCCAAAAGTGAAAGCTACGCTTATCTGCTTCCCCCCTGGTGGCACCTTTTGGGGGGAGGGGGGAATGGGTACCTGTTTTTGACAGGTACTCTTTCCCACTTCCGGGAGACAGTGCTGTGGCCCCCCTCCTCCTTCCTCCGCCGCCGGGCCAGTTAGAAAGAGTGGGAAGCGGAAAGGCTTCAATGCCACGAAAGTTGGCAGCAGCACCTGAGAGCCCATTTGAAAATCGCTTACATCGCGGGAACCCTGGACAGGTAAGTGTCCTTATATTAAAAGTCAGCAGCTACAGTATTTGAAGCTGCTGACTTTTAATTTTTTCGTGGGGGGGACAGAACTCCTCTTTAACCCAATGTATGCTGCAACATAATCCAGCAGAAAGTGATGGTATTGTATAAGTGAAGTCAGCGGGTAGGTACTAACTGGCTCTGCAAATTTGTCTCATGAAAATATAATGGGGCCCCCTGTAAATGAAGAGGGCTGATTCTTTTGTCTCCTACTGCCTGTGCCTCTGATCTTTGCTGTCTAGAATAGTTAAAGTGTTACTAAACCAACAACAGTAAAATAAGTCTGTATATGCAGCATAGCATGCTTGTTATACTCACTGTGGAACATAAGGGGTTAATCCTCAGCATTGTGTAAAAAAAAAAGGGATTTTATTGAAACTTACCGTAAAATCCTTTTCTCCGAGTTCACTGACAGACGCAGCTCTTCATTGACATGCGGGTTATATGCAGATCCTATTAGGAGTTAACTAGGCAAAAGAAAGAAAGCAAGCTGGCCCCTCCCAGGGGGCCGTCCTTTCTTTCCCATATAATCCCCCTGCTCTGCTCAGCATATCAGTTTGTAACAAGCCGTACCGAAAAAACGCAGAGGGGTGGGTGCTGCGTCTGTCAATGAACTCGGAGAAAAGGATTTTACTGTACATTTTAATAAAATCCCTTTTTCTCCTACGTTCACTGACAGATGCAGCTCTTCATTGACATGTGGGGATGTCCCAAAGCTGTGTCAGTAAAGAGGGGTGGGTAAACGACAACAACTGTACCCAACAGAACCTCTCAGGAGGCGCCAGCCGCGCCTACACTGCCACCTGTAAAACTTTACGGCCAAAAGCAGCATCCGAAGATGCTGACACATCAACTTTATAAAACTTAGTAAATGTGTGCACCGAGGCCCAAGTAGCCGCCTTGCACACCTGTGACACAGAGGCCTGGTGTCTGAAAGCCCAAGAAGTGCTAACAGCCCTGGTGGAATGAGCCGTGACTGGAAAAGGGGGTACCTTGCCCCGAACAGAATACGCATGAGTCATGGTCTGCCTGATCCAACGGGAAACAGTAGCCGACGAGGCCGCCATCCTTTGTGCGGACCGTCCGTCAGTACAAACAACGCGTCAGACGACTTCCGAAAGGAAGCCGTAGCTGCCAAATACACCCGCAAAGCCCTTACGACATCCAAGGAATGTAACTCAAATTCCTTAGGGTGTGAAGGATGCGGGCACAGCGAAGGAAGAACAATATCTTCATTAATGTGAAAAGAGGAAACCACCTTCGGTAAAAATAAAGGCGGCGGGCGCAAGACCCTTGTGCAGGACCAAGTAAGGAGACTTGCAGGACAGCGCTGTCAACTCAGACACCCGCCTAGCGGAGGTAATGGCCAACAAGAAAGCCACCTTCTGCGACAGCAACTGTAAGGGAATATCTGATATGGTGGTTTCTGAAGTACAGAAAACACCAGATTCACATCCCATGGCGCCATAGGTGAACGTACCTGAGGGGCCACATGGCGCACACCTTGTACAAATGTACAAATCAACGAATGTGATGTCAGAGGGCGTTGAAAGAGAATCGCCAGAGCCAATATCTGACCCTTGAGAGTACTCAAAGCCAATTTTTTATTCAGGCATTGCTGTAAAAAAGTCAGGACCCTAGACACCACGCAAGAGCGAGGGTTCCAACCCCACGCCTCACACCAGGCAATGTAGGCCTTCCAGGTGCGATGATAAATCTTGTGCGAAGTACACTTGTGCGCTTTCAGCATGGCAGAGATCACGGAGTCATCGACACCCCTGTCCCTCAGCACCTGGGACTCCATAGCCAAGCCGTCAAAGCCAGCGAGGGTAAAGCAGGGTGCAATATGGGTCCCTGAGACAGCAGATCGTCTCGCAGCGGAAGACGCCAGGGAACATCTGCCACCATTCATACCACGTCGGCGTACCAAGGACGCCGAGGCCAATCTGGAGCCACCAGGATCATCGGAATCCCTTCCGCTTCCACCCTGCGCAGTAGCCGCGGTAGAAGCTTGATGGGAGGATAGGCGTATAGAAGACGATACCGACCCCAAGGCGCTACCAGCGCATCTATGGCGACCGCCAACGGGTCCCTTGTTCTGCACCAAAAGTCTTTACTTTGTGATTGAACCGAGACGCCATGAGGTCCACGTCTGGTGTGCCCCATTTGAGGCAGATCTGGTAGAACACTTCTGGATGTAGGGACCATTCCCCCTGATCCAGCGTCTGGCGACTGAGAAAGTCCGCCTGCCAATTTTCTACGCCTGGAATGTACATGGCGGAAATCCCTGGTACGTGGAGTTCTGCCCATCTCAAAATGAGAGCTGCTTCCGCAGCTGCTGCTGAACTCCTCGTTCTGCCCTGATGATTCACATACGCCATGGCATTGTCTGACTGAATCCGAATCGGGAGGCCTCGCAACCTTACCGTCCAGTGGGAGAGGCAGAGTCTGATTGCCCTCAGGTCCAGCACATTGATCGGAGGGCGAGATTCCTGCGCCGACCAGCGCCCCTGGCAGACAACTGTCCCAGGACCCCCCCCCCCCCCCCAGCCCGGTAGGCTGGCGTCCGTCGTGACATCGACCAATTCAGGGAGAGAAAGGATTTTCCCAAGGTTAGAGCTGGGGCCCGAAGCCACCATGTCAAGGACCCCCTGGTCTGAGGGTCCAGTCTGATCACTCGGTCTAGGGACAGAGGTGACTTGTCCCACCGAGACAGAATCGCTCATTGAAGGAGTCGAGTGTGACTCTGGGTGTAGGGTACCGCCTCGAAGGCCGAAACCATGAGCCCCAACACCCGCATACAGAACCGTAAGGAGGACTACCGGCGAGACCGTAAGGTTCGCACTGCTGCTTGCAGGGTCCATAACTTCGCCGGAGGTAGAAACATCTTCGCCCGTTCTGTGTCCAGGATTAGACCCAGGTATTCCAGGCGGCGGGACGGTGTCAACGTCGACTTCCGCCGATTAATCAACCAACCTAAGTCCCTCAATGAAGCCATTGTGAGGCTACGGTCTCCTCCAGAGCTGAAGCAGATTCCACTCTCAGGAGTAGGTCGTCGAGGTATGCTACTACCGCAATGCCTCTCTGCCTCAGTAGCACCAGAACCGGGGCCACCAGCTTGGTGAACACCCGAGGAGCCGAGGCCAGACCGAAAGGAAGTGCCACAAATTGTCAGTCTCCCACCGCAAAGCACAGGAAGCGCTGGTGTCTGGAGCAGATAGGAAGGTGGAGATACGCGTCCCTGATATCCAGGGATGCCATGAAGCCCCCTTAATGCAGGGCGGCCACGACCGAATGGACAGATTCCTTATGAAATTTTCGCGCTCTCACAAAGTGGTTTAGCGCTTTTAGGTCCAGAACAGGCCTGGCCCCTCCCCCTTTTTTGGGGACCACAAATAGGTTTGAATAAAAAACCTTGAAACCTCTCCAACTGAGGTACTGGCACAATAGTGCCTGGACAGCCCTGAATAGGGCCTCTCGACGCCCCTGAGGGAGTCTCAAGTTCGATGGGAAGAACGTGTCTGGGGTAGAGTGCTGAACTCTATCCTGTATCCAGAGGACACCACTTCCTGCACCCACCGTTCAGAAATGCGGGCAGTCCATCTGTCTGCGAACCCCAGAAGACGTCCCCCCACCCATGCTTCGAGTGGGGGCAACCCATCATGCAGAGGCAGGCTTATCCTCCGTCTTTTCGTTCTTGCATTACCAGGAACGCTTACCGGCCCCTGCGGTGGGCTTGCCGGGTCTTGACCCCTTGCCCGCTGTGCCGGAGGCACAAAAAAAACTCTTCTGCCCCGAAGAGATATACTTTCAGCGGAATTCCCGCCGCTTGGGTACGGGAAGGAACATACTCTTCCCCCCAGTGAAATCCTTTATGATTTCATCCAACTGTGGTCCGAAGAGACGGCCACCCTGAAAAGGGAGATCCGCAAGACCTTTTTGGATGCGTGGTCACCAGACCAAGAGCGTAACCAAAGTACCCGTATGACAATGACTGCAAATACAGACATTTTTGACAACATGGGAAGCAGGTCCAGGGCCGCAACAAAGTCAATCTGCAGCTCCGCCATACAAGCGGATAGATACTGCGCCGCCATGGCGGATGCCAGGGCCGGTCTCATGTCTGATCCTGCTAACAGGAAAAGTGCCTTAGACACTCCCTCCGTACGCCTGTCGGCTGGGTCCTTGAATGAAGGGGACCCTTCCAGGGGTATGGTTGTCGCCTTGTTGAGGCGAGACACAAAATTATCCTCAAAAGGATAGCGTATCGCAAATCATTTTGGTAGGGCGAAGGAATTTTGAGGGCGTTGCCATTCCTGATAGACCAGAAGATCAAAAAATTGATCATACGGGTAAGCCTTAGGTGGTCTAGGCGGTCTATCTGACCCGCAAACATATGCGGCAGCTTGCGACTACCCTACTTGGTCCAGTCGCAAAGGCGCACGGATACCGGTAATCAGTGTGGTCGCCATCGCTTTTTCGCGCACCACTGAGGCCCCCAGGTGCTCTTCGTCATCTGAAAGAATTAATTCACCTACCGAAAGATCCACGGGCCCCCGTGACCCCCAAAGCCATTTCCGGTTCTGAGCCTTCCCCTGAGGAACAGGGGGGAGGCGGGCATTTTGCAGGGGCCCCCAGAGACTTGCTCGGCCCCACCCGGGGAAGAAATTTCCCAAAATCCGCCCTGAGCTGGTCCAAGGACACCAAGGTCCCCAGCGTTTTAGGCTGCGTAGCCGCGGACTCCTCCTCAGAGGATCCCGCAGGGTCATCTGCCATTGCCCACCGGAATTGACAGTCAGATTTTTGCCACTAAAGCTCTGACACCCCCCCACAATGTGCCCAGCCACCACCCCACAGAACGCCAGGCAGGCCCCAGGAGGACTGTGCCCACCACTACCGACACCCCAAGGACGAGTCAGCTATACTTGCTGATCCTTGTGCCCACAAGCGCTGTTCCCAGTAGGTGTGCTCAGGAGAGAAAGACTGCCAGAAATCCTGTGCTGTCAGCGCTGTCTTCAGTGAAAGTGAAAGTAAACGACAGCCGCATGTAACACATGCTTCAGGGACTCCAATATGGCCACCAGGGCCGTCCCAGGAAGGTCAAAACTGATCAGCAATGCAAGTGTATAAGCTGGACTACGGCAAAATGGCCGCCGCTGGCACTAGGGGGAAAACCTCTATAAAATGGCTGCGGCTACGGCAAAATGGCGGCGATCCGCCGCAAAATGGCGGCGGATCGCCGCATGGTGGTAAAAAGGCGGAAGGCATTCCAGGAAGGGTGCGGAGCGGGTGGATGGGGGAGGGAGGGGGTAGTGGGGAAAGGGAAAAAATTTTGTTTTTGTGCCCGGTGCCCCCCCCTTCGCGCCCCGGGGGGAAAGAGGGAGGGATCACTCCCCACTCCAGCCGGGCATAGCGGGTCGCCACCCGTTGCAGACCTTCCTCCCCATCCAGAAGGGATACTGCAGGCCCCAGCCCCTGGACAGGAGAGCACGTCCTGACACTGGGCGTAAGTGGGGGTCTCCCACTGGCCACCCGCATGGAACTGGCACGATGTGGCGGGTCCCGCCTAAGCATAGGACTGGCTCGCATCGGTCGGCCGCACTGGGGAAAGCACAGGATTCTCGATATCCTTTTTTGCCCCAGCCAGCTTCTTGATAGTAGTCTTCATCAGAAGGTTTGAGAAAAATAAAAGCGCGGTAGAAAAAAATCTGATCCGCAGGTCCCATAAGGGAGCCAGGTCAACTCCTTGCACTAGGCATGTTAAAACTGATATGCTGAGCCGAGCAGGGGGATTATATGGGAAAGAAGGAAGGCCCCCTGGGAGGGGCCAGCTTGCTTTCTTTCTTTTGCCTAGTTAACTCCTAATAGGATCTGCATATAACCCAAATGTCAATGAAGAGCTGCGTCTGTCAGTGAACATAGGGGAAAAGGCTGTTTTATCCTGTATGGATAGATACTTCCCTCCTGCGCTGTCAATCTGGGCAAGTCCATATAATACACAGCAGGGTGGTAAAGCTGCACATGCTCAGTTTGGTCTCTTATGCTGGATAGAACATTTCCTGTTTCAGTTAAACTGTTCGGGTCACATGATATTGACATCACACATGTGGGCGCGTATACAGGCTGTAGTGGAAATCTCCTCCTACTCAAACACACAGCATTGGACAAACTGTGCAGGTTATCAGTAAACTGTGGTATACAGATCATTCAAAAAGGTATATATATGGGGGGGGGCAGATGAACTATTTTCATATTACTGGGTTTAGTAACACTTTAAGATGTTGAAGAATCTTCAGCACCCAACACATTTATTTATTAATTATTGCAGGTACTTACAAAGCGCCATCAATTTATGCAGCGCTTTACATATATATTATACATTCATATCAGTCCCTGCCTTTAGCTTACACTCTAAGGTCCCCAACTCACATTCATACATATGCATACTAGGGCCAATTTAGATAAGAGCCAATTAACCTACCAGCATGTCTTTGGAGTGTGGGAGGAAAACGGAGTACATGGAACAAATCCACGCATGTACATGGAGAACATACAAACTCCAGGCAGGTAGTGCCGTGATTAGGATTTGAACCAATGACCCTAGTGCTGCCAAGCAGACGTGCACTGTTGTCTAGACATGTGCAATTCATTTCGTTCCAAATTAGTTTTTCAACGAAATTTGAAAAATTTGTTAAATCAGAAATATTTGAATCAACGAAAACCCGTTTAATGAATTTTTCAGAAATTAGAAAATCCAAAATTAGAAAATCCGAAAATTTCAAAGATGCGGAAATTAGAAAATCCGAAAATAAGAACAAAATTCTGAAATAATAACTAACTAACTTATAATAACTATTACTAACTATGAAATTATAGGTATTGGAATTTCCTTTCAAATTTGGCTGTTAGTGAACGTAACGAGTACGAATTTATCCGAAGTTACAAATTATCCGAAATAACGAATGCTCCATCCAAACGAATGTAACATAATGAATTACTAATAATAATAAAAACTTTTTATTATTATTAATTTGTTACATTTGATTTGTTTAGAATCAGCATTCGTTATTTCGGATAATTCGTAACTTCGGATAAATTCATATTCGTTATGTTAACTAACAGCCAAATTTGAAAGGAAATTCCAATAGTTTAATAGTTGGTTATTATTAGTTAGTTAGTTATTTCGGATTTTTCAGATTTTCAAATTTCCGAACTTCCGAATTTTTGGATTTTCGAATATCTGTCACGTACCTGGTGGTGGAGTCTGACTTATGCAGTGGGCAACCTCTCTTACGACCCTGATTTGGGAGCCCCTAGTAGAGTAAACAGGAGGCTCGGGAGTGCAGGGAGGCACGAGGGCCGGACTGGGTCACTGGTGATGATGTGTCGGTCCTTGATGAGCTCATGCAAGCAGAGAAATAGTGGTGTAGGCTGGGTTGGTAACAGGCTGGCGGTGCAGTACAGAAGGTTCAGGCAGGAGAATAGTCGGGCACAGGCAGAGTTCGTTAACAGGTGGGCAGCAAAGGTACAAGGGAGCAGGCAGAAGAGTGGTTGTGGAAGCCGAAGTCAGTGCAGTTGGATATCAAAGCAGGGCCAAGACAAGCCGGGTCACAGGAACAGATAATCAGGATAACAGGTCGCTCAGGAACACACAAATGCTGTAGAACAGACAGCACTGATTGCAGGGTGCTGTAAGCTTAAATGGCCGTTTTGGTGCAAGTGCCGGCGCACACACTATGTATGAATTTTTCCAAAGTTACGAATTTTTCCGAAATAACGAATTTCGATCATAACGAATGACCCAAATAATGAAAAAATAAATAAAAAGAATGAAACTGAAACAAACAAATTTTTCGGCAGTGCACATATCTACTGTGGTCATGGCTGCTACATCAATACTGGTCACAGTAGTGACATAGCGGCAGGCAGGTGGACCCACAGCACACAGCCGGTTCCAGGCATCTGAGAAAGCTAGAAGTGTACCAATTGCTAACCATTCATTGGTTGGTTTTTCCTCTCTTTAGCTTCCTGAGCAAGTGGCTAGGCATACTCTCTCACCCCCACATGACAACAGTTGGGCTTGGCGATTGCTCAGGTTGCAAATGCTGCATTGCAGTAATATGTTCCTCCATGTCATATGTTTCTCCATACACTCTTGGGCAGCCTGTGGAGGATCAGGGCAGGGAAGATCTAGGAGTATAAAGCAAGTACTGACTCCTTATGGTCCTTCCAATATGAACCTGTGAAACAGACCTTACAGTTATTTTGTAGACACTTTTGATTGTAAAACTACTGGTTAGTGAGGGGCAGCAATTTCTTCACATGAGATAAAGGTCATGTTAAAAAAGTACATTGGAGTTGTATTCTGTGGTTCTTCAGGCAAAAGTCTATTCTTTTCATGTGTTTCTGAAAGGACTCACTGATACAAATGGGTATTGAGCTGTCAATAACAAATGCCTTGGCTCAGCCTCATTAGTGAGGACAACACAACGGTTTGTTTCCAGTTGGAGTACAGCACTCTCTGTACTGCGTCTTGGAATGTGTAGAACTCCAAACACAGAATGTGTGCCATTTTGTCACAAATAGTGTGGGCTGCTTTCTGCCAACAACAAAGAGAAGGAAATCAAGCCACACTGCTAAACTGAAATCTATGATGCCTTTTTAAAGAGGATCAGTCACTATGGCTTGCATATTTGGAGCAAAATAACAGTGCCTGTGCAAAGCCTACCTCCAGCATGTTTTACTTGCCTTTCCATTGGTCTCTCGCCACTCCTTCCTCTGCCGCGTCTGCCACTAAAATTCCCAGTACTCAGTGGGAGCAGTGACGTCACACGCTTTTGGACCTAACAGTTGGCCCATGTGAATCAATGTACTTGCTTCATTATTTGACATTTTTTAGGCCTAGCTTATTCTCTCCTGAAGATTCACTGCTCCGTTAGGCATGTAAATGGGGTCTAAGGTGGAAGCCGGAAAATCAGAGGAGGCAGCGTGTGGATGATAAATTCTTGTTATATATACCAGACCATACAATATTTTTCCCCTATAGAAGAGAGACCAAAACCCAGCCAGATAAGGGACTCTCCATCCACAGGGGAGGGGACTATAAGTGTGCCAAACCAATGAGAAAATCAGAACAAAAATGAATGATATATATAGAAGAAAAACCTTGTGTCATAAAAACATTGATTTGTTGTATCTTATTAAAAGATGCCATCTGAGTTTAAAGTCAACAAAACAAAAAGTCAGACATTTATGGGCAATACAAGCTGGTGAAATGGACACGTTTCGCTACATTTACTTCTTCAGTATACACGCTTGAAGATGGCATCAGAAAAGATAATAGAAAAAACCTTAACAAAGCTCAAAACAAAAACATAAAAAAGGAGGTTGAACAAATAAGAAAAAGAAAATATAAACAACATGTACAATTATATGAATCATATTATTCTTTTTTCTTTTATTTCCTTTTTTTTCTCTCCCTTCTTCATTTGGTTCTCCCTGGTTAATATAGTTACATAGTTGGTGAGGTTGAAAAAAGACAATGTCAATATTACATCGTATACCCCTGTATGTTGTGGTCGTTTAGGTGCCTATCTAATAGTTTTTTTTAATTATCTATGCTCCCTGCTAAACCACTGCTTGTGGAAGAGAATTCCACATCCTCACTGCTCTTACCCTAAAGAACCCTCTACGCAGTTTAAGGTTAAACCGCCTTTCTTTTAATTTTAGTGAATGGCCGCGTGTCTGTTTATATTCCCTTGTGTGGAAAAGTTTTATCCCTATTGTGGGGTCACCACTGCAGTATTTGTACATTGAAATCATATCCCCTCTCAGGCGTTGCTTCTCCAGAGAGAATAAGTTCAGTGCTTGTAATCTTTCCTCATAACTAAGGCCCTCCAATCTCTTAGCTTTGTTGCCCTTCTCTGGACTGTCTCCAGTTCCAGCATATCCCTCCTGAGGACTGGTGACCAGAATTGGACGGCATACTGAAGATGGGGCCAGGCCAGAGGGTTGTAGAGTGGGAGAATTATCGTTTCATCTCTGGAATTAACCCCCTTTTTAATGCATGCCAATATTCTGTTGGCTTTGCTTGCAGCAGCTTGGCATTGCATGCCATTGCTGAGCCTGTCATCAACTAAGACCCCTAGGTCCTTTTCCATCCTAGATTCTCCCAGGGGCTCTCCCCCTAGTGAGTAGTTTGCATTCATATTTTTGGCACCCAAATGCATTATTTTACATTTTCTACATTAAACCTCATTTGCCATGTAGTTGCCCACCCCATTAATTTGTCCAGATCTTCTTGCAAGGTTTCCACATCCTGCGGAGAAATTATTGCCTTGCATAGTTTTGTATCATCTGCAAATACTGAGATTGAGTTGTTTATCCCATTCTCCAGATCGTTTTTGAATAAATTAAATAGGATTTGTCCCAGGACAGAACCCTGGGGGACCACACTCTCCACACCGGACCATTCCGAGTACTCCCCATTTATCATCACCCTCTGGACTCGCCCCTGTAGCCAGCTTTCAATCCATGTACTCACCCTTTGTTCCCTGCTGAAAATCCAGGGCCTTCCTTTGTCTAGATAGCAGCTCACCTCCTCATAGAGGGTTAATAGATTGATTTGGCAAGAATGGTTCTTCATGAGTCCATGCTGATTACTGCTAATGATACCATTTTTATTACTAAAATCTTGTATATAATTCCTTATCATCCCCTCCAAAAGCTTGCATACTATTGACGTTAGCCTAACTGGTCTGTAGTTCCCAGGGATGTATCGTGGTCCTTTTTTAAATATTGGTGCTACATTGGCTTTTCTCCAATCAGCTGGTTCCATACCAGTCAGTAAAAATTAGGAAAAATGGTCTGGTAATTACTTGACTGAGTTCCTTGAGCACCCTTGGGTGCAAACCATCTGGTCCCGGTGACTTATTAATGTTTCGTTTTTCAAGTCTATTCCTAATTCTATCCTCTGTTAGCCATGAGTTTTGGTTACTGAAGCCCCCCGTTTCCCTTGTGAGGACTGAGGAGAAGAATATATTCAAAACCTTCCCCATCTCTCCATCCTTTGTAACCAGATTCCCTTCATCATTCTTCATGGGGCCAATATGACCTGACCACCCCTCTTACTATTTATATACCTATAGAATTTCTTGGGATTTTTTTTACTCTCCTCCGCTATGTGCATTTCGTGTTCTATCTTAGCCGCCCTGATTGCAACTTTACATTTCTTATTGCATTCTTTGTAAAGTTGGAATGCTGATGGTGACCCCTCAGCCTTGTATATTTTGATGGCCTTCTCCTTTGCTTTTATAAGCATTTTTACGTTGGAGTTAAGCCACCCAGGACTTTTATTAGGTCTTTTAAATTTATTTCCCATTGGGATGCACTGGCTAATGCCCTTATTTAATATGCTCTTAAGGCACAACCACTTTTCCTCCTTGTTCATTGTTCCTAGTATTTTATTTCATTTAATATCTTTAGCAAGGAGCGTAGTTTATGGAAGTTGGCTCTTTTGAAATTCAGTGTGTTACTATGACTTATGTAATTGTATACTTTATATTCTTTTTTTTGTATTTGTTTAACCTCCTTTTTTATGTATCCTGAAGAAGCAGATGTAGCAAAACGCGTTGTTTTCACATGCTTATATTGCCCATAAATGTCTGTTTGACTTTTTGTATTGTTGATTTGAAACTCAGATGGCATCTTTTAATAAGATATCAAGGGATAAATCCAGGGACACAGGGTAGCAATTTTGTACAGCAGGGGCTTAGTTCCAAATCACAGGACACAATCCAGTACTGCAAAGTCCAGGGTATAAGGCAGCAATTTGGTACAGCAAGATCACAGGGCATAATCTGGGCACAGATTAACAAGCCACAATCCAGTATAGCAAAGTCCAGGGGCACATGGCAATGATTCAGGGACTCATCAGCCAATGGTGGCCTCAGCAGAGGAAGTCCAGGCAGAGTGGTCAGGAAAAGGGGGTCTAGAGGGCAGAGGTCCTTCACAAAGCCACCCTGGGTCCTCGAAGGGCTGTGTGTCCTTGCCTCTGCTTCAAAGTCAGATGGTAGTTGAAGGGGGAGCAGAGACTAGAGTCCTAGTGTTCAGAACAGGGCTATAGATAAGGGGGGGTTTGGGGTGTTCAAACCCCCCCCAGAGCATCCTGCCAAAAATAAAAAGTGTCTCTGCCATGTCGTCTCTCATGGCGCCAGCACCGCAACAACAAACAGCGGAGCACAGCAGTCAGTATTGCGGGCGAAGTGGATGCAGCAGGTCGGGTGTAAGGCACACTGTCACAGGCACGCTGTTATGACCAGGCTGTTCTGGGTTCTCGGCAGACAGATCATAGACACAGTGGGAGCGGGCAGCGTCTGTAGTCCTGCCCACCGTGCCCGACTGTCTCTACACTCTGTACTTCCCACCATGGACTTCAGAGGAGAATGGAGCAGAGAACATGCAAGGTAGCAGTATTGCTGCTAAGGAGCTGAGCCTCCCTCTTTCCTTTTCAGCTAGCTTGCTGCCTGAGAGACGGTCATCACAGACCACGTACCACCACTGCTGTGCTGCCATCGAGACACGTGAGTCTGTGGCAACTGGCAAAATTATTCACTAATCACTGGATTTGGGGGTTACCATTTTCCACTGCTTGGTTGGTACTGACAGTCCAGCCTGGCTCTGTCAGCTATGTTGTGGTGCTGACTGCAGAGCCAAAGGGCTGAGGGGTTGCCAGGCACAACATCATTGCTGCCAGAGCCAGGCTGGATTGTTTGCTGCCCCTAGTGCCCTGGCCCTTTTTTAATTGTGTTGAAAAGGCAATAATAAGCCCGGTTCACACTAGGATGTGGTGAAGAAAACCTGCAACGCATCTCCCTCACAAGGCTGTCTTTA
>BLSH010361348.1:380513-393551 GCA_018402905.1 Glandirana rugosa | reverse complement strand
CACTTTTGTGAGATACTGTGTATATATGTGTGTGTGTGTGTGTGTGTGTGTGTGTGTGTGTGTGTGTGTATATATATATACACACACACACACACACACCATCATGGGCCCATAATAGGCCAACATCTCAGTAATAAAAATGGTTATACCAAGGTTTAGAATTGCATATAATTGTATACTAAGGGCAAATAAGTGTCAGACCCATAGACAGCAGTAAAGTTTCCCTGACAAAAATCTGTTTGGCCAGTATTTGAGTACCGCATAACCTGTGGTTTTCTCAGCCTAATGGGTAAAATGGGTTTATCTGTGTCTGAAGAAATACATGTCTATTGCTACCATTCACATTCTCACCTTAATTTTGCCATTGCTGTTTAGAGATGAGACCAGTTCTTTCAGACACTTTGATGAATTGGACACAGTATTGTTAAAGCTGATGTCCATGTTTCACATCACTTTGTTTCGACCCAGTTGATCCAAACAAACTATTTGCATCACTAAGTGCTGCAGTGTCTCTAAGCATTATATTTACTGCTTGTAATTTCGGCTTCATACAGTACACAGTGCTGGATTCTGGCTGTGAGACAGACTTCCTGTCTCAGACCAGAACAAAACCGCATCTGGCTGAGTAGCGAATGAATACAAAGCTTCCTCTGATTGGCCGAGTCTGAGAGCACGTCATCAACAGCTCGCCCCTAACACTCAGCCAGTGGACATCAGCGTTAAGCCCCATTCACACCTGAGCATTTTGTAGCTTGAAGCTAGAAAACGCTTGAGGGGAAAAATCAATGATTCTCTATGGAGATGGTTCACATCTCCACTCCAAAATGCCTGAAGCTCAAACAAGTTCTGGAGTTATTTTTTCAGACAGATTTGGGTGTTTTTCTCCTTTTCACATTGGTGACCTTTTGACCTGTACAAAATTGTGGTTAAAAAAAAAAAAAAAAGTGGCAAAATCGCGCCACTTTCTGCCTGAAAACCACATGCTCAGGTGTGAATGCAGTCCAAATGCTTAGGCCTCATGCACACAGGACGTTTTTATAGCTGCTGTTTTTAGCTTCAGACAATTTTTTTCTGCAGTCAATAAACTCCCAGCATGTTATCCTATGTGTCCATGCACACATAGGCTGTTAGCAGTTTTTGGCAGGGGCGTTTTTCTAGCTCGAATAGAAAAACCCAGAACTAGTGGATTTTGAGAGGAGTTTTTCAGCTGTAAAAAAGCTGTAACTCTGAAAAAGGCTGAAAACAGCTTAAAAACGCTGAAAAACTTGGCTATTCGGCGTTTGTCAGCGTTTCTGAGCCCTAAGGTTTTATGGGAGAATAGTTTTGCTGAAAAATGCTGCTACAAAAACGCTGAAAAACTCACTCTACAGCTGCAACTTTCTACAGCTAACGTTACTGGCTTTAATAACGTCCAGTGTGCATAAGGCCTTACAGATGCAATTCTAGAATAAGTGATTGTGAAATATGTATCTCTTGTAGTTTTATTACTCTGTGACAGTTTCTAGGTAACCTTTATTTAATTTCGAACTGCTAGATTTGGCTTTTTTCACTTATTTTGTTGCTAGCTTGCTTCTAATGTTAGCATGTGCAGTGCAGTCCTAGAACACTTTAACCAGTTCCTGCCATGTTAGACCTTTCTGGCTGAAAACTGTTTTGTGGAGTTCCATTCCTTTTTAAGTTTAAAAGTCAGGAGCTACAAAAAGTGTAGCTGCTGACTTTTAATAAACACACACTCACCTGTCCCGTGATCCAGTGATGCGACCCCCTGAAGCCTCGCTCCTCTCCCCGGCATCACAAGTTTGGACACCTGGCTGTGACATCTTGTGTCTTCACAGCCGAGTGCGCATGGGTAAGTCACGCTTCGCCTCCTCATTGGCCGGTCAGTCTTCTGGGACTTGTGACGTGCCCCAGAAGATTGCAGGGAGGGAGGCGGAGAACTTCCACTCGAGTCGCCTAGGTGGCCCCAGCTTAAGTGGGAGCTGGATATACCTGTCAAAACTAGGTACCCACTCTACCCCCCCCCCCCCCCAAAAAAAAAAAAATGACATGCCAATTGTGTCATGTAAGAGGGTGGAGAGTGCTCCATGGTAATACTATGCTATCTACCCCTGGGTATATTTACCTATTCTGAAACCACCCCAGTCTAGTCAGATGATCTTCCCAGTGACTGCTTTATTGTAGAGGAGAGCTCGCTGACGGCTGAAAATGCTTGTGCAGTGATGTCACCCATAGGCTTACTATGGAGCATCTGTTGTCGGCCGACTCTCCTCTACACTGAAGCCAACGCTGGGACGTGATCATGTAACCAGAGTGCTTTCAGAATAGGTAAGTATAAGCATCTACTCTTTCACAAGGTAGATAGAATAGACTTAGAATGGGGGCGGGAGTAGGTTTAGCCTTAGATTTTTTTAAATGCGCATGATGAAAAAAGTTTGTAATGATTTGTGTGTGTCAGATCAAGGCTGGTTTTGCAGCTTGTGCCCTGACAAGTTTAGTGACGTTACCATTGACCACCATTACAACACAATGAAAGGAAAAAAGTGTTTGTCCTTGTCTCCTGGTTCCAACCTTCTCTTTGCTGGTAAGTCCCAGATGTGAGTGCTTGTGAGTAAATATAGGGGGAAACTAAACCACTTCTATGTAGCTCCCCAAATGACCAAAGTTCCATTTAGAGTAAAAGGAGTAAAAATCTGTCAGGATTTTGCTTCCTGTATCCCCATGAGGATCCCTTCTTTCTTGTTCAGATGACAAGTTTTAAACAGAGTGCAAATTTTCTTCTACAGGGGCATAGCACTTAAAGCAGAATGTAACTTAATCTGAGCACCACAAACTGATTTTGTTGAGAAATCACTTTGAAAAACACCCCCTAGCATTTCTAGCCATAGCCAGCTGGAGAAAGGGCATGTGATTTATGCAGCATTTACCTAACTGAAGTTGTCCTCCTCTGCCTCATCTCCTTCCCCCCCCCCTCTGTTTCGTAGCAATGGACATTTCTTTTTTGTTAGCATTTATTTGTGCTGCAAAGTAGCACTTTTACGCTTATTGGTTCAGCGAGTCTTTGTCACTGCCCCCAATGCGTGTGCAGGTGTGCTGCAGGGGTCAGATCTTGGGAGAGCCCTGCAGCACAACTGGGTATGCCCATATTGCTAGAAACCTTCCGTGTCTTTGCACATAAGTGACATTTCCAAAGTGCATGCCCAGATGCACTTACTGGCAGACCCAAAGGCTGAGCAGAGCTTCTGGGTGCATTTGTGTACTCACCATAATGGTGGAGCCAGTTAACAAGGTGGACAAAAGTTCTGCATCAATGTTGGTGAGTGAGTTTAGTTCCACTTCCTATCCATCCCTACTCTAAAATTCAAGAGAATTTTTGCTGGGAGTTGGACATTTAAAGGTCAATTAAATTAATATTCAAAAATATTTCAGTCAAGAGTTAAGTTCCCCTGTATAGCTCATATTAACACTCTCACAGCTAGCAGCCAATAATGCCTAAACTTAGAGATAATGACAAACTTTTATAGCCAAAGTATTCAGAGGGTTATAAAGAAGAATATAGAAGAATATACGGAGAAGGCTGCCATATGACCTATTTTTGGGCTATGTTCACTCACGAGCTTTGATAAAAACCACTCCAGAGAGTTGCAGAGAGCAGGTTATCATGGATGCACCACATTACAGAGCTGTGAATGCACTGTTGGTTAGGAAAATCCATTGTGTTTGCCTTCATTACCCTTCCCCACCTGTAACTGGTTAAGGACACTGCTTCATAGCTGACAGCCTCCTAACAACTAGTGTCTCAGCTTTAACATCACTGATTATTTGGAGGCTGTTGTAGGTGAAGCCTCCTTAACAACCAGCGACAAGTGGGAAGGGGACAAACATGCCGCTCTGCTACACAGTGTACAGAAGCAGGCACTCTATCTTGGTCTCTATGCCAAGTTTTAGTTTGTCCTCATTACCTCCAGTTTCATTATATACTAACTGGGGACAATTGGTTTTGAATTTGGTGTAGTAAAAGTGTCGCTGTGAAGAACAACCCGAATCTGCCGCATGTTTCATAAAGCTACTGAAGCTGGCTAATTTGAGAATAGGTTGAAATAGTTTTTTTTATGAATGTGGTCTTTCCAGAATTGATTGGTTTAATTTTTGCTTTGTGTTTTGTTACTGCTTTTGTTTGGTGTCTAGTAAATGCTCTGTTGATATGACTGCTTGATGAGTCTAAAAAAAATGAGCCACTGAAAAATTATCAGCCAAACAATGACTTCATCCTGTCATGTGTAGTTACTGTTTGGGTGCTCAGGTGCTGCATTGGGGGACACGTATCTGTCCCTAGTCTACACTCTCACACTGCTGATCAGGGCTGGTGCGAATTGTAGCAGCAGGAATCGAAGATCCCTGCTGCAGCTCTTAGCGGCTAGGTGCGGCTGCCGACCCCATTCACTATAATGGTAGTTTGCCAGCGCCGCAGCTATTCGCAGCTTTCTGCACAGCCAGCCACTGCATGCAGTGATCACCGGAGGTAATCGCTGACTCTGCAAAGAGCTGTGAATAGCTGGTTCTACAGGACAACTTCATGTCCCAGTTGGTGGATTCCCCGACTATTAGTAACACATTCCTAGCTCTTTTAATTACAAATGATACAGATCTGATTGCAGATGTGGGAATATGAGACAACTTGGGAACTAGCGACCACAGAATTATTACATTCCCCATAAATCATAAGAAAAGGGAGGCACGAGGGGAGTACAAGAAAACTAAATTTCAAAAGAGCCAACTTTTCTAAACTGCGCTTAATGCTGCAGGATATTAAGTGGGACCAAATCCTTGAAACATTGAACCCGGAGGAAAAATATGAATGCTTTAGAAACATATTAAATAAAAGTAACACCCAGTGCATTCCAAGGGACAATAAATATAGAAGAACACAAGTTAAACCTGGGTGGCTGAACCAAAACGTAAAATGTCACATTAAAGTGTTACTAAACCCACAACCGTAAAATCTGTCTGTGCAGAATAGCATGCTTGTTATACTCACTGTGAAACTTAAGGGGTTAATCCTCTGCATTGTATAAAAAGGCTCTTTAATCCAATATGGACAGATCCTCCTCCCTCCTCCTCCTCCTGCAGGGTCTCTCTTGGCAAGGCCAGATAATGCAGTATACAGATCAGCCAAAAAGGTATATAGCGGTAGTATTTTAATGTAAAAAGATTTATAAGCTGTGAGCACTGTTGGTCGGGGGGGGGGGGGGGGGTGAGCACATTAACTATTTTTATATTGTTGGGTTTAGCAATACTTTAACCACTTTGCACCCGCATGCTGTCAATTGCCGCTTGATCGTTCCTACAGGCGACGGGGGGGGGGCGTCCCCCTCTCGTCGCTCTCTGGTGCTTCTCCCGACTCACCTGAGGGATTGGTGAAAGGGAGAAGGAGTCGACTGCTGCCGGAAGGAAGTACCATAGATTTCCCAGGGATAGATGGTCCCCGGTGATCTCTATGGCTCTTGGAGGCCTGAGCGCACGTTATGACGTCACGTCCGGGTCTCCAGATGTAAACCATGCCTGTGAACTCGGCTGGAAAGGCTGGGATCGTCCGTTTTTTTTTTTTCTCTCTGATCTCAGCCTCTCCAGCCTGGAGGAGAGATGTGGGGTCTTGTAGAACCCGCACCTCTCCATAAAGAGGACCTGTCACACACTTTTCCTATTACAAGGGATGTTAACATTCGTTGTAATAGGAATAAAAGTGATCAAAAAAAAATGGAGAGAAAGTGTAAAAATAAAAGTAAAATAAGGAATAAAAAAAAATACTTAAAGCGCTCGCACACAGAAGCGAACTCGTACATAAGTCGCGCCCGCAAATGCAAACGGCGCTCAAACCACACGTGGGGTATCGCCACATGCGTTGGAGTGAGAGTACCAATTCTAGCCCAAGACCTCCTTTGTAACTCTAAACATGTAACCTGTAAAAAATTTTAAAGCAACGCCTATGGAGATTTTTAAGTACCAAAGTTCGGCGCCGTTCCACGAGTGTCCGCAATTTTAAAACGTAACATGTTGGCCATCTATTTACTCGGCGTAACCTCATCTTTCACATTATGAAAAAAAATTGGGCTAACTTTACTGTTTTTTGTTTAAATTCATGAAACAGGGTTTTTTTTTTAAACTCGCTTGAAAAATCGCTGCGCAAATACCGTATGATATAAAAATTTGCAACAACCGCCATTTTGTTCCCTAGGATCTCTACTAAAAAAACTTATATAATGTTGGGGGTTCTGAGTAATTTTCTAGCAACAAAAATGATGATTTGTGCATGTAGGAGAGGAGTGCCAGAAATGGCCCGGATATGAAGTGGCTAAGGACAAAAAAATGACCTTTAAAAAGTACAAAGCAGAGTGGTTAGTGTCGGCATTCCAGCCGTACAAGGAATGCAATAAGAAGTGTAAGTACGCAATCAGGGTGGCTGAAAAGACTCTGAGAGACGCACAGTGGAGGAGAGTAAAAATATCAAAATTGTTTTTAAATCTATTCACAGTAGAAAGGGGAGGTCGAAACACACAGACCCCTTAAAGGATGAGGAAGGGGAAATGGTTACAGATGACAAGGAGAAGGCAGCTGTACTAAATGTTTTTTTTCTCCTCAGTCTTCACATAGGAAAAGGATGGGTAATACCGACCACAACAGTATTGTTAGTAACACGTCACAGGATGTACCCTTGTGGCTTGAGTCCGGAAAGGATTAGAAAAACTTAACACAAATAAAGGCCTGTACACATGATCAGAAAATCGGTAGTAAAATTTCGTCCGCCGAATGATCTGCTGATTTTCTGATCGTCCCGTGTGCTTTTTTTCTGCACTAAAAATGCATGCACAGTGTTTTTTTTGTATTCTAATGGCTCTAGTTCACACCAGTGCAGTCAGTTTCCAGTGCAGAAAAAATGTAGAGCATGCTGCATTTTGTTTGCACAGAACTATACTGGAACATAGCAAATTTTATCAAAAACACACTGGAACTGCGTGTGGTGTGAATACAATTTGCTATTTTCCAGTACAGTTCTGTGCAGAAAAAATGCAGCATGCTCTACATTTTTTCTGCACCAGAAAATGACCGGAAACTGACTGCACTGGTGTGAACTAGACCCATTGGAATACATGGAAAACACTGTGCATGCATTTTAGTGCAGGAAAAAAGTGCACGGAACTGCATCTGGTGTGACCTAGCACTCAAGAAAAGTTCATCAAAAATATGAAAAAGGAGAGATGAATGAGTCCATAACCGTGCCCATAAGGTGACGAAGTGCTGTATATCCAAATAGTGTTTCACCACCACAAATGTGCTAGGGGTTTGCACTCACCAGAACACAATATTCAAAAGGCCCATAAATCAAACCTATAACTGCGACCAGGAACCAATGCAATCTGGAGCGTAAAGGGGATGAATGTTGTAAAGTCAGATATCCTCCCATAAAAGTTGTTACCAGTTTATTGGAGACACAAATAAGAATCTCATAGCATAACATTGCTTTATTAAAAGGAAATAAAAAGTATCCATAAGTACCAACTCACATTTGCTGGTGCTTGTGTGTCAGGACAAATCTAATTTGTCTGATAATCTAATCGCGTGTACCCGGCTTTAATCACCAGGACCCAGATGACTTACACCGAGAGTCCTTACAGAACTCAGTTGGGTTATAGCCAGAACGCTATTCCTAATCTTCATGGACCGCTTACTGACAGGATTGGTGCTAGCTGATTGGTGAAAAGCCCACGTGGTAACAATATTCAAAAAAGGGCAAAGATATATTCCTGGAAACGATATACCTGTCAATCTAATGTCTGTAATTTGTAAACTATTTGAGGGGATGATAAGGGGCCATATCCAAAAAATGTCTGATGAAAACAGTATAATTAGCAGTAATCAGCATGGATTTACAAAAGGTTGTTCTTGCCAAACCAACCTGTTAACATTCTATGAGGAAGTGAGCTGCCATCTGGACAAAGGTAGGCCGGGGGATGTGGGGTATCTGGATTCTGCAAAAGGATTTGATACATTCCCTCACAAATGCTTAATCTACAATCTGAGGTCTGTTGACATGGACCATGAGGTTTGTTCTTGGATAGAAAACCAGCTACGGGGCATGTCCAAGGGTTGTGAATGGTCTAGAGTGGTTATGGTACCCCAAGGCTCTGTCCTGGGACCAATGCTGTTTATTTATAAATGATATAGAGGGAGGGATAAATAGCTTGATCTCAGTGTTTGCGGACGACACAAAAATATGCAGGGCAATAACAACACAGCAGGATATGGAAACTTTACAAGAGGCCTGAATAAGTTAATGGCGTGGGCTACTGCATGGCAAATAAAGTTTAACATTGAAAAATGTAAGGTAATGCACTTGGGAGGTAAAAATATAAACACAAATTATTCATTAGGGGGAGAACACCTAGGGGCTTCCAGGATGGAGAAGGACCTAGGGGTCTTGGTAGAAGACAGACTGAGCAATAGCATGCAGTGTCAAGATACTGCTGCCAAAGCCAGCAGAATATTTGCATGCATTAAAAAGGGAATTTACTCCAGAGATAAAACTATTATTTTGCCACTTTATAAAACTCTGGTTCGGCCGCATCTGGAGTATTCCGCCCAGTTCTGGTCACCAATCCTCAGAAGGGATGTGCTGGAGAGAAGGGCAACTGAATTAATATGGGGACTGGAGGACCTCCGTTATGAGGAACGGCTACAAGCGCTTAATTTATTCTCTTTGGAGAAAAGGCACTTGAGAGGAGATATGGCGATATACAAATATCTCAACGGTGATCCCAGTGTAAGTATGAAACTTTTTTCAGTCCCGGGCAGTGTAAGAGCACACGGGGCCACACAATGAGAATGGAAGAGACGCTGTTTATCCTTAAGCTGCATAGGGGTTTTTTTTTCACTGTCAGGGTGGTAAGGATGTGGAACTCTTTCCACAATCGGTGGTGTCGGCAGGCAGTATGGGTAGTTTTAAAAGACGTGCATCTTAGCGAAAACAATATACAGGGATATGGGAAATGCTTTTTCTATACATACACCTACACAGGTTGAACTGGATGGACTGTTGTCTTTATTCAACCTTACCAACTGTGTACGCTGCGGGTGCTGGCAAACTGTCATTACAATGCACAGAGCTGGCAGCTGCACCTAGCCGCTAAGAGCTGCAGCAGGAATCTGTCTCCTGCCACTACAATCTGCACCAGCCCTGATAACCAGTGTGAATGTAGCCAAACATGTAATTTAATGTATGCAGTGCCTCCTCAGTCCCTTGTATGTTGAATTATTTGGAAGCAGCTTCTCGTATTACAATGTTCGCTGCTCCAGCATGATCATTACCTCTGCTTATCTCTACCATTGCCTCTGGAAATAAAAATTGTTAAAGCAGTACACTTACCTGTATTGAATTCCTGAAGTTACATAGCCACCCCCCCAGAAAGAGACCATTTTTTTTCTACAAAAGTGCTTGCTACTGGCAACGGGAAATCGCTGGCCAATTGCTGAGATAAGTGCAATGACAGTAATTGCACCACCTTTTGAAATGACTTGTGTTGCTTATTGGAGAGTAACAAACCCAAATAAAGGAAGCAAATCAAGAGGTAGTTATAATGTGAATGAAAGTAAAACATTTTATAAAATATTAATTATAACACAGTAAAAACTTTGCTTGCAGTCAGTTTATTGCTCATCCATATACGCCATAGGCAGACATTCTTAAAGCGGTATTAAGCTCAAAAACAAATGTATTCTATTGCAGCTTACCAATTCTTGTATCTCCTCCCATCAGTACAAGAAATACATTGCCCAGATAGATCAAAAGGCAGTCCCTCCAGCACACGGTGATTTGTGTTTCTTCTGTCTGGAAGGAACATGTTGTCAGACAAAATCGTCTTTTGTATGGGGGAGTCCTTCTCTCAAAGGCAGCGCAGTCCTCTCAGTCTCGATATTAAAGGCATAATGTCTGCTGTAGGACTCGTGACCTCCACCATCCCTGCAGTCCAGTGGGTGCATTTCCATCAAAGGACCCTTTAGAGATTCCTTCTTCAGGTCCAGGATTAAAAATCTTTAGACATGGTTGTCCTTGTGCTATCCTGAGTCAAAAGAGCTTTGTGGTTGCAGAGAATCACTCTAATTTCAAATGGAGACTTGAGGACTCAACTGGTCTTGACAGCTGTGGTTAGTTTCAAGGACAATGGCCAATTATCTTTGAAACTGACCACAGATGTATGTTCATGGGGCTGGACAGCCTATCTAGGTTCACAGCTGGCCCAGAGAAGCTCGTCCATGGAAGAATCCAGAGCCTTATCAAATTGGAGGAAGTTAGGTGCAGTGGCCTTTTGGGATGAGGTAAAGGGTCTTCACCTACAGGTCTTGTCCAACAATGCCACTACTGTGGCCCATCTGGACAAACGGGCACAAGAAGTGTGTCCCTGTGACCTTAATACTAATTGCAGAAGAAATATTTTCTTGGGCAAAGAAACATTTGAAGCCCTTTGACAGACTTTCTGAGCTGGCGAGAAGCCTGAAGAATGGTCCCTCCACCCAGAGGATTTTTCTGAGATCACGCTTCTATGGGTACTTGCAGAAATAAGCCTTTCACACCGCAACATAATGCAAAGCTATGCCTCGTACTCTCTGAACCCAAGGGTTCCATCCTTAGCAGTGGACCCTCTTGTGAATCCCTGGCAATTGAGGCTATGCTAAGGCCTTTTCTCCCAGTCCACCTGATTTCACATGTATTATAGAAATTCCTACAGGAGAACGCGACTTTAGCCTTGCTCACCCCTTACTGGCCAAAGAGGGTGTGGTTTTCCCTGCTTTTCTTTCTAGTTGTGGCTTTTCAGTATATACTGCTGGCCAGGGGGGATCTAGTCTCCTAGGGACCAGTGCTACATTTTCGATTACAGACACTAAAGATAACTGCTTGGTTACTGAGGAAGAGATCTTGTAGTTGAAAGGTTTACTGCAGAGTGTTTTGTATACTTTCCTTCAGAGTCACAAGCTGGTTTCAAGAGCCATATATCAGAAGATATGGAAGAAGTTTAACTACTGGTTATCCATAAATAAGTCTTCTACAGATACGGCATCCATCTTGGATTGTGTCAGGAGGGGAAGACAAGGGTCCAGATAGCAGCCCTAAGTGTCTTTTTGCAGCAGGATCCTCTGATATCCATACTTTGCAAAGCTTTATCCAGGAAAATACCAGTCAAAAGCAATAAGCTTCCTAGTTAGGACTTAGTCTTTAGAGGCATAGTGGAGTCTCCATTCAAACCTCTTCTGGAAGCTTCTTTAACATTTCTGATCCTTAAAACAGTGTTTTTGGTCACTGTCGCATCAGCCTGCAGGATGAGTGAGATCCAGGCATTATCCATTTGAGAACCTACCTTAATGATCTGAGAGGATTAAGTCATTCTTAAAACTGAACCAGACTTTCTTCCAAAGGTCGTTATTTCACAGATCTCAGGATATTGTACTCACGTGCAATCTCCTGGTTACTAAGGACTTTGTATTTGTATTTGATGCTCTGTTTGTGCTCCATTCAAGTACTCTCAATGGCCAGCAGGCCTCCAAACCGACCTTAGGGTGGAGGATTCGGACTGCAATTTCAAAATCCTACAAGATTATGGGCGTTCACCCGCCACTATTTTTGAATGCTCATTTAACCATGGCCTTGTCAACAACCTGGGCAGAAAATGCTGGTGCCACTCGGGGGCAAATTTGTAAGGGGGCACCTTGGTGCAACTTCTCCACTTTTGTATGTCATTACCTGCTTGGTTTTCTTTTAAGCCAGAATCAGTCATTTGGGAGCAAGGTCCTCTAAGGAGTAGTTCCTCCTTAGGTGAGTCTTCTCTTATGCTCTCAAGTGCTGTCATGAAAGACATCTGCAGAAAATCCAAAGTTAGGCTTACCAGTAACTGTTTCCAGTAATCTTCCAGGACAGCATGACCTGCCTTTCGTATGGCTATTTGTTATGTTTGATATCTTTGTTTTTCAGTGCCATCCTTTTTGGTTCTTTGCTTTACTGACGATGTGCTGGAGGGACTGCCTTTTGAGCTTTCTGGGCATTGTATTTTTTGTCCCTTCTCTCAAGGGCTGTCCTGGAAGACTACTGGAAAAGGTTATTGATAAGTTTAACTCTTGTTTTTCCTGTTATTTTCACCCTGTGATCCGGCCAGTTATTGTTCAACTTCCTTTAACAGAACAAGCAATCAAAGTCCATCAAAAGTGCTAGAGGATTGGGTAATTCAAATATCCATAACAGCGGTCGCCTACCAGTGGTCCGTGGACCATTGATGGTCCATGAGAAAATTTTGGTGGTTCACAGGGATTCTGCCGCAAATCAACATTGTAGCCGATGTATACCGCCCAGTGTTTCCAGTGTTCTCAATGCGCACTGACAGTCAATACTGCACGCATTGGTACCCATTGTCTCTTCTATAGTTCTGGCTCCTGTGGATTTAGAGGGAGATGCCGGGCGTAGCGCAGAGAATCGTAGGTGAAGGTGAAGGTGGGGACTTCCAGTGGCAGTGTTGATCAGACTGTGGGAAGGGAGCACATGGCTGGATAAGGAGGTGAGATCCAAATGATAAGTCCTTAACCACTTTAAGACCGAGCCTCTTTTTGGAGTTTGGAGGTTATCAGCTAAAAACAGGTTTTTTTGCTATAAAATTACTTAGAACCCCCAAACATTATATATTTTAAGATTCATTAAAATATCGTTTTTTTGGACAAAAATCGACTATTGGAGGTTTGAGGTTTTTCTCCGAGCCAGAATTTCACCAATTCCTGAATAGTAAACCTAGAGTGGAGGAATAGGTCGGTACACGAGGGAAGGGTGTCAGACTAGTTGTGACGGTGACCTTCAGGGGTGGAAGTGGAAGTGGATGCTAAGAGACGCGATGCGGGCCGTAGAGGGAGATTTAGGTGTCCTCGGTCTTGATATCTTCTCTGTTACCCATGGTTACGCACGTCATAACTGACAGTCACGCGTAACTCTTGTGACCTTTGTGACCCGCC
>BLSH010361348.1:353154-365602 GCA_018402905.1 Glandirana rugosa | reverse complement strand
ATTTTGGAATTATCATGATCATAAAAATGTAATCTTGTACAGTATATACCATTGTGGTGTTGGGATGGAACGGTCTGGATAGGCCTGGAAATAAAGCAGAGTTGCCTGTAGTATTGCTACTGTACAGTGGAGTCAGTTATTAATATTTAGGCCAGTTTAGGTGTGATCTGATACTTTTGACATTAGTTTTTGCCAATAAAAAGTAACTGGCAGTAATCAAGCAATTGGAGAGTATAGACAGTTACATGTGAGAGCTTCTAGACAACTATATTACTGAATGGTGTATTTTTGGATATGGTCATTTGATGAAGGTCCAGCCACTATAAGGCTTGGTTCACATATATGTAAATTGGATGCATTTTGATTTTCATACAATTAACATGACATGTGAACCAGCAGCTTTCTCTATGGAGGCGGCTCACATATCTGTGGGTCGGCCGCGGTCCATTTTTAAAAAGAAAGTCCCGTGCGTTATTTGGTTCAGGTGGGATTTCAGTTAACAATTCACATCTGAATCGGTGATGAAAACTGCACCGGACTCCTTTTAAAAAATGTAGGGGAACTACGGCCAGACATATGTGAGCCGAGCCTAAGCTAGTACAGAGTGAAATTCAATAGACTCTCAGGCCCCATTCACACCTGAGTGTTTTGTAGCCTCAAGCTACAAAACGCTGGAGGGGGAAAAAAAAAAATCAATGATTCTCTATGGAGATGGTTCACATCTCCACTCACAAACGCCAAAAGCCTGAAAACGCCTGAAGCTCAAACAAGTTCCGGCAGTATTTTTTTCAGGCAGATTTGGGAGTTTTTCTGCTTTTTACATTGGTGACCTTTTGACCTGTACAAAAACGCTGCAAAATTGCAGTAAAATCGCATGACTTCCTGCCTGAAAAAGAAATAGAAATAGCGTCTGTAAAGCGCCTGAAAACTGCCTCCTATGCCACCCGGGTGCTTTCACACTGGGGCGGTGCGCTTGCGGGACAGTAAAAAAAAGTCCTGCAAGCTGCGTCTTTGGGGCAGGTTGGGAGCGATGTATACAGCGCTCCCAAAACGCCCCTGCTCATTGCAATGGACTCCTTCTTTGGGGTTAAAAGCAGCCAGCTAGCGGCCAAAAAGCACCGCTTAAACAGCAGTAAAGCGCCGCTAAAACAAGCGATGCTTTAGCGCTGCCACAGCTCCTCTGTGAAAGGGGTCTTAAGAGTCTGTGTTGACAAGCTTTTCTTCACATGAGAACTGCTACTCAGCCCATACAAGTCAATAAGAGCACAAAAGCAGCTTGAAGTGGGTTGATATAGCTTAGGATGCCAGCTACAAGTGAAATGCATTTGTTAGTAAACTCCGAACGATCTCAGAAGCTTCTTCTGTTATCCCAATGCTATAAAAATGGACACATAGAATTTCTTTATGTAGATAAGGCTTGCAATATGACTGTGTGTGTATGTATATATATGTATATATATATATATGTGGCCAAAGTAATTAAATGCCTCAAAATTCATGTGAATGCTGTAAACCCGTATATAGAAAAAAAAATGTACAAAATAACAATATGTGCAAATAACCAATTTCTCTTACGTTTTGGTTAGCATATCAGTTTTATTATGCCTAGTGCAAGGAGTTAGACCTGGCTCCCTTTTGCTACCACTTTTTTATTTTTTTCAAGCTATCTGATGAAGACTGCTAACAAGAAGCCGGCTGGGGCATAGAGGATAACCAAAATCCTGCAATTTCCCCAGCACGGCCGACCAATGCGAGCTAGTCCTATGCCTTGGCGGGACCCGTCGCATCGTGCCCGTTCCGTGCGGGCAGCCAGTGGGTGACCCCCACTTGCGCCTGGTGACCGGACTTGGTTCCTGTCCAGGGGCCTATGGCCTGCAGCATCCCTCTCCGGCTGAAGAGGAAGGTCTGCGACCGGGTGGCTACCCGCTACGCCCGTCGGAGTGGTGAGTGAACCTTTCTTCCCCCCTCGGGGTGCGGAGGGGGGGGGGGGTTGCTGGGCGTATTTTGGCGTTTTTGGCCGGCCGGTGGAGGGTGGTCGCTGGGCTAGTGCCCCCCTGGGTGTTCTCGTCCCCCTCCCACACCGCACCCCGTTCGTTTACCGCACTTGTGCATTCATACAGCCATGCGGCGATCCGTCGCCATTTTGCCGTAGCCGCGGCCATTTTACTGAGGGTTTCCCTCTAGTGCCAGTGGCGGCCGTAGTCGCAGCCTGCATACAGGCTTTGGGCTTTTGTGGATGGTTTCGGCGGCCATATTGATGTCCCTGGAGAAGTAAAAAACTTGCTGCTGCCGTTTTACTTTCCTTTTCGCTTGGGACAGCGTGGCTGACTGCAGACGGTGCAAACTTCTCTCTGGTGGTCCTTAAGCGCTCCTGCTGGGAGCAGCGCTTGTGGGCAAAACAGCACGTATAGCTGGGGTGTTGGTAGCGGTGGGTGCAGTCCTCCTGGGGTCTCCCTGGCCTTCTGTGGGGTGGCGGTGGGGCTGCATTGTGGGGGTGTCAGATCATTTTTCTAATTTTGACTGTCAGTTCCGGTGGTGCGATGGCAGATGACCCTGCGGGTCCTTCTGTGGAGGAGTCAGCGGCAGCGCACCCTGCACTGGGGACCAGCTGAGAGCAGTGTTTTGGGGAATTTCTCCCCCGGGTGGGGCCGAGGGGCCCTCTGGAGGCCCCTAAAAAAACGCCCGCCTCCCCCTTGTTCCTCAGGGGAAGAATCCGAACCGGAAATGGCTTCGGGGGTCACGGGGACACCTGTGGAACTCTCGGAGGGTGAACTAGTCCCCTTGGACGGTGATGAGGACCAGGGGGCCTCGGTTGCACGCGAAAAAGCGCTGGTGTCAGCACTTTTTTCTAATATCCGTGCGTCCTTGCGACTGGACCAAGCAGGGGAGTCGCAAGTGTCCGCATATGTTTGCGGTTCTGCTAGGCCACCTAGGTTGCCTAAGGCTTATCCTTATGATCATTTTTTTGACCATTTGGTCTATCAGGAATGGCAGCGTCCGCAGAATTCCTTCGCCCTACCTAAACGCTTCGCTATATGCTATCCCTTTGAGGATAGTTTTGTGAAGAAGTGGGCGTCCCCCGCAGTGGACCCTCTGGTGGCCCGCCTGAACAAGGCAACAACCATTCCTTTGGAAGAGTCGCCCTCGTTTAAGGACCCAGCCGATAGGCGGACGGAGGCAGTGTCAAAGGCACTTTTCCTGTTGGCAGGATCAGCCATGAGGCCAGCCCTTGCGTCTGCCATGGCGGCGCAATATCTGTCTAAATGTATGGCGGAGCTGCAGAAGGATTTGGACTGCGGCAGGACACTTGAGGCGTTGCAGAAGGCAGACCATTTGTTTCAGGGTATTCAGTACCTGTGTGATGCCGCTTCCCATGTTGTCAAAAATGTCTGTTATCAGACGGGTTCTCTGGTTACGTTCGTGGTCGGGTGACCACGCATCCAAGAAAGGTGTTGCGGATCTTCCTTTTCAGGGTGGCCGTCTCTTTGGGCCACAGTTGGATGAAATCATCAAGGATTTCACTGGAGGGAAGAGTACTTTTCTTCCGGAGCCCAGGTGGCGGGAGTTCTGCCGCAAGCTGGGTACTGTCTCTTCGGGTCAGAAGAGGTTTTTTTCGTGCCCCTGGCGCAGCGGGCAAGGGGTCGAGGCCTGGCAAGCCTGCCACAGGGCTGGTAAACGACCCTGGCAATGCAAGAGCGAAAAGACAGAGGACAAGCTTTCCTCTGCATGATGGGTTGCCCCCACCCGAACTTCGGGTGGAGGGACGTCTTCTGGGGTTCGCAGACAGGTGGCTGCCCGCATTTCCGACTGTTAGGTGCAGGAAGTGGTGTCCTCCGGGTACAGAATAGAGTTCATCACTCTACCCCCAGATAGGTTCTTCCCATCGAACTTGAGACTCCCTCAGGGGCGTCGGTAAGCTCTCCTAAGGGCTGTTCAGGCACTCTCCGACCAGGGGGTGATCGTGCCAGTACCTCAGTTGGAGAGGTTTCACGGTTTCTACTCGAACCTATTCATGGTCCCAAAAAAAAGGGGGGGGGTCAGGCCAGTTCTGGACCTAAAGGCGCTAAACCACTTTGTGAAAGCGCGAAAATTTCGGATGGAATCTGTTCGGTCGTGGCCGCCCTGCACCAAGGGGACTTCATGGTGTCCCTGGATATCAGGGATGTGTACCTCCACGTTCCCATTTGTCTCCGGCACCAGCGCTTCCTGCGCTTTGCGGTGGGAGATCTTCATTACCAATTTGTGGCACTTCCCTTCGGTCTGGCCTCGGCTCCTCGGGTGTTTACCAAGCTGGTGGCCCCGGTGCTGGCGCTACTGAGGCAGAGAGGCATTGCGGTGGTAGCATACCTCGACGACCTGCTCCTGAGAGCGGAGTCTGCTTCGGCTCTGGAGGAGAATGTGGCTATCACCATGACCTCGTTAAAGGACTACAGCTGGCTAATTAATCTGCAGATTCAACGGTGACACCGTCCTGTCGCCTGGAATATCTGGGTCTGATTCTGGACACGGAGCAGGCGTTCTTACCTCCGGCCAAGTTACTGACACTGCAAGCAGCGGTGCGAACCCTGCTTTCACGCCGGTGGTCCTCCTTACGGTTCTGTATGCGGGTGTTGGGGCTCATGGTTTCAGTGTTCAGCCAGATTTGCCACAAGTGGGGCACGCCAGATGTGGAACCTCATGGAGTATCGGTTCAACCACAAAGTGGAAACTTTTGTGTGCAGGACGAGAGACCCGTTGGCGGTTGCCACGGACGCGATGGTAGTGCCTTGGGGTCGGTATCGCCTTCTGTACGCTTATCCTCCCATCAAGCTTCTACCACTGCTGCTGCGCAGGGTGGAAGCGGAGGAGACTCCGACAATTCTGGTAGCTCCGGATTGGCCTTGGCGTCCTTGGTACGCCGACATGGTGCGAATGGTGGCAGATGTTCCCTGGCGCCTTCTGCTGTGCGAAGATCTATTGTCTCTGGGACCCATCTTGCACCCTGCTTACCCTCGCTGACTTTGATGGCTTGGCTATTTCCAGGTGCTGAGGGATATGGCTGTCCCTAACTCTGTGATCCCTACCATGCTGAAAGCACGCAAGTGTACTTCGCGCAATATTTAGCATTGCGCTTGGAAGGCTTATATTGCCTGGTGTGAGGCTGGGGGTTGGAACCTCCGCTCTTACGTTGTGTCCAGGGTCCTGGCTTTTTTTGCAGCAGGGCCTGGATAAAAAATTAGCTTTGAGTACTCTCAAGGGTCAGATTTCGGCTCTGGCGGCTCTCTTTCAGCGGCCTCTGGCGTCACATTTGTTGATTCGTACGTTTGTGCAAGGTGTGTGCCATGTGGCTCCTCAGGTACGGTCGCCTCTGGCACCGTGGGATTTGAATTTGGTGCTTTCTGTGCTGCAGAAACCACCATATGAGAAGATCAGGGATATTCCCTTACAATTGCTGTCACAGAAAGTGGCTTTCTTGGTGGCCATTACATCCGCTAGGCGGTTGTCTGAGTTGGCAGCATTTTCCTGCAAGTCTCCTTACCTGGTCCTTCACAAGGACAAGGCGGTCTTGTGCCCGTCTCCTTAGTTTTTACCGAAGGTGGTTTCTTCTTTTCACATTAATGAAGATATTGTTCTTCCTTCGTTATGGCCACATCCTTCACATCCTAAGGAATTTGAGTTACATTCATTGGATGTTGTGAGGGCTTTGCGGGTGTATTTGGCGGCTACAGACTCTTTTCGGAAGACTGACGCGTTTTGTACTGACGGACGGTCCGCGCAAAGGATTGGCGGCCTCGTCGGCTACTGTTTCCCATTGGATCAGACAGACCGTGACTCATGCGTATTCTGTTCGGAGCAAGGTACCCCCTTTTCCAGTCACGGCTCATTCCACCAGGGCTGTTAGCACTTCCTGGGCTTTCAGACACTTGGCTTCGGTGTCATAGGTGTGCAAGGCATCTACTTGGGCCTCGGTGCACACATTTACTAAGTTTTATAAAGTTAATGTGTCAGCATCTTCGGATGCTGCTTTTGGCCGTAAAGTTTTACAGGCGGCGGTGTAGGCGTGACTGGCGTCTCCTGAGAGGATTCTGTTGGGTATAGTTGTTGTCGTTTACCCACCCCTCCTTACTGACATAGCTTTGGGACATCCCCACTTGTCAATGAGGGCTGCGTCTGTCAGTGAACATAAGAGAAAAAGGGATTTTATTAAAACTTACCGTAAAATCCTTTTCTCTGAGTTCACTGACAGATGCAGCACCCGCCCCTCTGTGGTGCATTGTACGGCTTTTTAGGAACTGATATGCTAACCAGAGCAGGGGGGGGTTATATGGTAGAGAGAGGACTGCCTCCTGGGAGGGGCCAGCTTGCTTTCTTTCTATTTGCCTAGTTAACTCCTAGTAGGATGTGCATATAGCCCACTTGTCAGTGAGGGCTGCGTCTGTCAGTGAACTCAGAGAAAAGGATTTTACGGTAAGTTTTAATAAAATCCCTTTTTTTGATCAATAAAGAATATATAGTCCTCCATGTTCTATCACTGTTAGCTGCTAAGTGACAATCTGTGCAAATCTTAGTCTTATAAAAATCCACTGTGCAATATGCAAATCTGAGTATACAAATCTGAATAAACAAATGCCTGTGCAAAACAAATACCATTCCACTGTGCAATATGCAAGTCCAAAGAAAAAAAATGCCTGTGCAAAACAGATGATACAATTTCACTGTGCAATACGCAAGTCCAGAGGAAACCGGAAAAGGAAAAAAATGCCTTCTGCTTTTCTTAACTGTGTTTAAGTGTCCCCACATCCACCGTGCTTATGAGGGAAGATCCCTACTTCGTTGGTCGTTGACTCCATAGACGCACAACTTGGGAGCAAACACTTTGTGCCCCCATAGCATACGGCTTGCTATGGGTGGACATGAAGGGGAGGAGGAGCCAAGATCGCCGGCGGGGGACCCTAGAAGAGGGGGATTGGGGCCTCTCTGTGCAATACCATTGCCCAGAGCAGGTGAGGATAATGTGTTATCTTAATTTAAGAAAAAAAAAAATAGACTTTAGTAACACTTTAAAACAGTTTTTTTGTATCCCTGCATAAGTTATGCTGCCACCTTCAGGTGATAGGACACTGGCAAAAAAGATAATAAATCTGCTCCACTAGTTATAACCCTCGCTATAAGGCAAGGCTTCACTGTTTTTGTAGCAAGCTACGAGTATAAACCATAAGACCCTGTTCACACCTGAGTGATTTTCAGCTTTTAAAACGCTCAGTTCTGAATCTCCAAAACACCCAACAATCAAAATTCCATTCATTTCAATAGCCTGTGTTCACATATGAATGCTCTTTCGCCTGACGCAAAACACCTGAAGCTCAAAAAAAGTACATGAACTTCTTTTTGGCATATTGCAAGAAATTTTGGCTCCATAGACTTAAATAGAAATGCCTGATTTGAGCAGAAAAACGCTCTTAAAACGCTCAAATAGCCCTTCTCCTCCCCCTAGTGCTTTCTATTGCCTAAAGCTATGAAACTCTTGTAATACACTTCTAAAACGCTTTATAAAAAGCTGCATAAAAGCTTAAAAAAAGCCTGAAAAACACCAGTAAATTGATACGCTCAGGTGTGAATGGTGCCTATGGGGCCAAAAACGCTTGTAATCTGCCAAAAAGAAGCTCATGTACTGTTTAGAGCTTCAGGTGAAAGAGAGCTCATATGTGAACAGGGGCCATTGAAATGAATGGGATTTTGCTTGTTGGGCGTTTTGGAGCTTCAGAACTGAGCGTTTTATAAGCTGAAAAACTCAGGAGTGAACAGGGAGACAGAAGAGTGAGATCTCTGTGCCCCATGATGCACTCCAAGAAAGATTTTACAGGTAAACCAAAAATCTTATTCTCTTTATTGTACATCACAGGACACAGAGCATCTTCATATTAATTACCAACAGGGATATCCCAAAGCACTGAACATGAGGGGAAAGCAAAACAGCAGCAAGCCAACTGCCCCATACAACTGAACCAGAACAGGTTAGAACCTCATGTAGCAGCCTGCAAAACTCAGACCAAAAGTAGCATCCCTAGTGGCTCTAAAATCTACTTGATAATACTTTGTGACAGTATGAATTGAAGACCCGTTCTCAGCTTTGTAAACTTGAGCTACCAAAGCTCAGGAAGCACCAACACTACTAGTAGCATGAGCCATTGCTGAAAATGGTGGAGATTGCCTTTTAGACTGTATGCTTGAGAAATAGGCTGACAAATCCACCAAGACAAGTAGCAAATTTGGAAGCTGCATGACCCTTCCTTGGGTCTTCGGGAAGCACAAAAAGGCAATCCAACTGACAAATGGCAGCAGTTGACTTTAGGTAGCACCTGATAGCACGAACCACATCCATAGTGTGAATAACCTGTTCCCTCGGCGTCTGAAGTTTAGGACCGAAAAAAAAAAAAATCCTAGTTGAGATTAAATTTACAATTCACCAGGTAAAAATGACGACTAATGCCGTAGAGCCACCTTGTCACAGAAAGAAAAGGATTTTACAGGGAAACCTAAAATCCCATTTTAGTGACCCCTGCATCAAGCATAATGACTGAATTTGGTACAAAAATGGTATATTTTATGAGGCCCGGCTGCAGTTGCTTATCTCTACTCTTTCCATGTGGGCTGGCCGTTTTATATCCATATGTTATGCTTCTAGGCAGAATGTGTATTTGGTGGTCAGATTATCATTTGTTTGACTTCCTAGGTTTTAAGAAGAGAGAAAGTGGATGTACCCTTGGTAAGTGCCCTTTACCCTTTCTTCTATGGTTTGGTGCTGGATTTAAATTATTTTGTGTCATCTATAGTGTGTATGTAGTATATATCTACTTCTGTTTTTGGAATTGCTTCATGGACCTGTGACTGAGAAGGTGCAAGCTGAGTTCAACTCAGGACAGGCTGTGGTGTTGGTGGCTTTCTAAAGGTGGATGCCCTGGCAGCAGCAGGTTCTGTATTAAAAAAAAAAAAAGGCAGCTTACTAAACACTACGTGAACTTATCCAGCACATACCACAGCACAAAAAACTTCCTGAGACTTTTGCGGCTTGTCAGAAGTGTGTGAACTAATTTTATTTATAAAAGGTAGGGGCAGTAGAGACTCTGGAGAAATATTTGAGTATTTCTGTTTTTGTATTGGACGTGCATTTATTCTGTAATATTTATCAAGCAGAAGCATCATTTAATAATTTGTCAATATGGCAACCCTATCAGACTTTTGGTTTATGAACTTTAAAGTGGTAGTAAATGCAGAAAAAAAGTGAAAAAAGGCCAGTCCTCCTGCAAAATAATGTCATAATGTGCTAGTATGCATCGCATACTAGCACATTATAAGAGACTTGCCTGACAACGAATCCCTCCAGCAGCGCGTTCACTGCTGACAGGGCTTCCATCTTCACCTAGACTTCCTTCCGGCCATCTGACTGGCCTTGCCGTGATGACGTCACTCCCGCGCATCAGCTGCTGCACACAGCTCTGAAGGAATGGCATGGGTATGCCGTTCCTTCAGGGTGCGTGTGCCAGTGGCGTCCCCAACGGCCGCTCACTGGAATATCTCCTAAAGATATTCATTTTACCTACAGGTAAGCTTTATTATAAGCTTACCTGTAGGTAAAAGTAGAAAAAACAAGTTTACTACCACTTTAAGGAAGTGATCAGCAGCTTTGTTGTTCAGTAAGTCCTTCTGTAGACTTTGCAGATAATTTTATTAACCCAAACTATACACTTTTCTGTGCAGCTCAGCATGCCATTTACCACATTGGCAGCTACGTTGCCCACTCCTTTAGAACCGGTTATTCCAGCTCTTGCCCCAGTTCTGCCAGCTCTCACACCTGCCATACCAGCACTCGCTGATCTGCCACAGCAACCATTAATGGGAAATGTAGACCCCACAAAAGTGGACGAAATCAGAAGAACGATTTATGTCGGAAATTTAAACTCTCAGGTATTTTTGTTTTAATGTAGTCTCGGTTGCACAGCTTTCATGTCTGTCTGTCCTATATTTATATGTTGTATATTTGCTGTGTATTCTTTATTTTTCTTACATGTATGTTTGCAGCGATACACAATCACCGTTTACTTATGCGCGTGGGACCTGCGTATGTATTTGCATTTGCGTGTGAACACAAGGGGGACAGAGGCGCTTTAAATCTGTTTGATCAGATGCTTGACAAGCTGAAACCATAAGTAATTAAATCGTCATGGTTTCCTCTTCCACCATTCACAGAGGAGGGGTGGGTACGGATTTACCTCCTCCTCCTTTGTGTTCACCAAGCCCAATAGGATTCTGTGGTTCCAAGCCCGCTGAGCGCAGCGGAGAGCCCAGGAATGGTGGTAGGAGGGGGGGGTCCCTTGCGCACCTTGTAGACAGAATTGAGCGACTGTAGAGCTCACAACATCTACAGGAAAGTCCATTTCCGGCTGAAAAACTGATACCAGGATCATGGCTGATATCACTGCTTCCCGCTGAGGACAAATGTACACTATATTACCAAAAGTATTGGGATGCCTGCCTTTACGCACACATGAACTTTAATGGCATCCTAGTCTTTGTAGGGTTCAATATTGAGTTGACCCACCCTTTGCAGCTATAACAGCTTCAGCTCTTCTGTGAAGGCTGTCCACAAGGTTTAGGAGTGTTTTAATGGGACTGTTTGACCATTCTTCCAGAAGCGCATTTGTGAGATCGGGCACTGATGTGGATGAGAAGGCCTGACTCGCAGTCTCCGCACTAATTCATCATGCTTTGTGCACTGATGCACAGTCATGTTGGAACAGGAAGGGGCCATCCCCAAACTGTTCCCACAAAGTTGAGAGCATGAAATTATCCAAAATGTATTGGTATGCTCACACCTTAAAAGTTCCCTTCACTTGTAACTAAGGGACCAAGCCCGACCCCTGAAAAACAACTCCACACCATAACCCCTCTCCACCAAATGATTTGGACCGTCCAACATCAGTGCCTGATCTCACAAATGCGCATCTGGAAGAATGGTCAAACCTTTCCATAGACACTCCTAAACCTTGTGGACAGCCTTCCCAAAAGAGTTGAAGCTGTTATAGCTGCAAAGGGTAGGCCAACTCAGTATTGAACTCTACTGGCTAAGACTGGGATTTCATTAAAGTTCATGTGCGTGTAAAGGCAAGTGTCCCAATTCTTCTGGTAATATAGTGTGTGTGTGTGTGTGTGTGTGTGTGTGTGTGTGTACAGTATCTCCAAAAAGTGAGTTCATACCTAATTTCTGTAAATATTTTATTATATCTTTTCATGTGACAACACTGAAGAAATGACACTTTGCTACAATGTAAAGTAGTGAGTGTACAGCTTGTATAACAGTGTAAATTTGCTGTCCCCTCAAAATAACTCAACACACAGCCATTAATGTCTAAACCACTGGCAACAAAAGTGAGTACACCCCTAAATGAAAATATCCAAATTGGACCCAAAGTGTCAAATTTTTTTGTGGTCACCAGTATTTTCCAGCACTGCCTTAACCCTCTTGGGCATGGAGTTTACCAGACTTTCACAGGTTGCAGTGGAGTCCTCTTCCACTCCCCCATGATGACATCACTGAGCTAGTGGATGTTAGAGACCTTGGCTCCTCCACCTTCCGTTTGAGGATGCCCCACAGAAAGGGTTTAAGTCTGGAGATATGCTTGGCCAGTCCATCACCTTTTACCCTCAGCTTCTTTAGCAAGGCAGTGTTTGCCTTGGAGGTGTGTTTGGGGTCGTTATTATGTTGGAACGACAGCCGTGCAGACCAATTTGATGCAGTGTGCGGTGTATGGTCTGAGCACTGACAAGCTGACCCTCCACCCCTTCATCCTCTGCAGCAATGCTGGCAGCACTCATACGTCTATTTCCCAAAGACAACCTCTGGATATGATGCTGAGCACATGCACTCAACTAGTCGACCATGATGAGGCCTGTTCTGAGTGGAACCTGTCCTGTTAAACTGCTGTATGGTCTTGGCCACCGTGCTGCAGCTCAGTTTCAGGGTCTTTGCAATCTTCTTATAGCCTAGGCCATCTTTATGTAGAGCAACGAAACTTTTCAGATCCTCAGAGTTCTTTGCTATGAGTTGCCATATTGAACTTCCAGTGACCAGCATGAGAGAGAGCGATCACACCAAATTTAACACACCTGCTCCCCATTCACACCTGAGACCTTGTAACCCTAACGAGTCACGACACATGGGAGGGAAAATGGCAAATTGGGAGCAATTTGGACATTTTCACTTAGGGGTGTACTCACTTTTGTTGCCAGCGGTTTAGACATTAATGGCTGTGTGTTCAGTTATTTTGAATATACAATCAGTACACTTACTACTTTACATTGCAGCAAAGTGTAATTTCTAAGATATAATAAAATATTTACAAAAATGTGAAAATGTGAGGGGTGTACATACTTTTGTGAGATACTGTGTGTGTGTGTGTGTGTGTGTGTG
>BLSH010361348.1:334973-353144 GCA_018402905.1 Glandirana rugosa | reverse complement strand
GCCTAGGCCATCTTTATGTAGAGCAACGAAACTTTTCAGATCCTCAGAGTTCTTTGCTATGAGTTGCCATATTGAACTTCCAGTGACCAGCATGAGAGAGAGCGATCACACCAAATTTAACACACCTGCTCCCCATTCACACCTGAGACCTTGTAACCCTAACGAGTCACGACACATGGGAGGGAAAATGGCAAATTGGGAGCAATTTGGACATTTTCACTTAGGGGTGTACTCACTTTTGTTGCCAGCGGTTTAGACATTAATGGCTGTGTGTTCAGTTATTTTGAATATACAATCAGTACACTTACTACTTTACATTGCAGCAAAGTGTAATTTCTAAGATATAATAAAATATTTACAAAAATGTGAAAATGTGAGGGGTGTACATACTTTTGTGAGATACTGTGTGTGTGTGTGTGTGTATATATATATATATATATATATATATATATATATATATATATATATATATATATATATAAATTTACACACACACACCGCACAATTATTAGGCACATATTTTTGAGGATTCATTTCGTTGAACTACTACAGTGCTCTTGATCAATCCGAAATGTAAATGAACCTTAAACCTAAATATTTAAGAAAGTAAAAGTGAGGTTTTGGCTTTTTTAGGAGAATATCTGTGTGCACAATTATTGGGCAACTATTAGTGTGCAGAATTATTATGCAACTAAATGATAAACTGAAATTTTATCATCCCACTTATTTATTTTCATCTGCTGATCTGAGAGAATAATTAACAAACAGCTCAAAATTTATAAATAAACATTTCTGACAGTTTATATATGTGACCAATATAGCCCCCCCTTCTTTTGAATAACAGTCCTAAGCCTTCCATTCATGAAGTCTGTCCGTTTCTTAATCTGTTAAAGATCAAGTTTTTCTGCAGCAGCAACCACAGCCTCCCAGACACCATTCAGAGGGGTGTACTGTTTTCCTTCACTGTAAATCTCCCAATTAAAAGGGGCCCACAGGCTCTCAATAGGTTTTAGATCAGGTGGGGAAGGGGACCATGTCATTGTTTCATCTTTAAGGCTGGGTTCACACTAGTCCAAGAATCGGACCGACATTAGGAGCACAAGTCTCATTGCATCACAAAATCAATGATTCTCTATGAGAGCCAGCTTAACTGGTCCGACACAAGTTGGACCAACTTTGAGAAAGGTTCCTATACTACTTTTGTTCTACTTTGATCCCATTGAATATCATTGAAGTCGGATCATTGTCTCAACTGATCCACCTTTGGAATGTTTCTTGTGCTCTGACGATCTTGAAGGGGAACTCCACACCAAATGTAAAAATAAAACGGCATGGGGTCCCCCTCCAAGAGTATACCAGGCCCTTCGGTCTGGTATGGATTTTAAGGGGAACCCCCACGCCAAAAAAAGATGCAAGGCCCCCCCAAAATCTGTACCAGACCCTTATCCGAGCACGCAGCCTGGCAGGCCAGGAAAGGGGGTTGGGACGAGCGAGTGTCCCCGCGCCCCCCCACACCCCTGGATCATACCAGGCCACATGTCCTCAACATGGGGAGTATGGGTGCTTTGGGGCAGGGGGGGGGCCAAAGCACCTTGTCCCCATCTTGATGGGGTCTGCGGGCGGGGGGGGCCTTTCTGAATCTGGAAGCCCCCTTTTAGCAATGCTGCCCTCAGATCACGGCCCCCCACCCTATGTGAATAAGTATAGGGTACATTGTACCCCTACCCAATTACCTTTAAAAAAAAAAAAAAGTGTAACGCACTACACAGGTTTTTAAAGTATTTTAAATCAGCTCTGGCGGCGTCTTTCTTGTGCTCTTTTGGCGGGGTCTTCTTTCTTCAGAGGGGTCTTCTTTCTTCTGCTCTTTTGCCATTTCTTCTGTCTGAGGCGTCTTCTGCTCTTTTGCTGGGTCTTCTTCCCTGTCTTCTCCCTCTGTTTTTCCTCTGTTCTTCTTTCCATGTTGACTCAACGTGATCTCCCTCACAAATGCTGTTTCCGCCCCATGCGTTGACTCATATTGGCATGGGGCGGGCCACCCGCTGATGTCATCCGGAGGCCCCATCCCTTATAACGCCACCACCTCATCATGCCCTTGGAGGTGACGTCCTAAGGGGACGGAGCCTCTGGATGACGTCAGCGGGTGGGCTTGACCCATGTCAATATAAGTCAATGCACAGCACGGAAACAACATTAGTGCGGGAGATTGTGGGAAGAACAGAGGGAGAAGACAGCGGAGAAGACCCGGCAAGAGAGCAAAAGACACCGCAGAGAGGGAGAAGACCCTGCAAAAGAGCCGTAGACGCCGCGGAGAGGGAGAAGATGCCAGAGCTGATTTAATAAAATACTTTAAAAACCGGTGTAGTGTGTTTATTTTTGACACTTTTTTTCAGGTGAATGGGTAGGGATAATCCTTCACATAGGGTGGGGGTCCGAGATCTGGGAGATTGTTGCCCCCTCCCGCAGACCCCGACAACCATCGGCAAGGGTTGTCGGGAAGAGGCCCTTGTCCTCATCAACATGGAGACCAGGTTCTTTGGGGGCCCCAAAGCACCCATGCGGCCTGGTATGGTCCAGGAGGCGGTGGGGGGGGGCTGCTTGCTTATCCCCACCCCCTTTCCTGGCCTGCCAGGCTGTGTGCTGAGATAAAGGTCTGGTATAGATTTTGGGGGGACCCCACGCCGTTTATTTGGCATGGGGGTTCCCCTTAAAATCTATACTAGACCGAAGGGCCTGGTATGCTGTTGGAGGGCCGTTATTATTATTTTAAATTTGGCGGGTATTCCCCTTCAAGATCCCTATCGCACAAGGTGCTTGGTGTTGTGGGGATCAAAGTCGGATCCCGTTCACAGAAGTCGGACCGATGTAGGACTGTTGTGGGACACATGTCGCAGAGCAAAGTAGCATCAAAGTCGGACTGGTTTTGGATAGTGTGAACCTAGCCTAAGTCCTTTACTGGCTAGCCACGCAGTGGAGTACTTTGAAACATGTGATGGAGCATTGTCCTGCATAAATATCATGGTCTTCTTGAAAGATGCAGACTTTTCTCTTACGTTCACTGACAGACGCAGCCCTTCATTGACAAGTGGGGTTTATGCTCATCCTACTAGGAGTAGACTAGGCAAAAAAAGCAAGCTGACCCCTCCCAGGGGACAGTCCTCACTCCAGCATATAACCCCCCTGCTCTGTATAGCATATCAGTTTTATTATGCCTAGTGCAAGGAGTTAGCCCTGGTTCCCTGCTTGGACCTGCGGTTCCACAGATCGTTTTTTCTTTGGGCTTTCAAGCTATCTAATGAAGACTGCTATCAAGTAGCCGGCTGGGGCATAGAGGATATCCCGAATCCTGAATTTTCCCCAGCGCGGCCGACCGATGCGAGCTACCCTTAGACTTGGTGGGGTCCGCCGCATCATGCCCGTTCCATGCGGCTGGCCACTGGGTGATCCCCACTTGCGCCCAGTGACCGGACTCTGTTCCCGTCCAGGGGCATTTTGGCCTGCAGCATCCCTCTCCGGCAGTGGGAGGAAGGTCTGCAACTGGGTGGCTACCCGCTACGCCCATCGGAAAGATCAGGGGGCCTCGATAGCACGCGAGGACTGCCCGCTTTTCCGACCGATGGGTGCAGGAAGTGGTGTCCTCCGGGTACAGGATAGAGTTCAGCACTCTACCCCCAGATAGGTTCTTCCCATCGAACTTGAGACTCCCTCAGGGGCGTCAGGAGGCTCTCCTAGCCGCTGTTCAGATGCTCAAGGGGTAATGGTGCCGTTACCTCCGCTGGAAAGGTTCCGCGGCTTCTATTCAAATCTTTTTGTGGTACCCAAAAAGGGTGGAGTCAGGCCAGTTCTGGACCTAAAAGCGCTGAACCACTTTGTGAAGGCACAAAAATTCAGGATGGAATCTGTCCATTCGGTCGTGGCCGCCCTGCACCAAGGGGAATTCATGGGGTGTCTGGATATCAGGGACGCGTACCCCCATGTTCCCATTTGTCTCCTGCTCCAGCGCTTCCTGCGCTTTGCGGTGGGAGATCTACATTACCAATTTTTGGCACTTCCCTTCGGTCTGGCCTCGGCTCCTCGGGTATTCACCAAGCGGGTGGCTCCGGTGGTGGCGCTATTGAGGCATTGCTGTTGTAGCATACCTCGGCGACTTACTCCTGTGAGCGGAGTCTGCTTTGGCTCTGGAGGAGACCGTGGCTATTACCATGGCCTCGTTGAAAGACTTCGGCTGGCTGATCAACCTGCAGAAGTCGACGTTGACCCCATCCTGTTGACTGGAATATCTGGGTCTGATTCTGGACACGGAGCAGGCGAAGGTATTCTTACCTCCGGCCAAGTTGCTGACACTGCAAGCAGCGGTGCGAACCCTGCTGTCACGCCAGCGGTCCTCCTTAGGGTTCTGTATGCTGGTGTTGGGGCTCATGGTTTCAGCCTTCGAGTCGATACCTCACGCCCAGAGTCACACTTGGCTCCTACAGCGGGCGATTCTGTCACGGTGGGACAAGTCTCTGCTGTCCCTGGACCAGCTGATCAGATGGATCATCAGACCAGAGAGTCGTTAGCCTGGTGGCTTCGGGCCCTGGCTCTAACTTTGGGGAAGTATTTCCTCCCCCTGAATTGGTCAATAGTCACGACGGACGCCAGCCTATCGGGCTGGGGGGGGGGTCCTGGGGCAGCTGTCTGCTCAGGGCCGTTGGTCGGCGCAGGAATCTTGCCTTCCGTTCAATGTGCTGGAGTTGAGGGCGATCAGGCTCTGCCTCTCCCACTGGACGTTAGGCCTGCGTGGCCTCCCGGTTCGGGTTCAGTCGGACAACGTCACGGCTGTGGCCTACGAGAACCATCAGGGCGGAATGAGGAGCTCGGCAGCGGTCGCGGAAGCGGCCCTCATTCTGCGTTGTGCAGAACTTTGCGTGCCGGCAACCTCCGCCATTTACATTCCGGGCGTAGAAAATTGGCAGGCGGACTTTCTCAGTCGCCAGACGCTGGATCAGGGGGAATGGTCCCTACACCCAGAGGTGTTCCGCCAGATTTGCCACAAGTGGGGCACGCCAGACGTGGATCTCATGGCGTCCAGGTTCAATCACAAGGTGTAGACCTTCGTGTGCAGAACAAGGGACCCATTGGCGGCCGCCATGGACGCGTTGGTAGTGCCTTGGGGTCGGTATCGGCTCCTGTACGCCTTCCCTCCCATCAAGCTTCTGCCGCGGCTACTGCGCAGGGTAGAAGCGGAGGGGATTCCGATAATCCTGGTAGCTCCGGATTGGCCTCGGCGCCCTTGGTACGCCGATGTGGTGCCGATGGTGACAGATGTTCCCTGGCGTCTTCTGCTGCGCGAAGATCTGCTGTCGCAGAGACGCATCCTGTACCCTGCTTTACCCTTGCTGGCTTTGGCGGCTTGGGTGTTGAGGGATAGGGGTGTCTCTGACTCCGTGATCCCTACCATGCTTAAGGCGCGCAAGTCTACTGCGCGCAAGATATATCATCGTACTTGGAAGGACTATATTGCCTGGTGTGAGGCGGGGGGTTGGAACCTCCGCTCTTACGTTGTGTCCCGGGTGCTGTTTTTTTTGCAGCAGGGCCTGGATAACACATTGGCATTTAGTACTCTCAAGGGTCAGATTTCGGCTCTGGCCATTACATCCGCTAGGCGGGTGTCTGAGTTGGCAGCGTTGTCCTGTAAGTCTCTTTACTTGGTCCTTCATAAGGACAAGGCGGTCTTGCTACCTTCCCCTTCGTTTCTACCGAAGGTGGTCTACTCTTTCCACATTAATGAGGATATTGTTCTCCCTTCATTATTAGAGTTGAGCGAACTTCTAGAAGTCCGGGTTCTGCTGGTTCGGCCGAACTTCAGGACAAAGTCCAGGTTCGGGTCCGGACAGAACCCGAACTTTGTCCCGGACCCCGAACCCCATTGAAATCAATGGGGACACTGACTTTTTGGCACAAAAATGGCTGTAAAATAGTCCTGGAATGTCCTAGAGGTCTGCAAAAGGAAGCAAATGGGGGTAAGGGTGGGACAAGTGACCTACAAAGAAATGGGGACAGGGAAATAACTTTAAATATTTAAAAAAAAATAAAAACATAAAAAAAGCAAAAATGGAAGTGACTGTGGATCAGCTTCAAACTGGGTCTGAAAAGTATTAACGGTAGAAGCCATATAACTGTTCTAAAATCATCTTCAAACTGTGTCAAAAAAGTATAAATTAGCCGGGAGAACCCATATCACTGTTCTGCACACATCTGGAAACACTGTGTCACTTTAAATGAAACCGGGAATAACTCCACATCTGTTCTGCAAACATCTTTAAAGTCTGTGTGTCACTTTAAATATAACCGGGAATAAGTGAACATCTGTTCTGCAAACATCTTTAAAGTCTGTGTGTCACTTTAAAAATAGCCGCTAATAACTGAACATCTGTTCTTCACACATCTGCAAAGTCTGTGTGAAACTACAGCATAGAGAAAAACTGGTATATGGTTTCGCTCTGCTAGAGTTTTAAACCCAGTTTGCAGATGTTTGCAGAACAGTGATATGATATCACTGTTCTTCAAACATCTGCAAACTGTGTGTGAAGAGCGAAACCATATGCCTGTTCTTCTCTATGCTGTAGTTTCACACACAGATTCCAGATGTTCACAGAACAGGTGTATGGTTCCTCCCGGTTTTAGGTAAAGTGTTCTAAACAGTTTACAGATGTGTGCAGAACAGATGTTCACTTATTCCCGGTTATATTTAAAGTGACACACAGACTTTAAAGATGTTTGCAGAACAGATGTTCACTTATTCCCGGTTTCATTTAAAGTGACACACACATTTTCCAGATGTTTGCAGAACAGTGATATGGGTTCTCCCGGCTTATTTATACTTTTTTGACACAGTTTGAAGATGATTTTAGAACCGTTATATGGCTTCTACCGTTAATACTTTTCAGACCCAGTTTGAAGATGATCCACATTCACCTCCATTTTTGCTTTTTTTATGTTTTTATTTTTTTTAAATATTTAAAGTTATTTCCCTGTCCCCATTTCTTTGTAGGGCACTTGTCCCACCCTTACCCCCATTTTCCATCCTTTTGCAGACCTCTAGGATCTTCCAGGACTTTTTTTACAGCCATTTTCAGAACTTTTAATAACCAGAACCCCGAACCCGGACTTTTTTTTGAAAAGTCCGGGTCCCGGACACCCCAAAGTTCGGCACCGACCCGAACTTTACTCTATTCATTATGTCCGCACCCGTCGCATTCCAAGGAATTTGAGTTACATTCTTTGGATGTCGTGAGGGCTTTACGGGTGTATTTGGCGGCTACAGCTTCTTTTCGGAAGTCTGATGCGTTGTTTGTGTTGACGGAAGGACCGCGCAAAGAGTTGGCGGCCTCGTCAGCTACTGTTTCCCGTTGGATCAGACAGACCGTGACTCATGCGTATACTGTTCGGGGCAAGGTCCCTCCTTTTCCAGTCACGGCTCATTCTACCAGGGCAGTTAGCTCTTCCTGGGCTTTCAGACACCAAGCTTCAGTGTCCCAGGTGTGCAAGGCGGCTACTTGGGCCTCGGTGCACACTTTTGCTAAGTTTTATAAAGTTGATGTGTCAGCATCTGCGGATGCTGCTTTTGGCCGTAAAGTTTTACAGGTGACGTATGCTGGCGCTTCCTGAGGATTCTGTTGGGTACAGTTTTTTACCCACCCCTCTTGAATGACACAGCTTTGGGACATCCCCACTTGTCAATGAAGGGCTGCGTCTGTCAGTGAACGTAAGCGAAAAAGGGATTTTATTAAGAACTTACCGTAAAATCCTTTTCTCGGAGTTCACTGACAGACGCAGCACCCACCCCTCTGTGTTGCGTTTGTACAGCTTGTTACGAACTGATATGTTATACAGAGCAGGGGGGTTATATGCTGGAGTGAGGACGGCCCCCTGGGAGGGGTCAGTTTGCTTTTTTTTCTATTTGCCTAGTCTACTCCTAGTAGGTTGAGCATAAACCCCACTTGTCAATGAAGGGCTGCGTCTGTCAGTGAACTCGGAGAAAAGGATTTTACGGTAGGTTCTTAATAAAATCCCTTTTTTCCTGTACCACTGCTTGAAGAAAGTGTCTTCTAAAAACTGCAGTAGGGTTGGGATTGATTTGAGTTGATTTTGAGTCCATGTTCAACCCGAAAGGTCCAACTAGCTCACCTTTTTAATACCAGCTCATACCAGTACTCCACCTCCACCTTGCTGGCATCTGAGTGGAAGTGGAGCTCTATGCCCGTTACTGATCTAGCCACAGGCCCATCCATCTGGTCTGTCAAGTCATTCTCATCTCATCAGTCCATAAAACCTTTGAAAAATCTGTCTTCAGATATCTTTTGGCCCAGTCTTGACCTTTCAACTTGTGTCTTGTTCAGTGGTGGCCAGGTTTCAGCCATCATTACCTTGGCCATGTCTCTGAGCACTGAACACCTGACGCCTGGCAGAACTGGCGGATAATGGGTTCCAGGTAGCTTCACGTTTTGAATGTTCTCAAATCTTTATCAGTTAATTTGTGTCTTTATTTTTATTAACCCGTTCCTTGCAACCCTGTTGACTATCTGCAACAAAACATTTGATGGTTCTGTGACCAATCCCCATTATTTTAGAAATTTTAAGAGTTCTGCATCCCTCTGAAAGACTTTTTACAATTTTTGACTTTTCAGTCAATTAAACCTCTTCTTTGGCCCATTTTGCCTGAGGAAAATAAGCTGCCTAATAATTATGCACACCTTAATATATAGGGTGTTGATCTCCCTAGACCAAACCCTCCCTCATTACACAAATACACATCACCTGATATGCCTCAATCCAATAAGCATTCACATATATACAGCTTGGAGTTGGACAATATGCATAAAATAAGTGTGTGTGTGTGTGTATGTATATATGTATATATACACACACACACACACACACACACACACACACACACACACACACACACACACCGGATGGGAAGCAGTTAGTGTGTTACCCCAACATTTTATATTTATGATATGTGTCTGTTGTACAATGCATGAAAAAGTATCCTGTTCTCTTGGTATTGCTTCCTTTGCATGAAATAGCTGGTGATCCTGCCAGTACCCCTGCTTTCCTATTGATGAAAAGACCACACCAAGGCATGGAAGCTAAAGGATGCTGTTCTCAAGCACAGCCTGCTTGTACTCCCTGGTCAGACATCTACTAACACAACCTCCTGCACAGCTCTTCATGAAGTTGATTGTACTGTTCTCACTCTACCTTTTAAAAAAAAAAAAGAGAACTAGAGAGAAAAAATTATTTTGTCAATGGTAAGGGTTGACATATATATCAAGTAAATAGTTCAGTGCTGTGTGACTTTAAAATTAATAAATATGTAACACGAATAAATATGTAACATAAATTAATAAATATCCCAAAAAGTCCTGAAATCTGTGTTTTCAAAAAAAAAAAAAAAGAAATAGATGTGCAGATAAAAAGAAAAAGGGGGGAAAATCCCCAGAGACATTAAAAAAATAAAGTAATGAATATAGCCCTGTGCCAGTGCAAAGAGAAAAAAAACAAAAGTCCAACTGAAGTGTGAAATCCTCCAGTCAGTGCCAAGGAAATACAGAACCCAGTGGTTGAATCCACTCCAGTCCACGCGTGACAGAGCTAGAAGAGATCAGCTGCTTACCAGAAGAGACATGAACATTACCTAAACAGCAAATGGTCAATAAGCACTTGGGTCCCACTCCTCCAGTCGATCTTGGTGTGTGGTGACGTCACTCCCTTAGGCCCCACCTGACGAGTTTCATCATAGATGACGTCTGGGATAGGCCACGGGAGGATGCCACACACCTCTCACAATAAATATCTATGGGAAGCCAGCAAGATTGCCATATTGAGTATTGGCAACTTGCCCTCAATGCAACAAAACCCTAACTAGCGCCATCTATTGCCAAAAAATTAATATTACTAAAAAAAGAAAACAGCTGATATATGATCTACTAGGACAGTGGTTCTCAACTCCAGTCCTCGGGACCCACTAACAGGCCAGGTTTGCAGGATAACTGAAATACATCACAGGTGATATCATTTGCTGCTCAGTGATTGCAGTATTCTAGTCTGCATCTCCCCAAGGTAATACTTAAAATCTGGCCTGTTAGTAGTAGGTCCTGAGGACAGGAGTTGAGAACCACTGTACTAGGACTGTACTTTGTATAGTGAATGCAGGGTCCTAGGTTTAGTAACACTTTACGTCTTTAATCACGGTGAGTAAGTAATCTTCTGAAGGGCCCTTAATGCAGATCTACTGTGAGTCATGTGACCCAGCATGGCTTCTTAAAGTGATATAATCGCTGTTTTTTTGTTTAAAAATAACACACGTTATACTTACCTGCTCTGTGCAGTGGTTTTGCACAGAGCAGCCCAGATCCTCCTCTTCTCAGGGTCCCTCTTCGGCGCTCCTGGCTCCTCCCTCCTGTTGAGTGTCCCCACAGAAAGCAGCATGCCATGGGCACAGCCTAGCCGCTGCTCTGTGTGTCCATTCAAACACAGAGCTGTGGCCCAGCCCTGCCCCCTCTCTCTCCTCATTGGATCACTGACTTTAATAGCAGCGGGAGCCAATGGTGCTTCGCTGCTGTCTTAGCCAATGAGTAGGGAAAGCCCCGGACAGCCGAGTCTCATGCAACATCGCTGGATCGAGATGGGGCTCAGGTAACTATGAGGGGGCCTGTTGTACTTTGATCTTAATGAATTAATATAAAAAAAAAGTCTGCCTTTACAACCACTTTAAGTGACCTGACCTGGAGCAAATGGAGAGAAATGCTGTCTGTAAAATTCACACCCTGTATCTAAATAGAATGCATCATCTCATGTATCTATAATTTGTGTTTATTTTTGTTATAGACCAAAGTGAATTTACACTTTTTAAATTACTTTCACTCATTCTTCAGAAGTTCTTAAAGTTTTTTGGGTATGTGTTGACCACTTTTTTTTGTCATTCACTTATCTTGCAGACTACAACAGCTGAGCAACTTCTTGAATTCTTTAAGCAAGTTGGGGATGTCCGCTTTGTCCGTATGGCTGGGGATGAGACTCAGCCGACGCGATTTGCTTTTGTAGAGTTTTCTGACCAGAATTCAGTGACGCGAGCGCTCACATTCAATGGAGTTATGTTTGGTGACAGACCCCTTAAGTAAGTGACTTTGCCTAGAGTTCAGATTTTTTTCTCATAGGCTGTTTTCTGAAATTACGGTATTCTATATTATTGTCACCAGGGTCACCAGAACTAGTGTTTCCTTCGGATGATATCCCCTCTTACTGTTGTGGGGACAACCTACAATTTGGAATTATTTTATTTTTTTACCTTCGATTGTAACAGTAAACATGACAGAAGGTGACTCTAACAAAGGCGCAAACAGCAATAAAAACTTGACAGGTGTTCTAACCCCTCTCCGCTCTATCCAAACGTAATTAAAAAAAAAAAAAAAAAAAGAATTTTGACCTTAGTTATACTTTTATTTTTTTCCCTCACCTGCTGACAATGGCTCAATATTGCAGGATGTTTGTGCTGATGCTTGTGGAGCTTTTGTGATTGATTGCATCCCTAAATGGTGGTTTATGTCTGCTTGGAGCACAACTTTAACAATTTAGTTGTATCTAATATAGCAGTAGATGTGTGTGTAATGTATAATGAACCGTATTTATCAGTGTATAACACGCACCTTACTGCTAAGGGGGAAGTTTCAGGAAAAAAAAGTTAAATTTTAAATAAAGGACTTTGAAACAAAATAAGGGTCAGTGCCCATCTGCAGCCTCACCATTGCCCATTAATGCAGCCTGATCAGTGCCTTTCTGCAGCCTTACCATTTTCCATCATTTCAGCCTGCTCAGTGCCCATCTGCAGCCTTGCCATTGCCCATCAATGCAGCCTGATTAGAGCTCATCTGCAGCCTCTCCATTGCTCATCAATACAGCCTGATTAGTGCCCATCTGCAGCCTCTCCATTGCCCATCAATGCAGCCTCACCAGTGCCCACCTGCAGCCTCACCATTGCCGGATTACACAGAGAGACCTCTTGTTTAGTCGGCGCTCAGTCACACACAGTCCTGCTTCCTGGCCTGGCACCTATGATAGACAGAACACCGGTCTAATGCCAAGAAATGTGATGTCTATCCTATGAGCCGTCCAGGAGGCGAGACTATGTGCTACTGAGTGTCGAGTACACAGGAGATTCCCAGCTATGTCTAATCCAAAAGGCCCTCCACCCCAAGGCAGCCAGGTAAATATCGGCGTATAATACGCATACATGATTTCCCCTTTTCTCCTACGTTCACTGACAGACGCAGCTCTCCATTGACTTGTGGGTTATATCCTATTAGGAGTTAACTAGGCAAAGAAGAAAGCAATCTGGCCCCTCCCAGGGGGCTGTCCTCTCTTCCCATATAATCCCCCTACTCTGCTCAGTACATTAGTTTTAACATGCCTAGTGCAAGGAGTTGACCTGGCTCCCTTATGGGACCTGCGGATAGAATTTTTGCTTCCGCTTATTTATATTTGTCAAGCAAATTTGAAGACCACTATCAAGAAGCCGACTGGGGCATAGAGGGTTCCTGCAAAGACCCTGTACTTTCCCCAGTATGGCCATCCGATGCGAGCCAGTCCCAGGATGTTAGTGGGTCCTGCCGCATCTTGCCCGTTCCGTGCGGGTGGCCAGTGGGTGATCCCCACTTATGCCCACTGGTCCAGGGGCCTGTGGCCAGGAGCATTCTTCCCCAGCTGGGGAGAAAAGTTTGCGACCAGGTGGCTACCCGCTGCGCCCTTCAGGAGTAGTGGGTGAGCTCCCTCTGCCCCCCTAGGGGCGCTGGAGGGGGGGCGCAGGGCGATTTTGTAATTTTATGTACGGTAGCCGCTGGTTGAGGAGGGTCGCTGGGGCTCTCCTGGGTCCCTTCGCTCCTTCCTCGCCCCCACCCCTCCCCCCCGCCCGCACCCCGCTTGCACTGTGTGTGCAAACCGCCTAGGCCGCCATGCGGCGATCCGCCACCATTTTCCCGTAGCCGCGGCCATTTTCCCTGGGTCTTTTCAGTACCATGCTTGGCGGCCATTTTGCCGGAGCCTCGTGTTCAGCAGCCCTTGGCCCTCTAGTGGATGTCTCGGCCATATTGGAGTCCTTCCAGGCTGTGAAAAACGTGCTGCTACCGTTTTTCTTACTTTCACTTTGCTGGGACAGGTGCTGGCTGCTGCTGACGGCGCAGGCTCTCTGGCGGTCCACCAGAACATTTTCTGAGCAAAACAAACAGCAAGTATAGCTGGCTTCCTGGGGGTGCTGTTGGCGGTGGGTGCAGTCCTCCTGGGTTTACCTGGCCTTCTCAGGGGCAGTGGTGTGTTTGACTGTGTGGGGGTGCCGCTAGTGGTGGTTCTCACTGCTGTGGCTTAATCTGTGGGTGCGATGGCAGATCTCCCTGGAGGTTTTAGATGCAGTGCAACCTGCGTCAGTGTCCCTGGTGTCCTTAGAACAGCTGTGGGCGGTGTTTGGAGAACACCCAAGAAAGCGCCCCACTCCCCCTTGTTCTTCAGGGGAGGATTCCGAACCGTAAGTAGTGCCGGGGGTCACGGGGACCCCCGTGGAGCTTTCTGAGGGGGAACTTTGTCAGATGAGGAGGCAGAAGACCAGGGGGAAAAAGCACTGGTGTCTGCAATAATTTCTGGAGTCCGTATGTCCTTGCGACTGAACCAAGGATTAGGAGAGTCGCAGACGTCTACTTATGTATGTGGGACTGCCAAGCCCCCTAGGTCTCCGAGCGCTTACCCCTATGATACTTTTTTTGATCTATCGGGAATGGCAGTGCACCCAGCATTCCTTCACCATGCCTAAGCGTTTCGCTATCCGGTATCCTTTTGAGGATAATTTTATAAAAAAGTTAGCGTCTCCTTCGGTGGACCCCCCGATGGCGCGACTTAACAAGGCAACGACTATTCCCCTGGAGGGGTCACCGTCGTGTAAGGATCCTGCCGATAGGCAGACAGAGGCTGTGTCTAAAGCACTTTTCATTTTGGCTGGTTCGGCCTTGCGACCGGCCCTGGCGGCGCAATATTTCTCTGAATGCACAGCGGAGCTGCAGAATGATCTGGACTGCGGCAGAACGCTGGAAGCATCGCAGAAGGCAGAGCATGTCTATCACGGTATAAAATACCTGTGTGATGCGGCTCTAGACCTACTCCCTATGTTATCAAAAATGTCTGTGTTTGCAGTCATTATTAGACGGGTCCTCCTGGTTGCGTTCGTGGTCGGGTGTTCACGCCTCCAAAGAAAAGGTTTAGCGGACCTCCCCTTTCAGGGTGGCCGTCTTTTTGGTTCTCAGTTGGACGAAATCATTAAGGATTTCACGAGCGGGAAGAGTACTTTCCTTCTGGAGCCCAGGCGGCGAGAATTTTGCCGCAAACAAGGACCTGTCTCCTTGGGTCAGAAGAGGTTTTTTCGTGCCAGTAAGAGGCCCTGGCAATGTAAAAACAGACAGAGGATAAGCCCTCCTCTGCATGATGGGTTGCCCCCACTGGCTCTCGGGTGGGGGGACGTCTTCTGGGGTTTGCAGCCAGGTGGATTGCCCGCATTTCCAACCGGTGGATGCAGGTAGTGGTGTCCTCCGGGTACAGGATAGAGTTCAGCACTCTACCCCCAGACAGGTTCTTCCCATCGAACTTAAGACTCCCGCATCAATGTCGGGAGGCCCTTTTTGGGGCGGTTCAGGCACTATCGGAACAGGGGGTGATAGTGCCGGTTCCGCGGTTTCTACTCTACTCTATTGTGGTCCCCAAAAAAGGTGGAGGGGTAAGGCCAGTATTGGACCTGAAGGCGCTAAACTTTTATGTGAAAGCGTGAAAATTCCGGATGGAATCGGTCCGCTTGGTCGGGGCCGCCCTGCATCCCTGGACATCAGGTACGCGTATCTCCATGTTCCCATTTGTGTCCGACACCAGCGCTTTCTGCGCTTTGCGGTGGGAGATCTCCATTACCAATTTGTGGCTCTGCCCTTCGGTCTGGCCTCGGCTCCTCGGGTCTTCACCAAGCTGGTGGCCCCGGTGCTGGCCCTGCTGAGGCAGAGGGGTATCGCGGTGGTGGCTTACCTGGATGACTTGCTTCTGAGAGCGGAGTCTGCCTCTGCCCTGGAGGAGAGCGTGTCCATCACCATGGCCCCATAGAGGACTTCGGTTGGCTGATCAACCTGCAGAAGTCGTCGTTGACCCCGTCCTGTCGCCTGGAATATCTGGGTCTGATTCTGGACACGGAACTGGCGAAGGTGTTCTTACCCCCAGCTAAGTTGCAGTCCCTGCAATGAGCAGTGCGAACCTTACTGTCTCACCGGCAGTCTTCATTACGGTTCTGTATGCGGGTACTGGGGCTCATGGTCTCGGCCTTCGATCTCGGTACCTTACGCTCATAGCTACACCCGACTACTTCAAAGATTGATTCTGTCTCGATGGGACAGATCTTCTCTGTCTCTGGACCGATTGGTCAACTTGGATCGTCAGACCAGGGCTTCCCTGGTGGCTTCGGGCCCCAGTTTTGATGGGGGGGGCAGGGGGGGGAGTTGTTTCTTCCCCTGACATGGTCTATAATCGCGACGGATGCCAGCCTGTCGGGCTGGGGGGGGGGGGGGAGTACTGGGCTCTCTGTCGACCCAGGGTCACTGGGTGGCGCAGGAGTCACGCCTTCCGATCAATGTGCTGGAGCTCAGAGCGATCAGACTGTCTATCCCACTGGACGGCGAGGCTACAAGGGCTCCCGATTAGGGTTCAGTCGGACAATGCCGCGGCAGTGGCATATGTGAACCATCAGGGCGGAACAAGAAGTGCGGCCGCGGAAGCAGCTCTTATCCTGCGTTGGGCAGAACTGCACGTTCCGGCAATCTCCGCCATCTACATTCCAGGCATAGAAAATTGGCAGGCGGACTTCCTAAGTCACCAGACACTGGATCAGGGAGAATGGTCTCTCCATCCAGAAGTGTTCAGCCAGATTTACCACAAGTGGGGCACGCAAGACGTGGACCTCATGGCGTCTCGGTTCAACCACAAGGTAAAGTCCGTTGTGTGCAGGACAAGGGACTCATTGGCAGTGGCCACAGATGCACTCGTGGCACCTTGGAGTCGGTATCGTCTTCTGTACGATTATCCTCCCATCAAAATGCTCCCGCGCCTATTGTGCAGGGTGGCAGTGGAGGGAATTCCGATGATCCTGGTGGCCCCGGACTGGCCTCGGCGTCCGTGGTACGCCGATGTAGTGAGAATGGTAGCAGACGTTCCCTGGCGTCTCCCACTGCGAGACGATCTGCTGTCTCAGGGACCCATGTTGCACCCTGCTTTACACTCGCTGGCTTTGACGGCCTGGCTATTGATTCCCAGGTGCTGAGGGACCGGGGTGTCGACGACTCAGTGGTCCCTACCATGATAAAGGCGCGCAAGATCTATCATAGAACCCGGAAGGCCTACATTGCCTGGTGTGAGGCGGGGGGTTGGAACCCTCGCTCCTATGTGGTGTCCAGGGTCCTGACTTTTTTACAACAGGGCCAGAATAGAAAATTAGCCTTGAGTACTCTCAAGGGCCAGATATCGGCCTTGGCGATTCTTTTCCAACGACCTCTGGCGTCTCATTCGTTGATTCGTACATTTGTACAAGGTGTGCGCCGGGTACAGTCGCCTTTGGCACTGTGGGATTTGAATCTGGTGCTTTCTGTGCTACAGAAGCCACCATATGAGAAGATCAGGGATATTCCCTTACAATTGTTATCGCAAAAGGTGGCTTTCTTGGTGGCCATTACATCCGCTAGGCGGGAATCGGAATTGGCAGCGTTGTCCTGCAGGTCTCCTTACTTGGTCCTGCATAGGGATAAGGTGGTCTTGCGTCCACCACCTTCTTTATCGAAGGTGGTTTCTTCTTTTCATATTAATGAAGATATTATTCTTCCTTCGTTGTGTCCGCATCCTTCACATCCTAAGGAATTTGAGTTACATTCATTGGATGTCGTAAGGGCTTTGTGGGTGTATTTGGTGGCTACAGACTCTCTTCGGAGGTCTGACGCGTTTTGTTTTGACGGATGGTCCGCGCAAAGGTTTGGCGGCCTTGTCGGCTACTGTCTTTCGTTGGATCGGACAGACCGCGACTCATGCGTATTCTGTTCGGGGCAAAGTGCCTCCTTTCCCTGTCACGGCTCATTCTACCAGGGCTCTTAGCACTTCCTGGGCTATTAGACACCAGGCCTCGGTGTCACAGGTGTGCAAAGCGGCTACTTGGGCCTCAGTGCACACGTTTACTAAGCTTTATAAAGTTGATGCGTCTGCATCTTCGGATGCAGCTTTTGGCCGTAAAGTTTTACAGGTGGCAGTGTAGGCGCGTTTTGCGCCTCTTCTGAGGTTCTGTTGTGTACAGTTGTTTTTTGTTTACCCACCCCTCTCATTGACACAGCTTTGGGACATCCCCACAAGTCAATGGAGAGCTGCGTCTGTCAGTGAACGTAGGAGAAAAAGGGATTTTATTAAAACCTTTTCTCTGAGTTCACTGACAGACGCAGCACCCACCCCTCTGCGTTTTTTTCGGTACGGCTTGTTACGAACTCATGTACTGAGCAGAGTAGGGGGATTATATGGGAAAAGAGGATAGCCCCCTGGGAGGGGCCAGCTTGCTTTCTTCTTTGCCTAGTTAACTCCTAATAGGATTGACATATAACCCACAAGTGAATGGAGAGCTGCGTCTGTCAGTGAACTGAGAGAAAAGGATTTTACGGTAAGTTTTAATAAAATCCCTTTTTATTTTTTTTCCTGCTCATTAAAGTGGTAGTGAAGTCACAATGTTGCTTTTTACCTATAGGTAAGGCTTACCTATAGGTACAGTAAATATCTCCTAAACATGCATCATGTAGCGAATGGATATCCATTTTTCGTTGTAACACTGAAGTGATGGTGAAATTACTCGTCCTTTTTTTTATTTTTCCCTAAAATAATTTTGAATGGCATTTTAGGAAAAGAGAGTCAAGTGACTGTCTGCGTCGAGAGGTAAGTGAACACCCAATATACAGTTAGGATAATCCTCAATTGATCCGTTTCTTCTTTCGTTCGACCGGGGAGGGTCCCCCGATAGGAGAAAAGGGTATATTAGGGGGATGAGACGAGTCATGTACTCAAGCATTGTTCGGCATGGCTTTTTTTGCGTCT
>BLSH010361348.1:316481-326833 GCA_018402905.1 Glandirana rugosa | reverse complement strand
ATAAAGACTGGAAAAAGGAAAAACTATGTGTTGCTCTTAGTAAGCAATCACATCCTTAATTCTATATTCTCAGATCCTCTTGAAAAATGCAAAGAGCACCATCTTGTGAAAGCCAGCACACTCGCTGATTTTTTTTTTTTTTTTTTATTCCCGTATACCAGACGAGAAGTAGTACTGTGCACAGTCCATATATACAAAACATGCCTATGAACTTTTGAACTTGAGATTAAGGGGTATGCCAGGGAAAGAATGACGTGTGGCACGCGTAGGGGCTGAAAAGCCCTGTAGGAGAGACTCCGGATAGATTATAGGAGATAATCGGAGACTGCGGGACGAACAACAGGAGATAATCAGAGACTGTGGGACGGACAACAGCAGATTACCAGAGACTACTAATGGACAACAGGAAATATTCAGAGACTGCACACTGACTACAGGAGATGACCAGAGAATGATACCTCAACCCCCCCCCCCCCCATCTACATCCATGCATTATTTGTAGTTTTTTTTAAATGCAAGCAGCATATCTGAATTTGATTTGGTGTAAGCCTATTTCAGTCCCTTGTACCGCAGAACTCTGTGAATGGGAGAGCGAAGCAACACAAGGAGCCATTCCAATGTGCTGCAGTGCAGGAAGCATTCTGATAGGAGGGAAAGACAGAAAGATGAGCTTATCAGTCTTCCGCTTCTCCTTTCATTGTTGAGTCACAGTAAAGTAAAACTGCAGCACACAATCATTGGAGCAGTGTAAATCACAGTGCTGGATGAGCTGAAATTGAAACCTTGTGCATTTCTTTAAATACAAACAACTCACTTAAAAGTATTTCACTGTTTGCCTGTGATTCTGCTGTAAGGATAGCTTGGTAAAGGTGAAACAGAACATGGAGCGTCAGTTGCTGGCTGAAAATGTAAGTGGGGAATATTTGTATTCGGTATTTAATATTAGACATATATATATATATATATCTGTCTGTCTCTCTCTCTCTCCAAATTGTGCTCAAAGTGTAAATAATTTGTGTGCCCACCATTGTTTTCCAGCACTTCCTTAATACTCTTGGGCATGGAGTTCACCAGAACTTCACAGGTTGCCACTGGAGTCCTCTTCCACGACTACAGATGCTCAATAGGGTTTAGGTCTGGAGACATGCTTGGCCAGTCCATCACCTTAACCCTCATCTTCTAAAGCAAGGCAGTGGTTGTCTTGGAGGGGTGTTTGGGGTCGTTATCTTATTGGAATACTGCCCTGCGGCCCAGCCTCTGAAGGGGGGGGGGGGGGGTCATGCTCTGCTTCCGTATGTCACAGTACATGCTGGCATTCATGGTTCCCTCAATGAACTGTAGCTCCCCAGTGGCGGCAGCACTCATGTAGGCCCAGATTATAACACTCCCACCAACATGCTTGACTGTAGGCAAGACACACTTGTCTTTGTACTCCTCATCTGGTTGCCGCCACACACGCTTGACACCATCTGAACCAAATACGTTTTATCTTGGTCTCATCAAACCACAGAACATGGTTCTAGTAATCCATGTCCTTAGTCTGCTTGTCTTCAGCAAACTGTTTGCGGGCTTTCTTGTGCATCATCTTTAGAAGAGGCTTCCTTCTGGGACGACAGCCATGCAGACCAATTTGATGCCGTGTATGGTCTGAGCACTGACAGGCTACAACCCCCCCCACCCCTTCAACCTCTGCAGCAATGCTGGCAGCACTCATATATTTATTTCCCAAAGACAACCTCTGGATATGACGCTGAGCACATGCACTCAACTTCTTTGGTCGACCATGACAAAGCCTGTTCTGAGTGGAACCTGTCCTGTTAAACCGCTGTATGGTCTTGGCCACCATGCTGCAGCTCAGTTTCAGGGTCTTGGCAATCTTCTTATAGCCTAGGCCATCTTTATGTAGAGCAACAATTCTTTTTTTCAGATCCTCAGCGTTCTTTTCCCTGAGGTGCCATGTTGAACTTCCAGTGATCAATATGAGAGACTGAGAGAGTTAACACCAAATTTAACACACCTGCTCCCCATACAGGACATTGGGGAGGGCAAATGGCTAATTGGGCCCAATTTGGACATTTTCACTTAGGGGTGTACTCACTTTTGTTGCCAGCGGTTTAGACATTAATGGCTGTGTGTTATTTTGAGGGGACGGTAAATTTACACTGTTAGGGTCCTTTCACACACACGGACCGTTCATCAGTTTTTCATCAGTTTTTTTTATCCGTTTTTTCATCCGTTTTTTCATCCGTTTTTTCATCCGTTTTTTCATCCGTTTTTTCATCTGTGGTCATCAGTTTTTCATCAATTTTTTTTTTTTACATTCACTACCAATGCAAAAACAGATGAAAAACTGACCGTTCGTCAGTTTACATCCGTTTTTCGTCCGATCCGTTTTTTGACGGATGAAAAATAGGACTTTCATCCGTTCAAAAAAACGGATGCTGACGGAAGTGGATGAAAACGGATGCAAATGAATGATCATCAGTTGTCATCCGTTTTTCCATAGAGATGCATTGATGTCCGTGTGTGTGAAAGGGGCCTTATACAAGCTGTGCACTCACTACTTTACATTGTAGCAAAGTGTAATTTCCTCAGTGTTGTCACATGAAAAGATAAAATTTCTCTTTCGTTCATTGACGGATGCAGCATCTTATTCATGACATGTGGGTTATGCCACCTTTCACTAGGAGTGGACTAGGCAGAACACAGTTCATCTAAAAGCAGACACAGCCCCTCCCAGGGGTTAGTCTTCACTTGGTATAACCCCTCCACCCTGCTAAGCAACTCAGTTTTTTTTTTCTGCCTAGTGCAAGGAGTAGGACCTGGCTCCCTGCTGGGACCTGCGGTTCCCCGTTTTTTTCTTTTTTTCAAGACCTCTGATGAAGACTACAATCAAGCAGCCAGCTGGGTGACAGGCTGGGTATCCTGGATCCAGGTAGTCTCCCCAGTGCGGCCAATGGACACGAGCCGACCTTAGCTCCGCGCTGGGTGGCCGTGTCGGGCCACGTTCCATGCGGGGCGGCCGGCGGGTTAAACGTCCCGCCAGCGCCCTTAGGACCGAATCCTAGGGCTCGCGTCACAGTTGTTGCATGGCCTGCAGCTCCCCCTGGAGTAGCGGGGTGGCAGGTCTGTCTCGGGTGGGTGACCCGCTTCGCCCGTCAGGATGGGTAAGTATGCCGACCTCCCGGGGTGTGGGGGGCAGGCGGGTTGTTCCCCTCCCCTTGAGGTGTTAGGTGGGCCTCCTCACCCACCTCTGGGGCTGTGATGGTCGCATCGTGCCCCCCCCCCCCTAGGGGGGTGCATCACAGAGCCTGAGGCGGTCGGTGTCGTTTTTTCAGCGGCCTGGCCGCCATTTCCTTGTAGCCGGTCACGTGCCATAGCCGCGGCCACAATTTTGCAGTGGCCGACCGCGCGGTTTGGCCTCTAGTGCACACGGTGGCCATGTTTGCATGGTCCGCCGCATCCTGGTTTCTGGTTGGCCGGCTCGGTGGGAGGTCCTGTGTGTGTGTTGGCGCCGTTCCTGTGCTCGGTGCGCATTCGACACGTGGGGCTGCAGTGGCAGCAGGGTGGCACGAGGCAGCGACAGCGGCACTCTCCCGGGGTGGGAAGCGGGCGGTGTGGTGAGTCCTCCTGGGTGCCCCTGGGACCCTGTGTGGCGGCATTGTTTGGGGTGGTGGGGGCGCCTGGTCCGGTACACAGGCCTCTGCATGTGGTGGTGTGTCCGGGTGGGTGGCGCAATGGCGGCTGAAGCAGGTGCTTCCCCATCAGAGCTCTCCGGTGGGGCTCCGGGCGCGCTGGGACCTGTGGTCCCTCTTGATAAATTGACCGCGATCCTGGAGGAATTTTTCTCCCGGGTGGAGCCGATCCGTGACCGCAGGGTGGCGAAGAAGAGGCCACCTCCTCCCCTATCTTCTGGGGAGGAATCGGAACAGGAGGGGGGCTCCGCCATGACGGGGACCCCCTGGAGCTGTCGGAGGGTGAGCTCGGGGACCCCTCCGATGATGAAGAGGAGTCCTCAGGGAGCCACCGTGGCTCACGAGAGGGCACTGGTGGGCTCTTTGGTTTCAGCGTTCCGTGAGACGCTGAAGCTGGGGCACTGCAGGAGGTGGTGTACGCTTTCGGGTCGCACAAGCCCGGGCCCCTAAAGTGTTCCCTTATTTGCCGTACTTCGATCAGTTTGTGTATAAGGAATGGCAATGGCCTCAAAGTTCTTTCGCCATGCCAAAGCGTTTTTCTGTGCGCTACCCCTTTGAGGACGCACTGTTACAGAAGTGGGCGTCTCCTACTGTGGACCCCCGCCGGTGGCTCGTCTGAACAAGGCGACTACTATCCCGATGGAGGGATCTCCATCTTTTAAGGACCCGGCCGATAGGCGTACCGAGACGGTGTCCAAGGCCATGTTCGTTGTGGCGGGGTCGGCCATGCGGCCGGCACTGGCCTCAGTGCTGGTGGAATCGGTGCAGCTGGCAGACTAGCTGGCCCAGGGCCTTGGGTATCTCTGCGATGCGGCACTGGACATGGCCCCCATGCTGTCGAAGCTGTCTGCCTTTGCAGTCGTTATTAGGCGCCTGCTTTGGCTAAAATGCTGGTCGGGTGACCAGGCGTCAAAGGAGGGCCTGACAGACCTGCCCTTCCAAGGTGGTCGGCTCTTTGGGGCTTCCCTGGATGCGATCATTAAAGATTTTACGGGGGGGGGGGAGAGCACTTTCCTCCCGGAGCCCAGAAGGGGTAAGGAGCCCCGATGTAAACGGGGTCTCTCTTTTTCTACTCAGAAGAGGTTTTTTCCTGCGCCCCGCGCAGCGGGCAAGGGCTCTCAGTCCGCCAAGGCGGGCCGAAAGCGTCCCTGGCAGCGAAAGCCGGAGAAGTCGTCCTCCGCATGATGGGTTGCCCCCGCCTGTTGCTTGGGTGGGGGGACTGCGTCCGCGTACAAGATAGAGTTCCGTACCCAGTCCCCAGACAAGTTCTTTACCTCCAATTTGAGGCTCCTCCTGGGGCGCCAGCAGGCCCTGTTAGGGGCTGTGCAAGTCTTGCTCAGTCGGGGTGATTTTTCCGGTTCCCTCCGCGCAACGTTTCCGCGGGTTTTACTCAAACCTCTTTGTGGTTCCAAAAAAGGATGGGGTCAGGCCTGTCCTGGATCTGAAGGTGCTCAATCTCTTTGTGAGGGCGTGGAAATTCAGAATGGAGTCTGTACGTTCTGTGGTGGCGAGACTTCCTGGCCTCCTTGGACATCAAGGACGCGTACTTGCACATCCCCATATGCGCTCGTCAGTAGCGCTTCCTGCGCTTTGCGGTGGGGGATCTCCACTACCAGTTTGTGGCCCTCCCGTTTGGTCTGGCCTCCGCTCCCCGAGTCTTCACCAAGCTCTTGGCTCTGGTGTTGGCCCTGCTGCAGCAGAGGGGCATAGCGGTGGTGGCATATCTCGACGACCACCTCCTGCGGGCGGAGTTGTCTTCAGCTCTTAGGGACAACGTGGCCATCACCCTGAGCTCCCTGCGGGACTTCGGCTGGGTGATCAATCTCCTGAAGTCGGCGCTGTCTCCGTCACACCGTTTGGAGTATTCGGGCTTGATCTTGGATACAGAGCAGGCGAAGGTGTTTCTTCCTCCGGCCAAGTTGCTGACGCTTCAAGTGGCAGTGTGGGCCCTGCTATCGCAGCAGTGGTCCTCCCTAAGGTTTTGCATGAGGGTGTTGGGGCTTATGGTGTCCACCTTCGAGGCGGTCCCGTATGCCCAGAGTCGCACCCGGTCCCTGCAGCGTGCAATTCTGCTGTGGTGGGACAAGCCCCCTTCGTCCCTGGATCAGGTGATCAGGTTGGATTGCCAGACCCGGTTCTCCCTCGCCTGGTGGCTGCGGGCCCCGGACCTGGGGCTGGGGAAGTTGTTTCTCCCCTTGGAATGGACGGTGGTCACGACGGACGCCAGCCTAACCGGCTGGGGAGGAATCCTGGGGCTGTCGTCGGCCCAGGGTCGCTGATCCCCGGAGGAGTCTCCCGATCAATGTGCTGGAACTTCGGACCATCAGGCTTTGTCTCTCCCACTGGTCGGGGAGGTTGCGAGGTCGGCCTGTCCGAGTTCAGTCAGACGATGCCGCGGCGGTGGCTTATGTGAATCATCAGGGTGGAACGAGAAGCTCGGCGTCGGAAGTGGCTCACATTCTGAGGTGGGCAGAACTTCACGTGCCAGCAATCTCCGCCGTTTACATTCCGGGCATTGAAAATTGGCAGGCGGACTATCTCGGTCGCCAGAGGCTGGATCAGGGAGAGTGTTCCGCCAGATCTGTCAAAAGTGGGGCACGCCGGACGTGGACCTGCTAGCGTCCCGGCTCAATCGGAAGGTGCAGACCTTCGTGAGCAGAACAAGGGATCCGTTGGCAGACGTTGCAGATGCCCTCGTGGCTCCGTGGTCCCGGTATTGGCTCTTCTATGCCTTTCCCCCTCTCAAGCTGCTTCCGCGCCTGGGATCCCAACCATTCTGGTAGCGCCGCATTGGCCTCGGCGTCCCTGGTACGCCGACGTGGTGCGGATGGTTGTGGATGTTCCCTGGCGGCTCCCGCTTCGCAGGGATCTGCTGTCCCAAGGTCCCATCTTGCATTCTGCTTTACCCTCGCTGGCTTTAACGGCCTGGCTATTGAATCCCAGGTGTTAAGGGATCGGGGGATCTCTGAATCGGTGATTCCCACCATGCTCAAGGCGTGTAAGTCCACTTCACTCAAGATATATCACCGCACCTGGAAGGCTTACATTGCCTGGTGGGGGGGGGGGGGGGGGGGGGTGGCTCAGGTGCTGACCTTCCTTCAACAAGGCCTAGACCACAAGCTGGCATTGAGCACTCTCAAGGGGCAGGTTTCTGCCCTGGTGATTCTTTTTCAGCGTCCCTTGGTGACGCATTCTTTGATTTGTACCTTTTTGTACAGGGGGTTCGTCATGTCGCCAGGTATGGTCGCCCTTGGCGCCATGGGACCTTAACTTGGTCCTCTCAGTGCTTCAGAAGCCGCCCTTTAAAAATATCAGGGAAATTTTGTTGCAACTGCTTTCGCAGAAGGAGGCTTTCCTGGTGGCTATCACATCCACACGGCGGGTGTCTGAGCTGGCGGCTCTGTCCTGTAGGTCTCCGTATCTGGTCCTACATAGGGATAAGGCGGTTTTGCGCCCGTCACCTTCCTTTTTACCGAAGGTGGTCTCTTCTTTTCGCATCAATGAGGATATTGTCCTACCTTCGCTGTGCCCACCCCTGTCTCACCCTAAGGAGGTTGCCTTGCACTTCCTGGATGTGGTCAGGGCTCTGCGGGTGTATTTGGCAGCTACGGCCTCCTTTCGGAAGTCGGATGCGCTTTTTTTCGCGGTCGATGGCCCGCGCAAGGGTTTGACGGCCTCGTTGGCCACCATTTCCCGTTGGATTAGACAGACTGTGACCCGTGCGTATACTGTTTGGGGTCTGGAGCCCCCTTTTCCGGTCAGGGCTCACTCTACCAGGGCGATTAGCACCTCCTGGGCTTTCCGACAGCAGGCGTCAGTTTCTCAAGTGTGCAAGGCGGCTACTTTGACCTCTGTGCACACCTTTTCTAAGTTTTACAAAGTTTATGTTTCAGCATCCTCGGATGCTGCTTTTGGCCGCAAATTGCAGGCGGCGGTGTGAGGCGCGTCTGGCTCCTCATGGAGAGCTCTTCTGTTGGGTACAGTATGTTGTTGCGTTACCCACCCCTCGTTTTTGACACTGCTTGGGACGTCCCCACATGTCATGAATAAGATGCTGCGTCCGTCAATGAACGAAAGAGAAAATAGGATTTTTTGACTTGCCGTAAAATCCTTTTCTCTGAGTTCATTGACGGACGCATGACTCAGCCCTCTTTTCTTGAGTTTGTACTGCTTGTTACGAACTGAGTTGCTTAGCAGGGTGGAGGGGTTATACCAACTGAAGACTGTCCCCTGGGAGGGGCTATGTCTGCTTTTAGCTGAACTGTGTTCTGCCTAGTTCACTCCTATTGAAAGGTGGCATAACCCCACATGTCATGAATAAGATGCTGCGTCCGTCAATGAACTCAGAGAAAAGGATTTTACGGTAAGTCAAAAAATCCTATTTACAAAAATGTGAGGGGTGTACTCACTGTGTATATATGTGTGTGTCTATATATATATATTTTATATATATATATATATATGTGTGTATTTATTTACAAAAACACTGTACCTTCCCATTAAACAGAGTGGGGTTCGCTATGGAGGGCTAGTTCCATTCCATACTGTGCTCTAGCTATTGCCAGACTTGGATACCAGGAATGTGGTTTCTAGATGTTATAGATATACAGTATGGTATTTTGTAAAATCAGCAAAGTAATTCAAATTTGGCTGTTGATGGCACAGAAATAAGGGGGGCGAGGGGAAGCATTATTTTTGCGGTTTGGATCTCATTAATTAGAGTTTCTGGAATACATTGTTGTATTCTATCGTTTTTTTTGTTTCATACTCTGATAAATGAGTTGGTGTTCTTTACAAGTTACCGTTATAAATTAGCCTATTATGTATTAACTAAAGTACTTTTAATGCCATTCATTGTTGTCCTCATTGTATAGAAGTCGATCACGTAACCGTTCTCAGTCCAGACACAAAGAGCGACGGAAATCTAAGAGTCCTCACAAGAAACACTCAAGATCTAGAGAGCGACACAGATCAAAAAGCAGATCACGCTCCAGGTAACTGAAATGCTGAGATGTGCCACTAGGTGATTTTAAGGGGAATTCATAGTCTGTAACATTGTTTTATGCGATTGGCTTAAAGTACATCTTTTCAGGCAAATGTCTTGATACAAAGCTGAGATACATGTTTATGGGAGCCATTTTTATTACCTTAAGATTTGTGTTTCTGTTCTGATAATCCCAAGCATTCCTGCCAGTCAGCATAGCCAGGTTTTTTACTTCCCTGCAGACTACAATTAGAGAAGTCCTGTGCTGAGAGATATGGGGCTGTCATTGCTGAGCCACCCAAGGGTGTGAAGAATAAAGGTGTAGCACCTTGTGATGGCCATCCCTGTGCTTTTCTCTCTTGAAAGCATGTTAGAATGATGGCAAGCCTTGTGCAAAACAGTAGTCCTGGTTGATTCAGTCCTGACTCCCTTTCCTAGTCTGAGTGTTGCTGTGTGGAATATTTAGATTGCTTCAGTGAAAGCTACATGTCAAAATGATTCGAACAATTAATGTATATGCTGATCCGAAAGTTTTCTCAGATAGTGATTGTTATGCAGCCTGGCCCTGAGATCCAAGGGTCAAAATTTGATTTGTAAAATACCAGGTACTTACTAGCACCACAATATCTTAAATATGGTTAATATTATGCAGCGCTTGTAAATAAGTTCATCATAAAATAGCAATAAATGAATAGAAAGTTCATAAAAAGTTAATTGTACATATTTTTTCTTATGCATGCGTGGTAGGCTCCCAGTGCGGAGTCCAAAGATTAAAAGTGAGGTCCCAGTTTACCAATAAGTAGTTTGTGCGTTTTTAAGGAAAGTTGAAACGCCTCAGTGTGCACACCACCCTTACCAGCTGTATATGTGACGCCTAATCACATGGTGGTCTCACATGGATGTTGTATGTCCAGTGGTTAGGTGTGTGATGTCTGTCCCCAAAGTCCTGATGTACCTTCACTTTCTTCTTGGTTTGAGTAAATCCCGTTCGGTATCCAGAAAGAGATAAGATGGCCATAGTGTAAAGCCTTACAAATGATGGGTTGTGTTCCTAATGGTATTGCACTTACATGCAGTCTGATATTGTGTCCTATAATGGCCTTCTGCCAACCTTTCGACCCTTCTGATTGGATCCCTCTTTCAGTGTGTATGGACTCTACTTTTCAATTTCACTCCCGATACATATTGCACGTTGACCCCTTTTGGTTGGATCCCTCTGAGTGCTTTGGGTTCTGCTCCACAGTTTTACTCTCAATGCATGTGGCATTCAGACAAACCTCATTTCTTTTTATGAGGAGGTAAGTAAAACCTTAGACAGAGGGGTGGCTGTGGACGTGGTATACTTGGATTTTGCAAAAGCGTTTGACACCGTTCCCCATGACACCTCGTCTTGGGTTTCGTGAGTCTCCCTAGGTTGGTTTTCCCCAGTTGCACGTTATACATAGCCCTCACTTTAACTTTTCATCTCAGGTATGTGTGACTTTCTCCCTAGGTTAGTCTTCCCAGCTTTCCAACCGTCTTCCGGTAATATCCTGTGTTATAGTCTGACGTACATTCACGTTATGGTAATCCTTGTGTTGGGTAGTAAACATTCCGAAATGTGATACCGGTAGAATAGAGAAAGACCTATGGCTTGCCCTAAATGAGTTTGGTTCTTCTTTCACTTCCATGTA
>BLSH010361348.1:290271-314106 GCA_018402905.1 Glandirana rugosa | reverse complement strand
ACTTTCTCCCTAGGTTAGTCTTCCCAGCTTTCCAACCGTCTTCCGGTAATATCCTGTGTATTATAGTCTGACGTACATTCACGTTATGGTAATCCTTGTGTTGGGTAGTAAACATTCCGAAATGTGATACCGGTAGAATAGAGAAAGACCTATGGCTTGCCCTAAATGAGTTTGGCTCTTCTTTCACTTCCATGTAGTCCTGAAACCCCTGTCTGTAGTGTGTGGATTGGTGACCTGTATGTTGTAGGTACACTCTGGTGGTACACTTATCCGTAGTGTATATGTCGACCATTCCCACCACACGTGTGACTGGTTTGAGTAAATCCCGTTCGGTATCCAGAAAGAGATAAGATGGCCATAGTGTAAAGCCTTACAAATGATGGGTTGTGTTCCTAATGGTATTGCACTTACATGCAGTCTGATATTATGTGTCCTATAATGGCCTTCTGCCAACCTTTCGACCCTTCTGATTGGATCCCTCTTTCAGTGTGTATGGACTCTACTTTTCAATTTCACTCCCGATACATATTGCATGTTGACCCCTTTTGGTTGGATCCCTCAGAGTGCTTTGGGTTCTGCTCCACAGTTTTACTCTCAATGCATGTGACACATCGTCCGTCAAACATGGAAAAATATGTTACTATGGTCACAGTGTTTTTTTTTTTTTTTTTTTTTTTTTTTTTTGTTTATTAGTCTTTAAAAAAGGTAGGATTTACAACAACCAGGTATACTGAAGAATACAGTAGTGCATTGATTACAAATAACATACAGCCAAACATGGCCAACAATATGTTACATTAATCACTTCAGCCCCGGAAGAATTTCCCCCTGAATGACCAGAGCACTTTTCGCGATTCGGCACTGCGTCGTTTTAACTGACAATTGCGCGGTTGTGCGACGTTGTACCCAAACAAAATTGGCGTCCTTTTTTTCCCACAAATAGGGCTTTCTTTTGGTGGTATTTGATCACCTCTGCGTCACTTCTGATCATCGCTATAAACAAAAAGAGCGACAATTTTGAAAAAAAAACAATATTTTTTACTTTTTGCTATAATACATGTCCAAAAAAAAATAAATAAAACAAATGTATTCATCAGTTTTGACCGATATATTATATTCTACATATTTGTGGTAAAAAAAAAAACCCGCAATCGACGTATGTTGATTGGTTTGCGCAAAAGGTGCCACGTTTACAAACCATGAGAATTCACTTTTACAAAAAGTGTAGCTGCTGACTTAATAAACACACACTGACCTGTCTCGCGGTCCAGCGATGGCTGCGCCCGAAGCCTCGCTCGTTTCCCCCCTCCTCCCGACGGCGCCACCATTCCTAGTGTGTGCACCGGGCACGCACTGCGCATGCACGAGTCGCACTGCGCATTCCTAGTGGCCAGGCAATCTTTTGGGACCTGTGACGTATCCCAGAAGATTGCCAGGAGGGAGGGGCCAGCTAGGAGGAGAGGAGTAGTTGCCTAGGCAGCCAGGCTACAGAAGGAGGAAGTGTGACAGGAAGTACCTGTCAAAACAAGGTACACACTCCCCCTCGCATAAGGAGAGGAGAGCCGAAAACTGACAAATCCACACATGGGGCATCTGCACTGACAATCGGGGCACTGATCATCAGTGTCCTGATGATCAGTGCTGCCAATTTGTGCCCATCAGTGATGCTTGTCGGACACTTCATGCTAGGAACCTCTGGTCCACCATATCCCAAAGATGTTCTCCTCGGGTTCTAAAAGCCAGTTTGAGAGCATGTGTACTTTAAATCTCAACCCTACTTATCTGTATGTCTTGTCAGAATCTGAGAATAACCAGACCAGGCAAAGTTTTTCCATTCTCAGTCATCCGTCTGTTAATGGTCCAGTGCTTGTTGTAGCCTAATATTTTTATTACTCTCTTTGCCCAACAGAAATGGAATAATTATATAGGCAAATTCTGACTTTTCTTTAACAAGCTGACAGGTAATCTGTCATTTACATGGCATTTTCACCCTTGGAACTGCTGCTCCATTGTATACATTGATCCGCCATAATGAATTCACAACATAACATTATGTCCCCACCCATTTAAGTCACCCTTTTGCCACCAAAACAGCCCTGACCCGTCAAGGCATGGACTCCAGTTGACTTTTCAAAATATGCTGTGGTATCTGGCACCAAGCCATCGGTAGCAAATCCTTTTAAGCCTCTGCTGACTTAACTTCTTTCCATAGTGCATCCTGGTGCCATTTCTTCCCCGGGTAAGCGACACACATGCACCTGGCCATCCACTTGATGTAGAAGAAAACCTGATCCTTCAGACTCGCCTTCTTCTATTGCTTGATGGTCCAGTTCTGATGCTTATGTGTCCACTGTAGAAGCTTTAAGCTGTGGACATGGGTCAGCATCAGCACCTTGACCGGTCTGCAGCTATGCAGCTTCATACACATGAAACTGCATGTGTTTTGACTCTCTTCTGTTGGAACCAGTATAAACTTTTTCAGCAATTTGAGTTACAGTAGCTCTTCTAATAGATTGGACCACATGGACCAGCCTTTGCTCCCCACGTGCATCAGTGAGTCTCAGCCACCCATGATCCTGATCACTGTTGCTCTGACCCAGTTGTCTATCTACTCCATCTATTACAATTTGGCCATTGTCAATGATGCTCAAATCCCTAAGTGCCCATTTTTCTACTTTCAACTCATCAACTTCAGGGAAAACATGTTCACTTGCTGTCTAATCTATAGCAACCACTTTCAGATAGTCAATATTATTCACTTTATCTGTCAGTGGTCATGTTATGGTTGATCAGTGTACACTTTTTATATGGTTTTCTGTAAAGACTAGTGTGTGTGAAAATTCCATCAGTTTCTAAATCCAACCATACATGGATTGAAAATTCGGCAGGTTCAGCAAGGACAGGCAGACTTTTGGTCCATGTATTGGCTTTGACTTCTGTACAACCACCCTGTCGGGTTTTTTCTGAACAATCAACCACTGGCTGTAGCTAGCAACACTGATCATTGTAAAAATACAACAGCTCAATGGTAGTGATTCTCCCATTCACATCAAATGCGTGGTTACATAGTAGGTAGGTTGAATGAAAAAAAAAATGAATTGTGTATGGCCTGCCTAAAAAGAAAACACAATGTCTGGAATCAGCAGTTACTGTATGGTCAAAGTCCTGCATCACACATCTTTGCATGTTTTCTGTACTGTATTGCAGTCAGCTGTATGGCTGTTTTGTATTAACCTAATAAAGTGGCTGCTGAATGCTTCATTGCTCCTAAACTACACTTCAGCGGATTACCACACTTTGAAAATCATATTTTAAAGTCTGTTATATTCATTTAATTTAATTAATTTGATTTAATTTGATGTTTTAGAGAGAAGAAAAGAGACAAGGAGAGAAGTAAAGCTAGGGAAAAGGAGCGAACAAAAGAGAAAAATGATAAAAAAAAAAAAGAGAAAAGGTCTCGTAGTCCCTCAAAGGGCCATTCATCTGTCAAAAGGTCCCGCAGTGTTAGCAGGTATGACATCACTCTTTATTATTTATTTTAAATGTATTTGTATTCTTTTACATGATGATGGAGCAGACAGTAGTGCTTTGGCGATATGGAGATATCAAAGTGGTATTAAAGGTTCAGCTTCCTTTAAAAAAAAAAAAAAAAAAATGCTGTTCCCTGCGTCCATAAGACACACAGAGCTGCCGCTCAGCCCTGCACCCCTCTCTCTCCTCATTGGCTAACTGGCTGTGATTGGCAGCAGTGGGAGCCAATAGCTCTAACAGCCAATGAGGAGAGGGAGTCCCGGGACAGCCAAGGCTCTCGTGCACATCGCTGGATCGAGAGCAGGCTCAGGTAAGTATTGGGGGTGGAGGGAGCAGCACGTAGGTTTTTTACCTTTATGCATAGAATGTATGAAGGAAAAAACCTTTAGTCCTTACAACCACTTTAACCTCCATTACAGTTATACACTAGGGCAGATTTGGGTAGAAGCCATTTTTTAAATTAACCCCAATGATTTTGGACAAACCGCAAAGCATCCGGACAAAAAACCTGTGGAACATACAACCTTAATTTAGGACCAGTTCACACCAGATGCAGTCCAGTGTGTTTTTTTTTTTTTTTTTGCATCAAAAATGCAAAGACAGTAGGTTATATGGGTTCCAATGGCATAATTCACTCCAGTGCAGGAAAAAAAAAGAGCATGTAGCATTTTTTTCTGCACAGAGCTGTACTGGAAAGCGGCAAAAGCACCTAAATCCATTAACCACCTCAGCCCGGAAAGATTTCCCACTATAGGTCCAGAGCACTTTTTGCGATTCGGCACGGTGTCACTTTAACTGACAATTGCGCAGTCGTGCGGCGGCGTACCCAAACAAAATCTGCGCCCTTTTTTTCCCACTAATAGAGCTTTCTTTTGGTGGTATTTGATCACCTCTGCGTCATTTCTGATCACCACTATTAACAAAAAAGCGACAATTTTGCAAAAAAAATTTTTTTGCTAAAATACAAATCCAAAATAAAAAAGAACAAATTTATTTATCGGTTTTGGCCAATTTATATTCTTCCTCATATTTTTGGTAAAAAAAAAAATCGCAATCTGCGTTTGGTTTGCCGCGTTTACAAACCATGAAAATTAATTTCTGACGTTTTTACAATGTATTAGTTTTTTTTTTACTTGTAATGGCGGCGATCTGCGATTTTTATTGGGACTTTGATATTGGGGCAGATATTTTTGACACTTTTTTTGGGACCAATGACATTTATGCAGCGATCAGAAATTTAAATATCCACTGATTACTGTATAAATGGCATTGGCAGTGAAGGGGTTAACCTGCAGGGGGCAGTGAAGGGGTTAACTGTGTTCCCTGGGCATGTTCTAACTGTGAGGGGGCTGGGCTACCATGGGCATAGGAGAGCTAACTGATCCTCAGTAAATCTTTTAAATGCCGCCTGTCAGAGTGGGGAACCACCGTGTTTACATGGGTGGTTCCCCGTTCTTTCTCTCTGCTAGGTCATCGCGGCTCGCCGGCGGACATCACTCCTGTATAGTGTGGGGGGCACGAGAGCGCGCCACCGGTGGCGTGCTCCCGCCGCTAGCTGCACACGCACAAGCTGCCGTTTATAGATGGCGATTTTGCGTAATGGAGCTACTCTGCAGCAGTAAATGTACGCGAGCAGGGACGGAAATGGTTAAAACACACAAACACACGTGCCCATTTAAAATGAAGAAGAAACAAAAAGGGGAAAAAACACACCGCAGCGCATCCAGACTGGTATGAACCATCCTAAGAGGGTGTCCTTGGTGGTGCGAATCAAACCCAGGAGTGCAGGGCTTAAAGGATTTGTAAACCCTGATTGTTTTAAAATAAAAATAACAAATATGCCTATACTTACCTGCTCTGTGCAATGATTTTGCACAGAGCAGCCCCAATCCTCTTCTGGGGTACCCTGCTGGCGCTCCAAGCCCCTCCTTTTCATCAGGTGCCCCCATGGAAAGACACTTTCCATGGGGTCACTCGTGCGGGCTCGCTCCTGAGTCCCGCTGCTGCGTCCATTGACAGCGGGACTCGGCCGTTCCTCCCGCTCCCACATCACAGCTTGCTGCTATCAATCTGTCCAATGAGGAAAGAGGCAGCGGCTGGAGCCGCTGCGCTCGTTCACATCGCTGGATTGGATCAAGCTCAGGTAAGTAAAAGCTGCACACAGGTTTTTAAACCTTGAGGGTTTACAACCACTTTAAAGGAGAGTTGTAAAGGCAGAAGTTTGTATGTCTGTGTGTAGCATCATCCCCAGCACCCCCCAATACTTACCCTGAGCCCCATCTCTATTCAGCGATGTCCACGATCCCCTCAGCCGCCCAGGACACTCCCGCGGCTGTCAATCAAAGTCAGCCAATTGGGAGAGAGGGGGCGGGGCCGGGTCAGGGCTCTGCATCTGAATGGATACACGGAGCTATGACTTGGCTCTGGTGCCCCCTCTAGCAAGTTGCTGGCTGAGGGGGCACTCGATAGGAGGAGGGGCCAGGAGCTGCAAAGAGGGACCCGAGGAGAGGAAGATCCGGGCTGTTCTGTGCAAATCCAATTGCACAGAGGAGGTGAGTATAACATGTTATTTATTTTAAAAATGAAAGAGACTTTACAATCACTTTAAGCACTTAGTCATGGTCAAAAATATTGACACCCCTGCATTTCTGTCAGATAATGCACCACTTTACCCAGAAAACTGTTGCAATTACAAATGTTTAGACATTCTCATGTTTAATTCTTTTGTTTGTATTGGTATGACATAAAAAAGTGGAGAAACAAAAAGCAACATCTGACACATTCCACGCAAGATTCCAAAAATGGACTAGACAAAATTATTGGCACCCTCAATTTAATATTTGATGTCACAACCCTTGGAAAAAATAACTGACATCAGTCGCTTCCTGTAACCATCAATGAGTTTTACACCTCTCTACTGAAATTTTGTACCACTCTCCTTTCGCCAACTGCTCCAGGTCTTTTGGATTGGAAGGGTTCCTTTTCCCAACTACTGTTTTGAGATCTCTCCACAGGTGCTCTATGGGATTTAGATCTGTAGACTCATGACCTATGACAGAGACCCAACTTTCTGCCACTGGCCCTACATTGCACCCCAGAATTCTTTGGTAGTCTTCAAATTTCATAATGCCATGCACACAGTCCAGACATTCAGTGCCTGAAGCAGCAAAGCAACCCAAAACATCAGTGAACCTCCACCATGTTTGACTGTAGGGACTGTATTCTTTTGTTTAAAGGCCTCATTTCCTTTTCTGAAAACCGTAGAATGGGCTTTACCAAAAAGCTGTAATTTTGTTTCACCTGTCCACGGCACATTGTCTCAAAAGGATTTTGGAAAACTCCAATCTGGATTTAAGTTACTGTGTCAGCAGTGTGGTCCTCCTGGGTTTCCTACCATAGTGTCTCTTTTCATTCATATGGCGACGTATAGTGCGAGCTGACACAGTTGTACCCTGTGTCTGAAGGTCAGCTTGAATTTGTCTGGAAGTTGATCAAGGTTCTTTATCCATCATTTTAACAATCCTTCATTGCAATCTTTGATCAATTTTTCTTTTCTCTTACGTTCACTGACAGACGCAGCTCTTCTTAATTGACACGTGGGTTTTATGTCGTCCTATCAGTCACTCCTGATAGGACGACATAAAACCCACGTGTCAATTAAGAAGAGCTGCGTCTGTCAGTGAACTCAGAGAAAAGGATTTTACGGTAAGTTATAATAAAATCCCTTTTTACGTCTATGTCCAGGGAGATTAGCTACAGTGCCATGGGCTGTAAACTTCTTGACAATGTTGCGCACAGTGGACACAGGGACATTAAGATCTCTGGAGACAGACTTGCAAGCTTGAGATTGTCCATGCTTTTCCACAATTTTTCTCAAATCCTCAGACAATTCTTTGCTGCTCTTTTCTCTTCTCCATGCTCCGTGTGTCACACAGAGACTCACAACAGAAAGGTTGAGTAAATTTTTCACAATTTTTACCACTTCAGCCCCGGAAGGATTTGCCCCCTTCCTGACCAGAGCCCTTTTTGCAATGCGGCGCTGCGGCGCTTTAACTGACAATTGCGCGGTCGTGCGGCATTGTACCCAAATGAAATTTGCGTCCTTTTTTCCCCACAAATAGAGCTTTCTTTTGGTGGTATTTGATCACCACTGCGTCATTTCTGATCAACGCTATAAACAAAAGAAGAGCGACAATTTTGCAAAAAAAACAAATTTCTTACTTTTTGCTAAAATACAAATCCAAAAAAAAAAATATAAAAAAACATTTTTTTTCATCGGTTTTGGGTGATTTATATTCTTCCTCATATTTGTGATGAAAAAAATCGCAATAGGTGTTTGATTGGTTTGCGCAAAAGTTGCCGCGTTTACGGATGATGAGAATTAATTTCTGGGGTTTTATTTTTTTATTTTTTACTAGTAATGGCGGCGATCTGCGATTTTTAGCGGTACTGTGGTATAGCAGCGGCCATGTCGGACCATTTTGACACTTTTTTGGGACCATTGGCATTTATACAGCGATCAGTGCTATAAAAATGCACTGATTGCTGTGTAAATGCCATTGGCAGTGAAGGGGTTAACCTGCAGGGGGCGCTCTAAGGGTTAACTGTGTGGGCTGCCCTGACTGGGGAAGGGAAGTGATCACAGCATTCATGTAGAGGAAGGCTGTGATCACAGCCCTTCCCCCCTCACAGAACGGAGGTCTGTGTTAACTTACACGGACCTCCGTTCTTTCACTCCCGGGGGGAGGGGGGGGCGGCATCGATCTCCGCCGCACCCGCTCCCTGGCCCTCCCCGGACACAGTGAGTGCGAGATCTGGCAGCCGGTCGGCAAGTGGTTAACTGGTTGCTGATTTGATTTCTATATTGTCAACACCTGTTAATTGATACAGGTGAGTTTGTTTACAAATTACAGGAACATCATAAACTTGGAATGCAATTATTTCTTACAACTATGAGACTGTGCCAATAATTTTGTCCAGTACATTTTTGACGTTTTGCTTTTTGTTCACTTTTTTTGTGTCATACCAATACAAACAAAAGAAACATGAGAACACCTAAGCATTTGTAATTGTAACCATTATGTGACAGAAATGCAGGGATGCCAATATTTTTGGCCATGACTATAAAGCCAAACTTTTCTCTAAAAAAAAAAAAAAAAATTGCAATCAGGAAGGTTTTTTGTTTTTTTAATGTAGAAAGCTCTGTTCACATCTAGGCGTTTTTGGATGTTTTTCTACTCTAAGCCTCAGCTCTAAAAACGCCCAACAAGACAAAATCCATCAATTTCTATGGCCCCTGTTCACGTCTGAGTGTTCTGTCGCCTAAGGGAAAAGCCCATCGCTCAAAAAAGTACATCAGCTTTTTTGGCAGATTACAGGCGTTTTGCTGCTTTTACATTGGTGACCTTTTGAACTTTAAAACACTGCAAAAACACCTGTATAAATAGCAAGACCTAGATGTGAGCAGAGCCGAAGAGATACACTATGGAGTTTTGATTTACTAAAACTGGAGAGTGCAAAATCTGGTGCAGCTCTGCATAGAAACCAATCAGCTTCCAGTTTTTTTTTTTTTTTTTCCATCAAAGCTTAATGGAACAATCTGAAGTTAGGTGATTGGTTAGGTTGCAGAGCTACACCAGATTTTGCACACTCCAGATTTAGGAAATCAACCCCATAGTCTCTCCAACATTAAAACTATGGTCGTTATAAAATGCTGGTACACTGATGTAAGAATTGTACTGTCAGTGATACCTGAGGGTGCTGTACTAGAGGCTGCCAATAATGGCCATCTTTTGGAAATGCTACTTTTCCTACCAGGCACTGCCCACTTGCATACCACAGTGCAGATTTACTTATGTTTTTAAAGTTTTTGTTGCTTTGTTTAAAGCCTCGAGTATGACACAGATCTGACTTGTTTAGCGTGATAGATATTGTATTTATAGATCATTTTAAACATCTATTAGGTCTGTCCTCACAATTCTAGTTATTTCAGGATGTAATATTTATTTATTTTTTTTGCAGAGAAAGGCGCAAAAGGAAGAGTCGAAGTGTTTCCAAATCACCCCGAAATTCCAAAACAGCAAAAAGGGTTTCTAGGTCTCCTACCCCTAGAAGGTAGTACTCAGATTCTACTTGTCACTAACTGAACATGTTTCCAACATTTTGTTGGAAAATGTTTTTGCCATAGTACGGGGCTAGCTTTTGCAAAGTGTTTGCTGTCTTTGCGTGTGGAGATGCACAGCAAGTAATGGGAAATCCAATATTTCTCCTATCGTTCACTGACAGACGCAGCTCATCATGACATGTGGGGTTTATGCTTGTCCCACTAGGAGTTAACTAGGCAGGGAAAAGAAACAGCTGGCCCCTCCCATGGGGGCCGTCCTCTTCCTACATAAACCCCCTCATAGCATAGCTCTTTAGTTCTTATGCCTAGTTTGCAAGGAGTTGACCTGGCTTCCCTTTAGGGGAATTTGTGGTCCTGTATGTGACCATTTTTTTTTATTTTAAGTTTTCTTTTCTTTGACTTCTATCAAGACGTTGATCTGCTATCAAAAAGCCGGTCGGGGCATAGAGGGTCCTTGGGCCCTGTACTTTCCCCGACCTGGCCAACCGATGCGAGCCAGTCCGGACGTATGGGGACCCGCCGCATCGTGCCCGTTCCATGCGGGCGGCCTGGGGTGACCCCCCCATCCTGCGCCCAGCCCCGGGTGCGATTCGGCAAGGGCGATTTTCTGGCCTGCAGCATACCGCCCAAGAGGGGGCAGAAGGTCTGCGACTGGGTGGCTACACACGCCGCTCGTCGGAGTGGTGAGTGAGAGTTCCTGCCTTTACCCCCTTTTTAGGGGCGGAAAGGGGGAACGACGGCCGCACAAAAAAAAAAAAATTTCTTGCTGGGTAGCCGCTGGTGGGACGCGTGGAGCTCCCGTTCACCCCCAGCCCCCCCCCCCAACCACACCGATCGTCTAGGCTGTTCGATTCGTTTTTCGCCGCCATTTTGCCGTAGCCGCGGACATTTTGGGCCTATGGGGCTTTCCCTCTAGCGCTCAGAGCGGCCGTTTGTGGTACTGCACATTCCCTGAAGGTGTCTTTTGGCCTCTAGTGTTTAACGGCGGCCATTTTGACTGCATACCTCTGTAATACACGTGTCTGCAGCGTTTTTTTTTTTTTTTTGGAACGGTGATCTGGCGGCGCAGCTCTTCTGACCATACATCCAGAAGTTGCAACGGAACAACAAGTATATCTGTGCTCCCTGTGGGTGCTGGTGGCGGTGGGTGTAGTCGTCCTGGTTTTCCTGGTGCACTGTGGGCGGTGGTGTGGGGGTGCCTTATTCTCCTTAGTCCCCTGTGTCACTTGTTTTTCTGGGGGAAGACGATGGCAGATTACACTGCTGACCCTGCTGAGGAGGCATCAGCGGCGGCGCAATCTGCGCAAGGGGCTTTTTTGGACCAGCTGCGGGCGGTCTTTAGAGAATTTCTCCCCCGGGCGGAGGTCGCCCAACAGGCCCCCAAGAAGCGTCCCCCTCCTCCTCTTTATTCATCAGAGAGGATTCTGAGCCGGAAGTGGCCTCAGGGGTCTCAGAGACCCCAGTGGACCTATCCGATGGGGAACTGGGCCCATTGGACGGCGAAGGGGATCAGGTGGCGGCGGCTGCACGCGAGAAAGCGTTGGTTGCTACCATTATCGCTGGCATTCGCACTAAGCTGCGACTGGGTCAGGATGGTGAATCGCAGTCTGCTGCGTATGTGTGTGGGTCCTCTAGGGCCCCCAAGGCTTATCCCTACAGTGACTTTTTTTATCATTTTCTTTATCGTGAATGGCAGCGTCCACAGCATGGTTCGCTGCTCGCTATCCCTTTGAGGAAAGCTTTTTGAAAAAATGGGAATCGCCTGTGGTGGACCCACTGATGGCACGCCTTAGTAAGGCGACGACCATCCCTCTGGAAGGGACTCCTTCTTTTAAGGATCCTGCTGATAGAAAAACAGAGGCACTTTTAAAGTCGCTGTTCCTGGTGGTAGGTTCCACTGTGCAACCGGCCTTGGCGTCCGCCATGGCGGTGCAACATCTGTCCGAGTGTATGGAAGAGCTCCTGAAGGACCTGATGGATGCGCCGCAGAAGGCTGAGTTTTTGCTCCAAGGTTTCAAGTACCTTTGTGATGCGGCCGTTGATTTACTGCCGATGTTATCCAGAATAAGGTGAGCACAGCCAAACCACACATGTGAAAGGAATCAGGGTAGGGAAACACTGCAGCAAAGAGCTTTATAATTCAGCACTCTTAACAGCTGTAGAGAAGAGAGCAGTTAAACAGAGGTACGCAATGAGATTCTCTTTTATTCGTTTCCAAATGGTACACTGACGGGCAAAGGAGACAAGGGAAGCAGACTGCACCACATCCATAGGTCGGATTGTAGACCTAAAGCGCAAGTGACTTCTCCATACTGTACGGTTGGAGAGTCAAAAGATTCTGGTAAGCGGGGAAAAAACCCTCAACCACTTATTTTATTCGAGCACCCAGCACGGCACGGGCACTTTTATGGTCTAAGAAGTTAAGAAGTTTGTTTTTGGTGATTGCCCTGAAGAAATCAATTTCACCTTCAAACCAAACTATCACTGGCACTTTTGAAATATAGACTTTTGCATAGAATTTTAAAGGCACCAGCACCTTTTTAAACAACAAATTAATTTTATATGTTTCAACAGTTTTAATTGTACCACACAATGATATGATGTTTTAAAATATTACAAAATTTATGCACATAAATCGGTTTTGCACAAGTATTAGATAAGGCAATTTGCACAGGCACGGTCACTTTGAAATGAAAGACTCATAGCATGTTATGCAAGCGCTGTTGGAACAGCAAGTAGTGTTGTTCATGTAAACAAATATCCAGAATAACGATCTTTGCCATCATACTCAGACGGATACTTTGGTTGCGTTCTTGGTCCGGTGATCACGCTTCCAAAAAAGGTCTTGCTGACCTCCCTTTTCAGGGTGGGAGTCTATTTGGTCCACGCTTGGATGACGACATTAAGGACTTCACAGGAGGTAAGAGTACCTTCCTTCCAGAGCCCCGTAGGCGTGAGTTTCCCCGTAGACAGGGGCCCTCTCCTTCGGGTCAGAAGAAGTTTTTTCGCGCCCCGGGCGCAAAACCGAAAAGGCGCAGGACAAGTCCTCCTCGGCCTGATGGGTTGCCCCCACCCAGGTTTCGGGTGGGGGGACGTCTTCTGGGGTTCACAGGCCGGTGGCTGGCTCACATTTCCTACTGCTGGGTCCGGGAAGTGGTGTCCACCGGGTACAGGATAGAGTTCGACACTCTAGCCCCAGACAGGTTCTTCCCATCAAATTTAGGGCTCCCGCAGGAACGCCGGGAGGCCCTTTTTGGGGCTGTACAAGCACTCTCAGACCAGGGGGTGATCGTGCCAGTGCCCCCAGTAGAGAGGTTTCGAGGGTTCTACTCGAATCTTTTCGTGGTTCCCAAAAAGGGGGGGGGGGGTTCGGCCTGTACTGGACCTGAAGGCCCTGAACCGGTATGTCAGGGCGCGGAAATTCCGGATGGAATCTATCCACTCGGTCGTGGCCGCCCTACATCGGGGGAAATTTCTGGCGCCCCTGGACATCAGGGTTGCGTACCTCCATGTACCCATTCTTCCACGACATCAGCGCTTCCTGCGCTTTGCGGTGGGAGACCTCCATTTTCAATTTGTGGCACTCCCCTTCGGCCTGGCCTCGGCACCTCGAGTTTTCACAAAACTGCTAACACCGGTGTTGGCGTTGCTGCGACAGAGAGGCATTGCGGTAGTAGCCTACCTAGACGATCTGCTCCTGCGAGCCGAGTCCGCCTCGGCTCTAGAGGAGAATGTGGGTATCAAAATGACCTCACTGCAGGACTTTGGCTGGTTACTGAACCTGCACAAGTCGTCGGTCTCTCCATCCCATCGCCTGGAGTATCTGGGTCTAATTCTGGACACAGAGCAGGCGAAGGTATTCCTCCCTCCGGCCAAGTTGCTGACTCTGCAGTCGGCAGTGCGCACCCTCTTGTCGCACCGTCAGTCTTCATTACGGTTCTGTATGCGGGTGCTGGGGCTCATGGTCTCGTCGTTCGAGGCGATACCATTTGCCCAGAGTCACACTCGTCTCCTTCAGCGAGCAATTCTGGCTCGGTGGCACAGGTCCCCTCGGTCATTGAACCTTCTGATCCGTCTGAGCTCCCAGACCAGGGCGTCTCTGACCTTGTGGCTTCTGGACTCGGACCTGATTCAGGGGAAGTCGTTCCTGCACCTCCAGTGGGTGATCATCACCACGGATGCCAGTCTTTCGGGCTGGGGAGGGATCCTGGGGCTGCCGTCTGCCCAGGGCCGTTGGTCGGCACAGGAAGCTCGCCTCCCCATCAACGTTCTAGAGCTGAGCGCAATCAGATTGTGCCTTTCTCACTGGACAGTGAGATTGCAGGGTCGTCCGGTTCAAATTAAATCGGACAATGCCACAGCAGTGGTGTATGTGAACCATCAGGGCGGCACAAAGAGTCCAGCAGCTGCGGCGGAGGCAGCTCTGATACTACGTTGGGCGGAACTTCACGTTCCGGCGATCTCAGCCATTTACATTCCAGGTGTGGAGAACTGGCAGGCAGACTATCTCAGTCGCCAGATGCTGGACCAGGGAGAGTGGGCTCTCCACCCGGACGTGTTCAATCAAATTTGCCGCAGATGGGGGACGCCGGACGTGGATCTCATGGCATCTCGGTTCAATCACAAGGTGGAGACCTTTGTGTCCAGAATGAAGGATCCGTTGGCAGTGGCCACTGACGCTCTGGTGGCCCCCTGGGGCCGTTATCGACTTCTGTATGCTTTCCCTCCGATAAGACTGCTTCCGCGATTGATACGCAGGATAGTGGCGGAGCGGATACCAATAATCCTGGTGGCTCCAGATTGGCCTCGGCACACTTGGTACGCCGACGTGGTGCGAAGGGTGGCAGATGCCCCTTGGCGGCTCCCGCTGCGAGACGATCTTCTGTCTCAGGGACCCATCTTGCACCCTGCTTTACCCTCGCTGGCTTTGACGGCTTGGCTATTGAGTCCCAGGTGCTGAGAGACAGGGGAGTCGCTGACTCCGTGATCCCTACTTTGTTAAAAGCTCACAAGTGTACTTCTCGCAAGATTTATCACCACACCTGGAAGGCATATATTGCTTGGTGCGAGGCGGAGGGCCATAACCCTCGCTCTTATGTCGTGTCCAGGGTCCTGACTTTACAACAGGGCCTGAACAAAAAACTGGCTTTGAGTACTCTCAAGGGCCTGATATCGGCTCTGGCGATTCTCTTTCAGAGACCTTTAGCTTCACACTCGTTGATTCGTACCTTTGTACAAGGTGTACGACCCGTGGCGCCTCGGGTAAAAGTTCCGATGGCTCCGTGGCATCTGAATTTGGTGCTTTCTGTTCTTGAGAATCTGAGAATATCAGGGAGATTTCTTTGTCATTGCTGTCGCAGAAGGTGGCCTTTTTAGTTGCCATCACTTCCGCCAGACGGGTGTCTGAATTGTCAGCACTATCGTGCAAGTCTCCCTACTTAGTCATACATAAGGATAAGGCGGTCTTGCAACCTTTTCCTTCCTTCCGAAGGTGGTTTCTTCCTTTCACATTAATGAAGATATTGTTCTTCCTTCATTGTGCCCTCGTCCATCGAGTTTGAGTTGCATGCTTTGTACTAAGTGAGGGCATTACGAGTGTACTTTGCTGCTACAGCTTCTTTTCGACAAGCCGATGCTTTGTTTGTGCTGCCAGAAGGCCCGCGCAAAGGGTTGGCGGCCTCGTCGGCTATGATTTCTCGTTGAATCAGACAGACCGTGACCCATGCGTATTCTGTTCAGGGAAAGGTTCCCCCTTTTCCGGTCACGGCTCATTCTACCCGGGCTGTTAGCACTTCCTGGGCTTTAAGACAACAGGCCTCGATGTCACAGGTGTGCAAGGCGGCCACTTGGGCCTCGGCTCACACTTTCACTAAGTTTTATAAAGTTGATGTGTTTGCATCTTCGGATGCTGCTTTTGGCCGCAAAGTTTTGCAGGCGGCAGTGTAGGCGCGTCTGGCGCCTCCTTAAAGGTTCAGTTGGGTACTGTTGTTAGCGTTTACCCACCCCTGTTTTTGACACAGCTTGGGGACGTCCCCACACGTCATGATGGGCTGCGTCTGTCAGTGAACGATAGGAGAAAAAGGGATTTTATTAAAACTTACCGTAAAATCCTTTTCTCCGAGTTCACTGACAGACGCAGCACTCACCCCTCTGTGCTCTGTTCTTGTACGGCTTGTGTACGAACTGAAGAGCTATGCTATGAGGGGGTTTATGTAGGAAGAGAGGACGGCCCCCATGGGTGGGGCCAGCTGTTTCTTTTCCCTGCCTTGTTAACGCCTAGTGGGACAAGCATAAACTCCACACGTCATGATGAGCTGCGTCTGTCAGTGAACTCAGAGAAAAGGATTTTACGGTAAGTTTTAATAAAATCCCTTTTTTACAGTTGTATCTGAACCAGGAAGACAGGCTAACTTTTCCACTGGTGACACCTATCCTTCACAAGGGACGTTTCATCTTACTTTTGTGTATCTGAAGCAAATTTAAAAAAAAAACAACTTTTTTTTTTTTTAATGCTTTTATAGCATAGATGAATTTGAGACTCACTGCATTTCATAGTTGATGCAATTTCATCCTTTGATTCAGTATAATGTACTGTAAATAGGATATTTTATTATATCTGTAGACATGAAATGGGAATTTCTTCCTGCTGAGACATCCTCTTTACGCTGCTGTAATGCACATACCTATATCTATATAGTTGGAGATAAATAGCTTAAACAAATCTATATATATATATATATATAACTCCAGTAACATTGTATATTGACACCCGTTCTGTCTTCAAGGAGCTTACAATCTAAGGTCCCTAACACACATTCATACACATACTGGGGCCAATTTAAACACAAGCCAATTAACCTACCAGCATGTCTTTGGAGTGTGGGAGGAAACCAGAATACCTGAAGGAAACCCACGCGGGCACAGGGAAAACAAATGCAAACGCCATGCAGGTAGTGTCGTTTTTGAGATCAAACCGACGACCCTAGTGCTACCAGGCAGAGGCCACTGTGTTTCCTCATATATTCATGCATGTTCTGTTAAGACATTTTAAATTGGTTACCAGCACACCCCAGTGTGGCTTAACATATATTTCGGGATCGCGTTACCTCATTGTTTTATACATAGTAGCACATAGTTGTGAAGTGGAAGGAAAATGATAAATGGTTTTCAAAATTTCCTTAACAATAAATATATGAAAAGTGTGGTGTGCATTTGTATCCCCCCCCCCCCCGAGTCAATACTTTGTAGAACCACCTTTCACTGAAATTACAACTGCAAGTCTTTTTGGACTACAAAAATGCACACCACACTTTTCAGGTATTTGTAAAAAAAAAAATTAAAATTATTTATTATTTTCCTTCCAGTTCACAATTATGTGCCACTTTGTGTTGGTCTATCACATAAAATCCCAATAAAATATATTTACATTTTTGGTTGTAACATGACAAACTGTGGAAAATTTCAAGTGGTATGAATACTTATTCAAGGCACTGCATGCCGTTTCTGGAACAGCTGGGCAAGTCTTTCTTGTGCTCGTTTTTTCAAATATTGTAATTGTGTGTGACAGTTAAAGCATTGACAGGATGCATACTGCAATATTTATAGTGCAGTGGCACCTGCATATTGATGAAAAGGTTTATTTGATGAAAAATAGTGAAGATCATTTTCTTTTCCCTGTTATTTTTAGGAAAAGGAGCACATAGCAATTCTACAATGGGGAATGTAGAAGACAAAAATGAAGGGATCCCCCAATACGTTGGGAACTATAAAACTGAAAGAGGACAGTGCAGAAGGGAAAGCCAAAGTGAACTAAATCAACCGTGGGCACTGCTGCTCTAAGGACTCTTCGATTGGCTTCACCGAGTGGGCATTATTATATGATGTCCTTACCACAGCACTCTACGTCTTTTTCTTTAGTATATGTTTACCACAGTGTGATGGTAAGCGTATGAACTGGATCACAAGACTCTTCTTCATGTTCCAACATGTTTGTGACTTTTTTTTAAACCAAATTTGCGCTAATGATGACAGTAACTCTGTGAGTCAAGCCGGTTATTTTCACCCATAGTGACTTGTTTTTATTTTTATTTTTTTTTTTTTTTGATTCACCGTGGTGCAATCATTGTGAGGCAAAGAATCGAGGTTTAAGGAAGATGTATATAAAAGTTTTTCTTATTTTATCTGCTCATTATTTTCAGAAAGCATAAAACTACAACTGACCAACATTGTTCCCTCTGGGATTTTAGTACTAAAAACAAAAAAAAAAACCTGTAATGTTGAAATTGGAGACATTGTGTGCTGTGCAGATGACCATGTGAGGATGTCATTAGGCGTTTCGTTTTTTTTTTTTTTTTGGTGACCTTTTTTGCTCAATTTATGTCCATAAAACATGAATACCAATTATTTGGTTGGGCTGACCCATTGACATTTGAGTAGACCAGGCATGTCAAACCCAAATGAAGCAGTGGACCAAACTGAATGGAATAAATCCTTTCAAATGGCTGCACTATGTCTCCCAAGGACCACACCAACTTAACTTCAGTAATTAGCATTTATATATTGATTGCAAATGACTCTTTATGCCATAAAACATTTCCTGAAGTGTTCAGTTGCAAAATTATGGAAGGGGGTATAACCATTATCACCCTGAAAACAGCTGGAATCTAATTCAATTTTGGAACTCTTAGGCAGCACATAGGTGATTCAGTTTACTTTCCTTCCACCATGGGTGGAAGGAAAGAAAATTGCTTGATTCCCCCATCAACACAGTGAGGCCCTGTTCACACTTGAGAATTTTGTAGTTCGAATCTCAAAAACGCTCAACAAGCAAAAAACTACTGTTTCCAAAAGCCCTTGTTCACATCTGAGCGTTCTGATGCTTGTAGCAAAAGGATTTTCAGGCAAAGTGAAGTTTTTTTTCCCCATAGAAATAAATGGAAATGCCTGAAAATTGCGCCAACCTTTTTTTTCGAGCGCTTTTTCAAGAGGTCTGTTGTGTGTTTTCTGCTCAAACAGCAGCTCCCTGCCCCTCTTTCAGCAGCACTTCACATTATTTAGTTGAAAAACACCTGCCAAAAGCTGGGAAAATGTGCAGTTCTGCTCCAAAAAATGCTTGAAAAAAAAGCTTTAAAATGTGATGCTTAGATGTGAATGTAGCCTAAGTATTGATGGGAATGCCTCCCGCAGCACTATTGTGTTCTGCTGTGGGCGCAGGGAGCCTTAAATTATTCTTGAGGCCTGTAAACGCACCTAAATGCATTAGACACTTTTACGAGCCCCAGGCATATTTTTTGCCAAAACGCTGCTGCCACCAAGAGCAAAGGCTTCTAGGACAGCTGCTCAGGACACAATCAAGTGGCAATGAAGGCATAGTGAGAGGATATTTACAAGGATGCACACCATTACACGTCCCTAATTTGTATTGCTGTATCTGCCCCCCTCCAAAAAAAAAAAGGGGGGGGGTGGGGGGAAACCAACTGAAGACTGCACGTGGCCTAGTTTGACATGCCTGGATTAGGCTCTTTGATCGTATATCTTGCGCCTTCAACATTTGCAACATATTGAGTTGAGGTAGATCCTTGAATAGATTTGTGATTTTTCTCATTCATAAACTGTTTTTTTTTTTTTTTTTTTGGGCTATTGTCAAGTGCACAAATATTTTAGGGTAAGCTAGTTTAAAGTAACTATGGTGCTGAAGTGCAAGCATTACTATTCAAATGGATCCTAGGCCTTAGGCTGCAAGAGCCTCAGGCTCCCTCAAAAGTTAAGGTTAGTCAAACTAATGTTTGTTGCGGGTCCCCAGGTTACATTATATGCAGGTGTACACAGCATATTTACACCTTTTGATAGTCTTGCTTGCCAAAGCACCATCCTTCAGCAATGCAATGGCAGCCATCTCCCTCATTGCCTCTTTGCCACCATTGACCTCGTCTTCCAGGTTCAGCATCTTCGGCCAACTTGCTTGGCTGGCTTTACTCCTATGCATGTGAGTAATGGTTAATTTGTCCCAACACCCACAGCATGGGTGACATTGTGTACACTCAGTAGGGCAGAAGCTTTTATGACAGATGAGACATAGAGTTTCTTCGGCAATAAAAGCTTACCTGATAGCATTTTTGTTAAACACTTTAGATCTTCTGTAAGATCTATGCCCTGTCATTCAACTGTCAGAGCCTTGGTAAACAGTAGAGACTTTGGGCATTTGACAGTAAATGACTTGGGAGGGGCTGAAAGTAAAACTCTTGTTCTGCTGACTTGAAAGGTAATGGGTTAGAACTGCATCATTTTTTAATGCGGTCTGTATGCCTGTTTCAGAGATTTAACCAATTTACGATTTTCCCTGGGAAAAGTGAGGAAAAATTCTAAATTTTACAGTAGTTGAGCAGAAGTAGAGGGAATACCTTCAAATAAAGATCCTGTTCCAGAATTTCCAATCACTTTGAGAAGACTTTCACTCACTTGTAACAGAGGTTCCAACCCTCCCCCAGTAATGCTTTACTCTAAACCCAAATAGAATTTTAGACCCTGTGTATGCCTATTAGGTCTAGGATCCAAGGGGCTCCATAAAGATTTATTTAAAGGTCAACACAGATTATTCAGCTGTGATACCTTTTAGGTGCTTTTAAGGCCAGATCAGGTTTACTGTAATGTTTTGCATAGACACATGGCATGCACTAACTTAATAGCAGCAATGTGGAAGGTGAGAGCATAAACATACTGAGAAATATGTTATTTCGGGCATTAAATAAGTATTAAAGGAACACTGTTGCTGTATTAAAACAATTCAAAATGTTCCACCCTGTTGAAGTTTTATACTTTAATTTCTGGCAGATTTAGTGTGGGATCTTTGCTCTCTTGAAGAGCTGTGGGACCTGCTATCAGATGGGCCTTCTATCCATGCGTACTATTTAGACACATAGGTGACGGCAGAAAAAAAGGCTGAGTAGTCCATTGAGTCTGCCTGTTTTTTTTATACATTGTTGTAATTTTTTTTTTTTAACTTTTTTGTTTGAGTATAGATCAATGTTTGTCCCAAGCATGTTTGAAGCCATTTACTGTTGATTAGGTCCCTACCTCAGCTGGAAGTACCGCACCCCCACTGTTGTACTCTATCAAGGGATTCTTTGGCCCTAGGTGCATTATTTTACATTTAGAAACCTTGAACTGTAGTTTCCACTTCTTTGTTCCCCCGGAGAAACCACAGCACCCATTGCTGCATATGTGATCTGACACCGCTGAATGTGTTTGATAGCAGTTGCTCTTGAAAACAGCAAAGATTAAACATACCGTTGGAAAATGAAAGTATAAAGCTGCTTCTACAGGGTATGCCTTTTACATGTTTTTCAACACCGCAACAGGGTGAGTTCAAAGGAGATCTGTTAGAACCCTGAAGGCTGCCATTAGTGACCTCTCCTGAAAATGCTAATTGCCTGGGTGCTGTGCTGTCTAGCTTCAGTCCTTTTAAATAAAAGAGCAGAACAAGTACAAAGGTAAAGAATTCCGATTTTCTTGATCTACATATTTGCTCAGATTCAGTAACCTAAAAAGTATTGAAGTTGGAGACAATGGGTATTTTTATGAAGAAGTAACCCTGTATTTCTAACAACAGATTTTCAAGGAGCTGACTGTAGACAGTATGGTGTAACATAAAAATATGGAAAGTGTTCTAAACTAAATGGTATGCATATTAATTGGGTTGCTTTTTGTTGGTTTTGTGACTCACTGTGTCACCCTGCCTAAGGTGCCTCGTTGCTTCTAGATGGGGTTCTCGGTCCATGCTTTGGCTCTGCAGTGGGAGTAGTAGTGCTCTGTGCAGCCTGTACAGTGGATGTGGTGCTTTCTTTTGATGTGTACTATGGAGCACTAACCTATATTAGTTACTGCATTGCTTTATGTGGAAGCCCACTGCACGTGTGCAAATTTCACAGTGCTGACAGAGAACAAGCTGCTGCATATAGCAGTGCTGAGGCTTGTATGTACTGTATGGTCCTGGACATGCCAGGCAATGTGTCTGCTACTACGTTGTGCTGCCTATCCCCTTATGACGAGAACAGCATGGGGGGAGAGGCACAGGGAACAATACTAACTGCCTTTTATACTTTCAGGCCCAGGAAACGCTACTATTGTACTGCAATGTTCAGGTTCAATAAACAGGATTGGGTATTGTATGAAAAATATGCTTCACTGTAAAGCACAAGTAATGCTTCAGTGCCTTTGAACAGTGCAGAGTCTTACATGACTGCTAATTAGGGACATTAAAAGATCTCCACCAAAATGGTTTAGAGTAACAGCTGCAAAGATGTTACTTGGCTATGCTGCTCCATTACTGCAATCTGGTAGTTTCAGACTGAGTATGGAAACTCTCTGACGCTATTGGTCCTGTCTATAAAAAAAAAAAAAAAAAATCGCTGTGAAAATGCCTCAAGCATTTACACAGCCGTCACAAACAGTCCCCCTATTGTGTGTAATATGTGCATTTTCTATAATCGTCAACTTCATCCAGTGGCAATAATGCAGTATTTTCCTGAAATGCAACGTCATGGCCAACAGATGGCGTTGACGATCATGTGAAATACACATAATATAAGGATTATTTGGGATGGTGTGTGAATGCCTGAGGCATTTGCACAGTATTTTCTTAATAAATAGACCCCTAAAGCAGAACTTGAGCCAGGTGCTTTTTTTTTTTTTTTTTGATAAAGTGTAAAACAGAACCTGCTTTTTTTTTCTGTAATATTTCCTCTTGCTTTCTGGTCCAAAGGGACAGGAAGTCAGTGGAAATATACCCAAAGCAGAGGGAAATGTAAACCTCTCACGATTATTACAGGAGTAAAGGAGATATACCTTCTAATGAGAACCATTTCCAGTTTCAGTAACATAGAATAGTTTATTTAATTTTAATGTGGCATTTACAGCCATCATATCCTCCCCAGTGGAGATGGAGCAACAAACTGTAGAGGTTCTCGCTCTTCCCCACACTATCCAAAACTAAAAAAAAAAAGAATTAAAAGTATTGGCTGGAGTTTTACTTTATGCAGAGCGATCAGAAAATGGAAGTGCTCAGAACACTGAAATTGGTGGAACGTAGCAAGTAAGTAAAAAGGTGGATGTCCCTACATCTGTAACTGTGTTATTTCCCTGTTAATGTGAGTCATTTTCCTCATTAAAACAGCTATATGTCTGAAGTGTAATATAAATAAATGAACTGTCATACAAATGTGTTTTTTGGGGTTTGTTGGATTTAGTCACACTTTTTAAATGATCTGTAAAGGCTGCTTATAGTGTTTGGCCAGATAAGCAGAGTATGATAAATGCGGGCTGTCTGATGCCAGTGCTTTGGCCACATATAATAGGGACTTTAGGCCTCATGCACACAAGACATTTTTTGACTGTTTTTCAGCAGCTGTTTTCAGCTGCAGACATTTTTTCTACAGTCAATAAACCCTCCATCATGTTATCCTATGTGTTCATGCACACATAGGCTGTTATCAACTGACTTTAGCAGTGACATTTTTGAGCTGTAAAAAAAAAACCCAAGAGGGCAGGATTTTTTTGGACTTTTTTCAGCTGTAAAAACGTTCAAACACTTAAAAACGCCCACAAACCTCAATTCCAACATTTTTTGGATGTTTTAGACCAATTGAAAAAAAAAAAAAAAGCTGGCTCTTTAAAAATGGGAAAACTGCGAAAAAACTGCGGTAATATAATGCTGGTAGAAGCTGAAAACATCCCTGATAAGCTACTGACGTTTTTTGGCTGTTTTTTTAAAGTCCTGTGTGCATGAAGCCTGAGAGATCATATGATTGTACACAGTGGACTAAGCTGTAGCTCATTTCTCTGTCAGTTTTTTTACCAGATAACAAAACGTGAAAGATTTCAAGTAGTTTTAAAGGCTCAAGGATTTTTACCTTCATGCATTCTAAGCATGAAGGTAAAAAACCTGTGTGCAGTGGCACCCCCCAACTCTGTCTAATACTCAGCTGAGCTCCCTCTCGTCCCAGCGATGTGCATGAGAGCTGAGCTTCTCCCGGGTCTCTTATTCCTCATTGGCTGAGACAGCAGCTGGAGCCATTGGCTTCTGCTACTGTCAATTACAGTTGGTGAATCACGTGTGTCCTGAAATTTTTTTGTCGGTTTTTTGCAGTCATCGAATAGTCCCTACAAAAGTCGAAGATGGTCGT